>FLSR01004881.1:5828257-5851193 GCA_900092035.1 Leuciscus waleckii | reverse complement strand
TCAGATCTGCTGGTTCTGCTCCAGAAGGGTCCCGATGAGCGCCTCATCCTGCGCTGTCCGTCACGCTCACTGGGCGGAGCTACTGACCTCAAAACACCCTTCTGTCCCGTCATACGCCTCGACTCCTCCCTCGTGCGCTCCGTCGCCACAGGTCAGAGGTCACACCTCATCCATTTATACTTGCAAGTGCATCCCAGAGTCTTCTTTAAATAAAACACTGAGGAGAGGCTTGCCGGAGGAGATAGAGACACGTTTCATCTCAGGGCTTTTCTCTCGCAGACAATAAAGCGCTGTATGTGATCAGCACGTCTGAGAGACAGATCTATGAGCTGGTGGCCGGGACCTCGTCAGAGAAGAACACGTGAGTCCTCATTGGTTGCTTGTGTTTGATTGACAGGTTTGCAGCCTATCAGGGAGCTTTATTTATTCCTGCTGTCATTATTATGGGTGAAACATGCTGTTTATGTATAAGCAGTCTATACTGCACATTAAACCATTTTATACAATGCTTTCCTAGTTCTTTTCAGTGTTAATATAGTTTTATATCATTTTACAATTTTTTTTATTTTTATTTTTTTAGTTAAATTTGAGTAATTTCTTTGTGCTTTTGTCAATTTTACTAGTGTTTTTGTATTGCTATATAGGTTATTTTTATTTCCGTTTAAGTTTTAGTTCATTTTAGTTTCTATTAATTTCCAGTTAATAATTTTAGTGCTTCAACTTAAACTCATTTCAAGTTTATTGCCAAGACATAATTTCTTAATTAATTAATCAGAATTAATATTTTATTTTATTTCAGCTTCATTTCAGTTAACACATTTTTTTTATACTGTTAACAGTTTTAGTTAACAAGGACAACCTTGGTACTTTCATGAATTCATTGAGCAAATACAAGGAGAATTAAGTAAAAACAACAAAAAAAGAAATACAAAACGGTTCATATAGTTGAAAATGTTCTCATACATTTCTGAAATACTGATGTTGAAATGGAAATCAACTAAAAAGAAATTCTGCTTTGATTGAGTGAGTCTGAGAGCTGGAATTATTAGTGTTGTAATTGTCTTTGGATGGATGTGTGTTTGCTCTTGTGTCTCAGTTGGAAAGACCAGCTGGACAAGACAATCGCCTCAGCCACTGGATCAGGATCAGCTAAACCAGAGTCACCAGTGCGGTACGTGAGCTCAGACCAGCACACACACACACACACACACACTGAACACCACTGTCTCTCTCTCTCTGATCAAACTGTGTGTGTGTGTGTGCTCTGTTTCAGGTCCTCAGGTGTGTGTTCATCAGCCAATCAGCTCGGTGAGAGACGCCTCATATAACCATAGATTAAACAATCTGTTAATGAAACCAATCAAAAGTAATGATACTGAAAATTCAGCTTTGATGATGTTTGATGGCTCTCCCGTAGACGTGTCTCTGTCGGAGTCGTCCGTGTCTCTGGAACGGGACTCTAACAGCGATGATGAATGTGCTCTGACGCCCACCACTCCCACCGACCAATCAGGAGCCAGCGTTCGCCAGGACGGGGATGGTTTCCTCCAATCTAAAGCTGGCGTTGCAGAAGCTGCTCTTCAGGATGGTGAGCGAACCCTAGTGTTTGCAATCTTCACATAAACCAATTATATCGTCACATTTACCGGCGCTTCATTATATCAGGGCTCAATCTGTTTCTATCGGGCCCAGTCAGGGGTGTGTTCAACGAGTCGGTGTTTCCCAAAACCATCGTTCTAACGAACATTCGCAAACAGCATCACAGAGTTGTGTGTTTGGAGCGGCTCGTCCTGTGGTTAGAAGAAGAGTCTCTAGTTTGCAGGACATGTGGACTCAATAAATCCTGATCTTGAGCAAAATAAGCAATCTGACATTCAGTACAATCTATATCTTTTATTTAGAAGACATACAAATGTCATTTACGTCTTTTAGTTTGTCAAGAGATTTAAAGCGTAGTTCTTGAAGAGTGTGCGCGTGTGTGTACATGCTAAGATACGTGAAAGAGTAACGGCCATCCGCCTCCCAAGTTTCATTAAAGATCATCCCAATCCCCTCTTCCCCTCTAACACTTCTTTCACCATGTATTTGTTTGTTTCTTTTATTATTTTATGCAATCCAAAACACTCTAACCTGCCGCGCTTCGTATCGCTCTGTTCAAATCCTTCCTTCCCGCTCTACCAGAAAGCTGCTGTCATTTGCTTACCGTAATAAGCCATATATTTCTGAAAAGCGCATGTTGTCTACTGTCAGGGGCAATTTGAAGGGTTTTGATAGTGTGCAAATGGCTGAAGAGTTACAGTGACATGAATACAGCTTGCTGACGACACAGCCGGCTCTAAAGGGTTAAGAGTTTCAGGAAGGAAACATACAGAAATTGAATAAAGTTATCAAACTATAAATGAAATCTAGATAACCTTATTAAAGCTACAAAAGTTATTCAGTCGAGAGCAGTGAGTGATTTTCTCTTTGTCTTTTGTTGTTTGATTAACATTAATGACAGACAGCAGCAGGTTTATTAGGCTGCTGTCCCTTTAAGAGCTTACCCACATATTAATACAATACATAAAATAACTCTGACTTTGAAAAAATTTTAAAAATTGCTTTGTAAAATAGAACTTCTGTCTAGAATGAAGTACTAATTTGTTTTGCACATGTGAATCATAAAACCGAGCGTACAACACAGGTTTGCTCTTGAATTTCTTGTTAACTTTCTACTCAGTGACTCAAACGGAAAAAATATAAATATATAAAAGATGATTTTTTTTTACTCGTTTTCTCAGTGGAAACCCTCCGACAGCTGATCTTCAGAGACCTGGAGGATGGGTGGAGTCAGGATTCCGATGACACGCCCACAAACGAGACGGCCAATGAACGAAGCTCGTTCACAGAAGGACCGGGGGCGGAGTTTCCTGAGCCCGCCCCCAGCGAGACTCCCAGCCAATGGGGGGAGGAGCCTGTAGAAGCTCCGCCCCTGGAGGTGCATCAGCCTGCAGTTCAGGTGGTGAGGAAAGGTAAACGCAATCTGCACTATATCACATGATCATCAGCTACTGATATATACATAATATAGAGATTAGAGTCAGATTTATGTTCAGATTATGATCATTTCCACTCGTCCCTCAGATTATAAAAAGCAAACGTTTAGAGAAATGCTGTGTGTTTGAGCAGGGCAATGCAGCGACGAGCTTTACAACACTGCTCTGCACTTACACTAGTCACAAGACTACACATGTCAGCTTTACACTAGCGGATCACAGCCGTCTGCACTCAGAACCAGTATTTCAGCTTCTGACACAAACACAGGAAGATTGACATGTGATCCAGATATTTACACAATGCTGAGTGTCCTAAACACTCCATCAGTGACCGAACGACAGGCTCTGAATCCTCTCAGAAAGAGAACAGTGTTACTGTCAGTGCATTACTGTACTCAGCTCGTTTTACACTGAGGGACAGATTCTAGATTTATTTAGTTTTAAATGCATTTAAATATTTAATATTTATTTATAAATATTGTCTATACTGATTCTTATCTAATCATTATAAAAGCCCCCAGTAATCACAGAGCATCTGATTCAGACACAAGTATATTACTATTAAGTGTTTTAGTAAGTCAGCTGTTCTCAGTTAAGAAATATTTGTATTTCATATTATTTCAGGTTAATTTCAATGAACAAAAATGGGATCAAAAGGGAATTAATTAAAAAGGGATCTTGGATGTTGTTTCTGTAAAATTCTTAATTGAAGTCTGTATTTTCAGAGAAACGTTCAGGTCAGAAGCAGCCATGAAGGGAAGACGAATTGTACGGAGGCATCTGATGACCTACATTGGGCTCAATTGATTTTTGTTTTGTTTGCGAATCCCAGAGAGGTTTGTGTTCAGATTGCGTGTTTTTAGTGAACCGTAGGATAATATGAAATAGGGACCACCCCCCTACCAAAAAAATCACGCGAACTGCGCTCAGACCCCTGAAACATACCAAGTGTAAAAACACCCTAAAATACTCTAGTCATTTGACTTCATTCATATGAAATCATAGGGTCCATTTTATGATACAGTTATGTTGGGCAATATATTTCATACACTTTAGCTTTAAAATGCATTTTCAGACCTCTGCATTCAGTTTAATTGTTTTTCTTCAACTGTATCAGCAGTGTGAATGAGAGTAAAAGTCTCTCGATTGGTTGTGTGATCATGATCATGTAGAGAGTTTAGGAGGACAATGATGTTGAACTCACCCTTCACAGAGAGAGAAACAGCAGATCTTGATGTTGATGAGTTTGGTCTTCCATCTCTCTGTCCTTTACACCAGTACTGACCCTGATCAGACTCAGTAGCTCCTCTGATAGTGAGAGTGTCTCTGTTTACAGTGTAACGATAATCAGACGTCTGTAATATTACACTGTCTTTATACCACTCATATCTCCAGTTACTGTGATCAGACTTTATCACACACTTCAGATTGACTGTTTCTCCAGTGAATACAGGACTGTCTGGTGTCACAGTCACTGTAGATGTGGGGAAATCTGAGAAGAGAGACAAAACACACTGACTAGAGGACAAATTATCATTACATTCCCCAATAGCGTCCATCGATGCAGTGTCTCGTTCCCTGTTCTCAGGGAACATAGGCCCTGTCCCAAATGGAACCCTAAGCACTCGTGGTCTTCCTCTGAGTCCGCACTTTCGTGACGTAATGCCGCTTTGACTGTAGGGAAGAAGTCTGCTGCGGAGCCCGCATCAGCGAGGGCTCGGCAAAAGTGCGCATCAAGGGCGCAAATCGACCACATGAGGGCGCTCGCGAGCACCCTTCTGAGATCTAAAAATGACGAATGGGACACACTGCGGTCTCTCGGACTTAACGGTCACGTGCCACGGCAGCCATTGTAAGCCCGTCTAGATCGTCCCAAAGCCGGTTTCCGATAACGGGTGAAGGTGTCTGCAAGAGATTCCGCGTGGCAATATAATTTAATTCCATTTAAGCTTTTATCTGACTCCATTTTATATCTGACTCCATTTTATCACGACCTCAAATTTAAGTTAGACTGCCAATTGGTTATTGCTCAATTATATAATAGTTTAGCAATACATTTGATTATTCTATTAAACTCTTTACTTATATTGTACCCGTTTATATAAGGAAGCTATGTCTTTCAGAGGTCCTCACGCCTTGTTTAACATCGATCTCACATTCACAAGCTTGCCAGCTTCAGTCACTAAATAGAAGTAATTGCTATATACCCGAGATCGGTTACATTCACGCTTAAACGATCAAAGATACTTTGGTATAGCCACCGTGATTGCATACACTTGAAATTAAAGTAACGTTTACTTCAGTAGAGGTATGGCCACTACTACAGATATAAGTCAACCAACTTTAATTGACTTATAATAGCTTTGGATTGGCCATGCCGTGGTTTCCCACGTACACTTATTTAAAGTAACATTAAATTAAAACAGATGTAAGACACACCCAGACTTAAGTTGGTCAAGCAGCACGTTTGCTGCCCTAAATGGAAATTCACTTCTTGTCTTTGCAAAACATGTACACTTGAATTAGTGCCAAATATTATTAATAATATTAGTCGTCACTAATCCGACGCAAAACTTGTGGTAACGTAAAAAAACAATTTACTCTACTTTGGAAAACAATTTCAGAGTCAGTCGGAATAAAATCAAATGTAACAATTGATTATGTCAGGTAAATGTATCATGCCAATTTCATAATCAGTTTAAAGATAATAAATACAAAACATCAAATGCTCTGGAATAAAGAGAGAAGATGCAAACCTGACATTAGAAAATACATGATTCGAAGTGTTTTGCATAGACTCAGTATCACGGCTAATTTGAGTTACAAATCGCCCTGAGCCTCATGTTGCATTTCTTTATATAGACGGAAACTTCTTTCACATGGAAACATTTGCTAACAATGAGAATTTGCATTCAGAGTTTAAACCTTTTGGGAGCAGGATGCCGTTTGCCTGGAAGACACACCCTCCTCTGTGTGACAGTTATCTCTAAACTCTTAAATACCTGTTGGTTTACTTCTGTGGGAATGAGACCTTTGTACCAGTCGCACTGAGACATTTCAAATGATACCAAACATGTGTAATACTGTGTGATAATTAGGGGTGGGAAAAAAAAATCGATATTGCAATATATTGTTGTGCTCTCTGTCGCAATAAATAATCGATACACTAACGCCCAATATCGATATTTTATTACAACACAAAATGATTAATTTACCCGTTGTCACTGTCACTGTCACTACCCAATATCTACCATTCTGTTTGCGGGGGGCGCTGTTCGAGTAAATAGGGGTAAAGTGGCGCAAACAGCGGCCGGTGAAGAACACAAGTTAACTAACAACAACAGAGAATTGCAGAAAAAAAGAGAAGCGAGAAGAATGGCGGAAAACAATAAAAAACGTATCAAAGACCCACCCGCTAGTTTCCACTCTAAAGTGTGGAGACACTTCGGGTTTTACGAGACAGTCGACGGAAAGGCACTGGTTAAAAACTATGCAATCTGCAAGAACTGCTTTGCAAAGATAAAAATATAACAGCAACACTACGAATCTGCAAATGCACCTCGTTCGCTATCACGGTGAACTACTCTCAGGTGATAATGATTATGGTTTACACATGTTAATGTTCATATTGTTTTGTAATGTTCATGCACTTTTATCTGTCTAGATGTACAGTGTTTACATTTAAGACCAGGAGGCAGTGAGTTATTATGCAAATGCATATTTATTTGCACAATGTTGGAAATGTTGGCATTAATAAATGCATAAAATTTCCTTATTTCCTTATTCCTTCTTTTTCTTTTCAGTCACATATATCGATATATCGATATATTGATGAAATTTCTTCCGATATATTGAATATCGTAGATATCGCGAATCGTGATATTATCATATCGTGGACCACATATCGCCACAGAATTGAATCGTGAGGTACCTGTATCGTCCCACCCCTACCCTGAAGCCATCCTAGGTGTATGACATTCTTCCTTCAGAGGGACACAATCTGAGTTATATTAAAAAATGTCCTGGCTCTTCCAAGCTTTATAATGGCAGTGAATGGGTTTACATTTTTTGAAGTCCATCAAAGTGCATCCATCCGTGATTAAAGTGCTCCACACTGCTCTGGGGGGTTAATAAAGGCCTTCTGAAGTGAAGCGATGTGAAAATGTCCATATTTAAAACTTTATTGACTAAAATAACTAGCTTCCGGCAGACGGCCGTACACATCGATTTACGGTGAAAGGTGACCCTTGACCTGACGACAGGGCCGTTTCGAGCCATTTTGACACTCTAGGCGAAATCCTTATTGGCGCCTCCAGTCAAATCTCAAAAATCAATATTAGTATTTCTGGTATTCATTTGAGGACTACTTGCTTGTATTAACTTCCCCTTTAAATAGCGCGACACTACGGCCTCTGTATGACACTGCTCACATTATCACTATTAGAACGAATGACTCGATACGCTATCTGCCCATTTCACATCCTGATTTCTCGAATACCGCAAATACTGCTCTAACAAAATAAGGATTTGTGCACTTTTTACTGTACCTGTTTTTTTTTAAATTAGGCCTTTGAATTTAGCGTTATTGCGTGGTTAAAAAAAAAAAATCGTTACCTTGCCAAAGCATTGACCGAGCTCTGTGATGTAACGGTGTTGTTGAGCGCTCCAAACGCAAGCTTAACATGCTACAGTCAGACAGTAATTGTCTGTTCTCTGATCCAGTGGCACATAGGAATCGTCAGATTGACAGGACTCTAGCCCAATAGTGTTGGGAGAACCAGTGGGGGGTGTGGCTGTGACACCCTTTACACACACCCCTGATAAAGTGCCAGACATGCGCTCATTGGCTTCCAGCTGAGGCACCTTAGGCGACCGCCTAGTTTGCCTATGCCTAAAAACGGCCCTGCTGACGCACAACGTAATGATGAACGCGTAAGCACAGAGGATAGAGCAAAACAAAACACCGGCCACGAATTAGAAAAAGAGAAATGTCTGAGAGCTTGAGTTTGTTTCCCAGCTCTTGTGTGTTTGAACCGCGAGAGACTCGATCGTCAAGTGTTACTCTTGTGGCGTAAATCGACTTAAAGCTAGTTATTTTAGTCGACAAAGTTTTAAATATGGACATTTCTCTTACACGAACGCACCGCTTCACTTCAGAAGGCCTTTATTAACCCCCCAGAGCAGTGTGGAGCACTTTAATCATGGATGGATGCGCTTTGATGGACTTATAAAGAAGAAAGTCATATACACCTAGGATGGCTTCAGGGTGAGTAAATCATGGGGTGATTTTCATTTTGGGTGAACTATCCCTTTAAAACCCCGTGTTGTGTGTGACACTGACTCTTCTGTTGTGTGTGACACTGACGCGTGTCTTCGCTCGTTCAGGTAAAGAGGGCGTCTCGACAGAATCAGCTCAGCCTGAAATCCAGTCCACTGGCTTCTGACGGTTCACACTGGACTTTCATCTCGCACACACAGACTCACGCAAACTCACTATGATGTAGCCCCTTCCCAGCATGCCTTGCGCCTGGAAGCACCATCCAGGCTGAATTTTGTGTTGTGTGTGTGTCAATTCGTGACTTGAGAGACGGGACGGACGACCCTTCGGCCCGCGCTGAGACAGAAATGACGGAGAAAGGAAAGTGACGAATCAAGAGAGAGAGAGAAGATGAAATGTGATTGGTTGATGGAAAGATTGTAAGTGATGCGTGACGAACAGGAAGTGATGTCGCGCGGCTGAAGACATGACTCTTGTCCTTCGAAGGAAACCCCCAGCACTTTACCTGCTTTACATCTCGTTTTCATCGTCAACCTGAGCCGTTTCACGAATTCAGGATCTTTTTGCACTGGGAATAAGGATGTCTCACGGATATATATCGTAGCTAAATATCGTAGCGTACGTAAAACACTACGCGAAAGAAGGAAAACGACAAAAGCTGAAGGTTTTATTTTATTTTGTTTTATTTTTATGGAAGAAATAAAATATCCAACAAACGTTTGTTCAGTTTCGACGCACTATTATCTGGACTCCTGATTATATCTCGCAGGGGGGGAAAAGGGGCGTGTTTATGAATTCTGACATCATGTCATGTGACCTGACACACTAGTATTACGTGTAAAAACTTTGAACGTTTGTTCTTCACTTGCTCAACGGCTGCTTGAAAACACAAAATGAAGGGATCGGCAACTCTAATAAATGAAAACAACGTGTAACTCGTCCGCCTAACCTGGCGAAGGAGGATGTTACCTCGCCTCCTTCGTCTTTCGTTTATTATTCTTATGTGAATGGTTTTGTGTATGTGCGACTGCAGAAAGTGTTTCGGAGACGTTGCTCGTATGGATAACTGCTGTTAACTCAGGTGGAGAGATGTAGACGTGTTTCTCTCGTTAGCTTTAACTCTTCCCCGTGAGTTTTCCTCTCTTCTTTCGTTTCCCGCCTCATTCCTCCATCGCTTCACGTCATTCATACTCGTCAGCGGTTTTGTTGCACAGGGACGGAAGGAAAGCGCTCGTGCGAACTACTGTACGTGAACCTTCGTGTTTTTATTTTGATCACTCATGTAATATAGTTCACGGCCTGTTTTATATGTTCATTTTCTGTAAAGCTCTGGTCATTTCTTTTAATTTTATTTTTGTAGATATGACAAACAAAAGATGTGTAAATTATTTTCTCTCCCTCTTTTTAAAAACGGCGAGATTGTTAGATGCACAGAAGGAAAATGAAAACTCATGTTTAAAAAAAAAAAAACTCATTTGTTTTGTGAAATTAAAAATATGTTTAAAAAAGAAAACAATTTGCAGTGTGTGTTTTTTGGGTGGTGAATTTAAGAAACGTTTGTGTGTTTAAAACCTGTCTGAACTGATTTACTTCTCACTTTCCTGTAACTTTATCTCTGATAATGAAGGAAAAGCTGCGCTGGAACTGGATCCGGCCTTTGAAAACAGATTGAAGCGTCAGAATGGATATCGTTCAATATTTTATATTATGCACAATTATATAGATGGACAATGTTTGGCATTTCAGATACATTTGTCCATTTATAAAAAAAATATAAAAATATATGCACGCACACACATACAGTGTATGTATTACAATATTGGCCAAAATAATGGTTTGGATGTTCTTACACACACACACACACACACACACACACACACACACACACACATATATATATATATATATGTGTGTGTGTGTGTGTGTGTGTGTGTGTGTGTGTGTGTGTGTGTGTGTGTGTAAAACAGCACCTAATTTTTGGAACATATTTGCTATTATTTTTAATTAGGGCCCGAGCACGATGGTCATATAAAGGTCATTTATATGTATATATGAAAAATTAGGTCATTCCAATTTAAAAAAATAATAAAAAATAATAATAACAAATATGTTCCAATCATAAGGTCATTCCTGATTTTTGTATTTAGGCCTATATATACACACACACACACATAATATAATGTGTTGTCCTGCAGCCCCGCGCGTGTTCCCGTAGGCCGGTGGCGGAGGGCGGAGCAGGAACATGGGGGAGGTCTAGTGTAGCCTCTGCTCTCGGCTCTCGCTCCTCGGATCGAGTCGGGCGCTCATTCGGGGCGTGTTTCAGCTCAGGCTTGAATGGAGACGGAAATATGTGAGTTTCTGTGAAGGAAAAAAAAGAAAAGAAAACACACACACACAGACGCGGACGCGGACGCGGACTAGAGCCGCAGGCCGGAGAACATCCACATCCAGTGACCCGGAGCTCTAGAACAACAGCAAGAGGATTTACTCGGTCTGCAAACTGTGAGTTTATCAACAAAAGAGGATTTTTCTTTCTGCCTTTTCTATATCGTGTGGATTATTGTTTCTGCTGAAAAGAGATACAAAGACTCGCGCGAAAGTGCGTTCTGCATGTTTCTTACAGGCGATGCAGAGAGTAGCAGTTATACCTCCGTTTCTGAAACATTTATATCGTTAATATCTCATTAGGATTGTTTTCTACCGGGACAACCCATTATATTCAGTCCGGTGTTGCACAAAACGTTTAAAGTTAAACAGTTGGCCGTGAATCTATCGTGGACTTTGCGATTAAACGCACTGGAAATGAACCTCAAGATTCGCTTTCATTGTTTTCTGTGAACTGGGCGTTTGAATGCGGGTTTGTTTCAGAGCTTCTGTCGGGACTCTTCTTTGTGTTCAGATCCACAAAAGCGCCCGATCGGAAGAAAAGGTGCTCCCGGTTACAGCCCGGGACGTTTTATGTTTTGACTCTGTTTGTAAGCACAGTTAATAGGACTACATCGAAAGTAAGTTGTATTGCTGTTTAGCCATATCTCGATAAAGTGATGTTTAACGTAATGATTCACTTTTGCGAACCGATTCGTTTCATATCCCGCTTCGGTTGAGTCACCCTCCCAGAAGCTTTGTATTTCTTACTTTTTTTGTTTACTTTTATTTAACTGTTTTTAATTGTTACTTTGACATGTTTTTGTGTTTATGATTCCAACATGTCGTCCGCCTCACGCTCGCAGTGAAGCAATTTACGAATAGGCAGCGAATCGAATCGTAGATTGAAAAGATCCGGTTCAAAAGAATGATTCGTTGGCCATTCGAGCATCGCTAGTAATACTTATTCACTTGCTGCTGTTACATTTAGTGCTGATTATAATACAATGCAAGTAATGTGAAAGTAATATAAAACATTTCCACAACACATAAATGTAACTTTGGGTAATATTAATGTATTTGTAATTATAAACGTTTTCCTCGAAACTGAACTCTTAAGCATACTTTTTGCATTTGACCTTAGTGATTTCAATCTTATACGTGCATACATTTAAATCAAACTCGTATTTTTCAGTGCACTCACGGTTTTGATGTGATTTGTCATTGTTTGCATTTCGCTCTGAACAAGACCTCAATAACTAATGCTCGCACTAGATAACCTTTTTAATAGTTTTTTTTTGCTGTATACACTTTTTACTTGTCTGCAGAACGTATACACAAATCCATTATCTTCTTAATTGTGTTAGTTGTATTTAGTTTACTGTGTCACGTAGAGTGCGGGTCGCATGAAGGCCCGAAAGCCTCGGACTCTCGTAAGCGCGGGTGCCGTAGGTGTCGCGCATGTCACGCGGGGGTGATTGACGCCGCCAGTCCGAGGCTTTGAGGCCCAGAGCTCAGATGTCTCATGTGCCGTCTCCAAGGAGACTGTAACCCGAGAACTAGATTAAAACACTCAATGGACAAAACATTTTGACGTTACAGTATGTTTTGATCCTTCATAAACGAAAGTGCAGTGTAGTTGAATTTTTAGGCTTCATTTAGTGCCTGTAACGTGTCTTGTGGCATTTGAGCATGTGTGTTTGTTCAACTGTGTTGTTTTTTAAATAGGTCAGTTGAGACCTGGAATAATGAGTAACTATATCCAGGCAGAATACACACCTGGGACCGGTGTCTTCGTTCATAAATCACAGCTGCCACGCCTAACATTCACACACGCATTACTGCAGCTGCCGAACGCATCCACACTGAATACTGATGAACTTCTGGGGCTTTACAGTAAAACTATGGTGCAAAACCTAGTCGTGCTGTCCTGGATTCAGATTCAGTATCTCGTAGGATGTGGACGCTTGTGTTGTTGGTATCATGGACCTCTTGAGATTGTGAGGTCCGTCTGCTAATTTAACCTGTCTCATGGTGCAGATTTAATTTATTTAGTTGTTATGCACAGTTATTATCAAGGACTAATCTTTACTGTACCAAGTTTTCTCTTCTAAACGGGAATATTCACACTCTTGTCCATCTATTATCTATGGGCATGACATAATAATCAGCCAACATTTCTACATTGATGTATCTAGTCTGTGTGTGTGTGTGTGTGTGTGTGTGTCAGATTGTTCCACTATCACACCTGTAGCTGAAGCGTTTACGAGCAGTTCCCACATAAACACGAAAGTGTTCAGAACTCTGTCCCAGGTGTGGTCGCATTAGTGAAATGTCATGAGCAGAAATGCTCCATTGTTTATAATCTAGCAGCTTTCTGTTTGGTTAATGTGGTGAATTCGCTCAAACAACTTCAACTGTTGTGAAATCTGTGTGGGGATCTTTCGCCCTCAGATGAATTTCCCTATCGTGTGGATTCCTATTGAAATGACTGGATTTGGCAAGGAAAAAATCTCCTGAATCACAACTTAAAGGGATAGTTCACCCAAAAATGCACGTTCTGTCATCCATTACTCGCCCTCGTCACTCCAAACTCGTAAGACTTTCCTTCATCTTCTGAACACAAATGAAGATATTTTTGATGAAATCTGAGAGATTTCTGTCCCTCCATTGACGGTCTACGTAACTACCACGTTCAAGTCCCAGAAAGGTAAAGACATCATTAAAGTAATCCATGTGACTCCAGTGGTTTAACCTTTAAAGTGGTAGCCTAGTGGTGTTACTGTCTGTGGAGGGGCAGAAATATCTCTGATCTGGTCAAAAACGGCTTCATTTGTGTTCGGAAGATGAAGGAAAGTCTTACGGGTTTAGAACGACATGAATGACTTTTCATTATTTGGGTGATCTAACCCTTAAAGACTTAAAAAATAGTGAATATGAAAATGTCTAATTGTGGGAATCTTGAGGAACTTAATGTTTTGATTCATAATTCCACTTTTATAATTTCATGAACAATTCTTTCAGTACTTTTGATTAAGCCAGGCAAGTAATTACCATATTTTATGGTGAAAAAAGATGGGAACATAAGTCGTACTGGGTCAAAGTTGCGTTATTGAAAGGAAAAAGAAAAGATAAGTCGCATTTTATTAGCAGCATATTCAGAATAATGTAAATACTGGTCGTACAAACATTATTTTAGTTCCCCTCACTCCACAAAAAAAATATTCAATGTAATATACAGAGCAAGAATGAAAAGTACAAGTATAAAATAAACATTCTAGTTGTATTACTTATAAACATTTATTAAAAACACCAAGCTTAACCTGATTTAAATTGAATTAATGTGTGTGAAATGCACTGTATTAATAAACTTACGAACAATTGACTTGTTGCATAAAACGATTATCTGAAATCGAAAAAACAAAAGTAGTTGCTAGAATGCTAGAACTGATGTGTGTGTGTGTGTGTGTGTGTGTGTGTCCTCTAATTTAGATAATCGAATCGAGCTGGTACTTTACAGCGAGCAAAACAACTCCGCATAAAACCATGCGGAAATAGACGGTTATTTCCTAATACTGTGTTAAGTTTCATACTTTCACATGTGCAAAGGTCAGACGGCCATAGAAACACACACCCCCCCCGTCTGACCCATCACGCGTACCCTCGCATTCATTCCCATAGTAACACACAAGCTCAGTTGCTGTGGAGATGACAGGCGATGGCTGGGGAATGTGTGTGTGTGTGTGTGTGTGTGTGTGTGACTGAGTAATGGGGTTTTTATGGAGATGCCGAAGTCCTTGTGCAGGACGCTTTGGCGGAGCTTAGTCACAAAAAGTGTTTTAATGTTCTTAAAGCATTACAGAAGTGTGTTCATGTCACCTGTTTGTCTCAGTAACATACTTTAAGTCATTTTAAAATGATTAGGAGTGTGATTATGTATTCCTGTGAGATGTTCGAGCACAATGGGCATATTCAGTCTTCAGTGTGTGAGCAGAACGAATGTGTGTGTGAAATTGTGTGTTGCTCAAATTGTTGCGTTTAATTGAATGAGACGATTTTGGTGAGAATGATTTGAGAACAATTTCCCCAGCCCGTGTTTTAAGAATAAGGCTCTTCGTTTTTACATGAAGGTCAAATGTGGGGTTTCTGGTTTGAATATATGCGTGTAAATTAGGGCTGCGGGATATGGAGGATAAATATGTGATAGCTTTCCCTGATGGCACACGTACATCTCCTAGATATCTGTTGGTAAACATCTTTAAAAAGTCATTTTTACTTGCATTCGAAATCATAAACATCTTAAAGACGTTTTCTAGATGTCTATTTAACATCTGTCGGGAGATGTCGTGGAGACGTATTGCAGATGAACACTCGTGAAACGTCTCCGAGATGTGTGTGTGCTAATATAATATGCAGTAATGCTTGAAATGTGTAACATCAATTTAGATTGTATTTTAGGGATGCACGATATCGGCCACCATATCGGTATCAGCCGATGTATGTAAATTTTTTATGTTATCGTTATCGGCCCGATAAGAAAATTAGGCCGATGTATTAAAGCCGATGAATAATGTATTATTTCCTCCGGCTGAGACACTTCAGATGCGCACGGTTCAACATTATGGCTTTGAATTGCTTGAAATATGATTGACAGTTATATAAGTTACATAAAATTATAATGAGAACATTATGATAATTGTGTGCTCGGGACGTGGCCTTTAATGGTGCGACTTTCTTTTGTAATCAGGCTCTCAAAAATGATTTATAAATGTGGATTTAGATTTATCGGCCAATATATCGGTTATCAGCTTTCAATAGTTATCAATATCGGCGAAAATATTTCATTTAGGAGCATCGCTATTATATTTCTTAGAGTGTTCCTCTTTGCCGTCTGTGACATTTACATGTTTTACATATAACTATAATCTTTTAAACCAAAATACAAACGTAATTGAGGTGCTATATTGTTTTGGCACCAAATTGTCTTATTAAATCTGTAGTTTCATCCAAAGTTGCAAATTTAACTCGTGTGCAGAATTGGAATATCGCATATAACATTTGCAGATAAAGCAGTGTTTTCATCCCATGTGTTCAAGAAAACAAAATCTTCACTTCCTGGGAAACTGGCGCAAAATATCAGTAATAAAAATGGAAGTGGAAGAAACTGTCTCTTTTTCCCTCCATCATAAACGAGTGTGTCTCAGAGCGTCAGATGAAACTCAGTAAACGCTGATGTTCTCTTGTGTTCGGATGCTGGTGTTCGGGAACACACTCCTGTGAGACGCTTCTGGAGGGAATTAAACCTAATCATTCTGATCACACACTTTGACTCGGGCGTTTCAGAGCCACCAAACCAACATTTGAGATGCTGCGATGCCATTGGTCCACTGGTTAGTCTAGTTATCCAATCATATCCACTGTTGAGGCAAGAGTTGTGTTGTTGTTGTTGTTGTTGTGCATTGAGGGATTTATTCTGTAAATGTGTTTCCAATCATAGTCTTTTTATCAGATGATACATTTAGCAACTTCAGTGTTGAAGGGTTTTTTTTATGCGAATTTTTGGAATTTCCGTGCATCGGCTATACATTTTTTTTTTTTTAATTGCGATTCTTGAATTTGATAAACTATCAAGAACATAAACACAGCGTTTAGGGTTTAAAATGAACCTATGTGAGCATCTCAAGCGCTCTGTGTTGTGACGTCCATGTCAAGGATTTCGGATTTTATATTTCTGATTTTCTGGTTAGTCCAGTTATCCAATCACAGCCTCTGTTGAGGCAAAGTCACGTGCGCGATTTGTTGCGCATCGAGGGATTTATCCGAATAATGTGTTTCCATCATAGTATGTCTTTTTATCAGATGATAAATGTATCCACTTCAATGTTTAACTGTAGTTTTTGAATGGCAATTTTTACAATTGTAAAAATTGCACAAAAAAACAACAAAGTGAATTGGCTTTTCCCTCCAGTGTTTTTAATATTTTTTTAATATTTTTTTTATATAGATTTCTTTTATATTTTTGTAATTCTTGAATTTTGTTTAAAAAGCATATAATTGTTAGTCCTGCAAGAAAAATAAATGTTAGTTTATGATTAATTAAAAAATTGCATCACACGCTGAAGTCCAGGATTTGGTAAAGCGCTGGTCTCATCTGTCAGTGTTTCCCCCCACAGGTCCGTCGGTTTTGGTAAATGCCCCCCCCCCCCCTCAGAATTGGACTTTATAACCCGAGTTTATATCTGGGGAAAAAAAATCCAGAATTGTAAGATGTAAACTTGCAATTGCTCAGGAAAGAAGTCAGAACCGCAAGATATTCGCAAATCCCATGGTTTTTATGGAAGCTTGTTTCCGCCACGAAAAAACAAAAACAAATTTAAGATAGATATTTATTTTTTCTCAGAATTGGACATTATAACTCAATTTAAGTGCGGGATATAAACGTGCAATTGCTCAGGAAAGAAGTCCGAATCATAAGATAGTTGCAATTACCTTTTTTATTTTTATTCAGTGACGGAAACAAGCTTGCATCGTTTTTTTGTGATATTGAAATTGGTGAATTTTCAGTGGTATCAAATATTTAAAGCAAAAAATAACTACAGTATCTTGTGATATAGTTATCGTAAATAAATGACTCCCATCCCTAATGTCAACAGAGGCTTCTTTCGTTTGCAGTGTAAAGACGGCTTGAGTGGCTCTGTGTGTTTGCTGGTTGTGAAGGCCAGTGCTGTATACAGTAACTTGTGTCCCGGTGTCTTTAGGGACCGGAGAGACAGACATCGCTCTAAGAGGCGAGACAGCAGCAGTCGAGCAGACAAATCCGTCACCATCCAGGCTCCCGGAGAGCCACTGCTGGATGCCGAGTCTACACGCGGAGACGACCGGGTCAGTGCAAAACATGTGTTTCAAGAGCATTACTGGGAGAAGAGGAAAGTCAAACCTCAGGACTCAGCAAATCTACATTAAAACACTTTTCTTTTTTGGGCTTTTTGACCAGCTATAGAGTTTGTTGTCATTTTGTTGTTTTTAATGGTGCAAATATTTGATTGTTCCTTTAAACAGACTTTTTTCTTCATGCTAAATGTAATTTCTTGTTTTCTTGATTTTAATTGTGGAGTGTGTTTGACAGGTCTCAGTGCACTTGCTGGATTGAGATCAGTAGCAGTTTAGCAACAAAATTGACAAAAAGTGCCATAACATCAGTCCATGTGACTATTTACTTTAAAGCTTTTTTATTTAATCTTATGTTTAGTACATTTTTTATGTGATTTTCTTATTTTTAGTTTTAATAATTTTAGTATTTGAACCTAAACTTTATTTCAGTTAGTTACCGAGGCAAAATCTCCAATTTAGTTTTAATCTGTTTCAGAATAACAGATTTAATCTGTTTTTCATTGAATAATTATATATTTTTTAAATATCAGCTTCAATTTGTGAATGTGATTTTTATAACAATAACAACACTCCATTAACTAAATTAACACTGGAATGAGTCGCGTTTATTAATGTTTTAAATAAGCTTTTATACATTTTTTTGAATTTTTATTATATAAGTAAATTTGTTTAATTTTTAGTAATTTTGTTATGTACTTGTCATTTTATTATTATTATTTTTAAATACCGTATTACAATTTAGGTTTCTCTTTTTTTATATTTCAGTTTTATTTAAATTTTTCAAGTTAATAACTTTAGCACTTCAATTCATACTTATTGGTTCACTGCAGTTTTAAGGAGAAAATACTCAGAAATGGTGTCGACTTATGAATTTACACATGATTTGTCTTAAAGCGTATTAAAAACACCACATAGACATATAAACAACATTAAAAACATGTCTTCTGAAACAACAGACTCGTATGTAAGATGTTCCCGGCCGCTCTGTGTGTTATTGTCACTCACAGACTCTCTCTTGATTCCCCGTCAGGATGATAACTGGGGCGAGACCACGACCGTAGTGACCGGGACGTCCGAGCACAGCGTCTCGAATGAAGACCTCACGCGGGCGTCGAAAGAGCTGGAGGACTCTTCGCCCCTGGAGTGCCGTCGTTTCGCGGGACCCGTCCTGAGTGGCATTCTGGGCCTGTTTGCGCTCCTGACGCCCCTGGCCTTCCTCCTGCTGCCTCAGCTGCTGTGGCGCGACTCCCTGGACCCCTGCGGGACGCCCTGTGAAGGCCTGTACGTGTCCCTGGCCTTCAAGCTCCTGGTGCTCCTCATCTCGTCCTGGGCTCTGTTCCTCCGGCCTCCGCGCGCCACGCTCCCGCGCTTCTTCGTCTTCCGCTGCCTGTTGATGGCGCTGGTCTTCCTCTTCGTGGCGTCGTACTGGCTGTTCTACGGCGTGAGGGTGCTGGAGCCCCGAGAGCGCGATTACAGGGGCATTGTGGGATACGCCGTGTCGCTGGTGGACGCGCTGCTGTTCATTCAGTATCTGGCGCTCGTGCTCCTGGAGGTGAGGCACCTCAGGCCGGCTTTCTGCCTCAAAGTGGTTCGCACCACCGACGGAGCCAGCCGCTTCTACAACGTGGGACACCTCAGGTGAGAGCGCTGACCGAGGACAGGTCATAACTCACAGTATCTTCATTTACTATTATTATTATTCCTTTATTATAGGGATGCACCGATATGAAAATGTTGGCCGATACCGATAACTCTTTATATTTTGAAAGCCGATAACCGATATATTGGGCGATAAATCTAAATCCAAATTAATTAGTCTCACCATTAATGTCCCAAACACACAATGATATTCTCATTATAATTTTATGTAGCCGATATGAGAGATTTGCATGTTGCACTGAACTGTATTTTTCTTTTTTGAAGTGATTTCAATCATATTTCAAGCCATTCAAAACCATCATGCTGCACATCTTAAGTCAATCCATTATATAACGGCTTTAACATATCGGCCAAATTTTTCGTATTAGGCCGATAACTATAACATTATAAACAAATATATGTCGGCCGATATATCGTGCATTCTTAAAATTCATTAATACAACAAATCACAACCCATTCCCTTCCATTGCTGATGCATTATTCTGATCATAAATGAATAAATTCAATATAACCAAAGAAAATATTCACAGCTTTTGTGAGGATGGTTGACTCATGTTGTTTTCCCAAATGCCGTTAAAGCGACCCGAAGTCAGAGCCGGTGCAGAGATGGAGTTTTATCACACATAATGAGCAGCTCTCGTGTGGATGAATCGCGCCGCGCTTCACTCTGAAATGTGCAGCGCATGCATTATTTAAATCATAGCTTTTGGTGTTTGATAATCGCACTGATCAAAACTCTTTATCATTCTTTTTATTTATCAGCCTTTTTATTCAGTTTACTCTTTTGAAGAGATTTTTAACAGTTAAACCAAATATAGTTTTAAAGTTTTTAGCAAAAATAAACATCTGATATAGTTTTACCATACATTTGTCTTGCCATGAAAATAGCCACAGAAGCACGGCGTTAAAAACAAACGAACATAGTTGCACTAATCCAGATCACAATATTGGTTTTATTTCAAATACTCATGAAGCCCCAGAATAAAACAGAAGTGTGAAGAATCGTGGTGTTGTAAACAGTGTGTGTGTGTGTGTGTTCTCAGTATCCAGCGAGCAGCGGTGTGGGTCCTGGATCACTACTACACTGATTTCTCAGTCTACAACCCTGCTTTACTCAATCTACCCAAGTCCATCCTGTCTAAAAAGATGTCTGGATTTAAAGTCTACTCTCTGGGAGAAGGTAGGCGATGTCATGCTCTTTCTCCATTTTTATGTGTATTTTTCTCTTGTGTTTTCGCTCTTTTCCTTCCCAAAGTATCTGTTTCACTCTCCACTTTCAATCGACGAATGTGATTTTGATGTGTTTGATTGTCCACTGGTTCTGACTTGTTGTTTTTGCTCCCCAGAGAACAGCACTAATAACTCGACGGGTCAGTCCCGTGCGATGATCGCCGCCGCCGCCCGCAGGAGAGACAACTCTCACAACGAATATTACTACGAGGAGGCGGAGATGGACCGCAGGGTCCGCAAGCGCAAGGCCAGGTCAGAGTCCTGGAACACACTTCAACACAACTAGTCTCGAATATCTGGGGTGAATCTCACAAAACACCGCGATGTCATGCTCTTTCTCCATTTTTATGTGTATTTTTCTCTTGTGTTTTCGCTCTTTTCCTTCCCAAAGTATCTGTTTCACTCTCCACTTTCAATCGACGAATGTGATTTTGATGTGTTTATGTCCACTGGTTCTGACTTGTTGTTTTTGCTCCCCAGAGAACAGCACTAATAACTCGACGGGTCAGTCCCGTGCGATGATCGCCGCCGCCGCCCGCAGGAGAGACAACTCTCACAACGAATATTACTACGAGGAGGCGGAGATGGACCGCAGGGTCCGCAAGCGCAAGGCCAGGTCAGAGTCCTGGAACACACTTCAACACAACTAGTCTCGAATATCTGGGGTGAATCTCACAAAACACCAAAATAAAAAAAATCATTATTACGAACAATAACGATCTAATGAAAATATAAAACTTTGAATTAACTGGTAAAATACCTGAAGTGGCGCGTTCCTCAGACGAGAATCCATGTACCCCATTATTACACTGTTTTCTAAGGCTACGCAATATATTAAAGAAATTTACAATCATAATATAGCATAGTGCTATTGTGAAATCACAAAGACTGCGATTCAGATGATTATATGCACAGTTTTTTTCTTTTTCCACAGAGAAGCACAACGCTTTAATTATGTAAATGCGTGCAGATTACATGTTAAAAGTACCTCAACTCCGTTCACAGTAAACGCTGCTCCACACACACACTCAGTCTCTGCATGCGCTGTTTGTTTGGGTTTCCAATAACGTGCAAAAAGTTGTTCATCGCGATTTCAAAATAAAAGTTTAAACCCTCGCTCTGAGTTTGCATGTTTTGATGTGCAAGAAATTACAGCGGCTGTTGCATTTCTATCATACAGAAGTGACCAAATACTAAAGATTAAGTGGACATTTTAAATAAATGTTGTTTGGCCAATATTAAACAGGGATTTGATCATGCCATAGTGTAACAACAACTAACACCAGCCCGGTGTTACACTGCGTTAAACTGGGATAGTTCAGCCAAGAATGAATATCAGCCCATGATTGACTCACCCTGAAGCCATCCTAGGTGTATATGACTTTCTTCTTTCAGACGAACACAGAGTTATATAAAAAAATGTCCTGGCTAGTTATTTTAGTCGATAAAGTTTTAATATGGATATCTCTTACACGAACGCATCGCTTCACTTCAGAAGGCCTTTATTAACCCCCCAGAGCAGTGTGGAGCACTTTAATGGACTTGATGGGACTTTGGAAAAAACGAAACCCATTCACTGCCATTATAAAGCTTGGAAAAGACAGGACATTTTTTAATATAACTCTTGTCTGAAGGAAGAATGTCATATACACCTAGGATGGCTTCAGGGGGAGTCAATCATGGGCTGAGTTTAGTTTTTTGGGTGAACTATATCTTTAATCTTTGGTCTGTGGAGAACGTGTGCTCATAGTTGTGTCTCTCCTCCCAGGCTGGTGGTGGCAGTAGAGGAGGCGTTCACTCATATCAAACGTCTCCAGGAGGACGAGGTGGCGGCGTCCCCCAAACACCCTCGTGAGGTGATGGACCCCCGGGAGGCGGCGCAGGCCATCTTCGCCCCCATGGCTCGAGCCATGCAGAAGTACCTGCGCACGACCCGCCAGCAGCCCTACCACAGCATGGAGAGCATCATCGCTCACCTGCAGTTCTGCATCACACACAACATGACGCCCAAGGTGACTAAACCGAGACGAGACACGCTTCTGCTTCCGTCTGCACGCAATACTCACACAGATTAGTACATGTCACAATATTTGCAATATACAGTAGTCAACGTTTGAAGTGGATCAAAATAGTTAAAGCGGGTATTGTTCAAAATTCATGTATAACTTTGAAAGTTATGTTTTGATCCACTTCAAATGTTGACTCCTGTGTAAGCAGACTTCACTGAGGACTATATCTCACAATGCGATCGTCTCAACCTTCCAATGCTAGTGTGGGACAAACACTAAAGGAATATTTCACTTAAGGCGAGACACTGAATAGGGTAACATTTTTAACTAGCAGATATCGCCATTAAACTTTCCCAGTTGATTACCTACATTAAGATGAGAAAAAAATGTATTACAAGTTTTCTGTAATTCAATGTTTAAATATGCAAATTAGGCAATATCTAATTAAATATGTGCTAATTTGCATATAT
>FLSR01004881.1:5797594-5817398 GCA_900092035.1 Leuciscus waleckii | reverse complement strand
GTGTGTGTGTGTGTGTGTGTGTGTGTGTGTGTGTGTGTGTGTGTGCGCTAGTATTCTTGGTAACAGATTAAGGAACAAGAGGCATTGTTGGAGATTGACTGACTTGTTTTCTTCGAAATGTTGGCGCCTACACACACAGTCTCGGAGGATCACTGGTACTCAGGGTCCTGGCGGCAGCCGTACTCACAATGGAGATGAGCTACTGCCTATCAGTCCATGTGTGGAAATATACTTTGTTTTATCTAGTTCTTAGCCAATCAGAATCATTCAACCTTAAGTAATGATGTAACTTAGACCTCAGTGGAGGGTATAACTGCTGTGCTCTTTGTAAATGAAAAGCAGAGCAGCCTATGAACTCCTTGTGAGTCTTGAAGCCGACTTCTGCCTGATGAAACCACAAACTATTTTAAATGTTCTTCAATTGACTGCACTTCTGACTCCGGGTCTTCATTCGTCATATCTGGTTCTGGGTCTCTAACTAAATTCCCCAACAGGATCTTTCCCTCACTAAAGCCGTTAAGTACACAGTCTTTGTATTTTTGTCTGATTTTCAAATACTTATTTGCCTGAAATATATATTTTTAATGATATGATCATGGCTTATAAAGCACAAAATACTTCCGGAACCAACGCCGCTGAAAAAGTAAGTATTGCACTCCAGCCCACTGAACCTCCGGACCGTAAGCGTGAGTTTATGCGTGTCACAGTGTATACGTGTCAGTGTCACAGTATTCTCAGAACTGACACATCAGTTTTAGGGCATTGTGACAATAGGAAGTGGTCAAGTTTAACCAGAAATGGACACACCACCTTTATCTCAGCAGATCTGCAGATGAGTCAGTACTTCAGAAATAAGCCTCCTAAAAACAACATTCCACTGAAACATTTGCACACTCGATCAAACTCCCCTGTGACATTATGTCAGAAGTATTTCAATGCTTCATTTACATCGTTGTTCTCTTATAGGCTCAAGGTCTCTTTACGGAAAGAGCGAAATAAATACACAACTTATAGCCTACATTTCCTTGTTCTTTCTGTATTCGCCATATCTCGCCATCGACTGAAATCTGCCTCAAACTGAAAAAAATTAAATAAAATAAATAAATAAATAAAGGGAAACATTTGAGTGACAAAATGATGTAGTTTAACATGGATTCAGCTTGAAAATGGGATAGTAGGGCAGTAGGGATTCACCAAGTTTGTGTATAGATATTAAATGTGTGGATAATATAGTATCAAAATGTGTTAAAAAGACGAAATATTCAATAAACTTAACTATTAGCTATACAATATGTATCTAAGAGCATTATTTATGTATTTAAATCATATAGTGTGACAAAATAATCATATGGTGTGACAAGAAAACCCTGTCACACCTTAGCATGACATGTACTTAGCATGACATTAAGCAGTGTGCTTTTATGCTAACATGCTAAAACCATGCTAACTACAATATGACAATATAGTTTTAAAGGTAATATTGACTGAAAAGTCATTTCATTTGGGCATTTTTGTGTAAAATGCGTCACACCAAAAGACAGTGCAAAAGGGAACTGAAGCAGGAGTGTCAGATATACTTGATTTTTTTGAAAACATGAAGAGAGAAACCTCACATTGTGACTTTCAGTGTCCTTCTGAGGTGTTGTCCTTCCTCCTGAAAGAAGGAGGACCCCCACTCCCCAAAGGTCTCCAAACAATTGCCCGGGAGGACCCCCCCACTCCCCAAAGGTCTCCAAACAATTGCCCGTTTAAAAAAAGAAATATGGCGTCACACCTTATGATATCCATTTTTGGGACAAAATGTTTTAGTTAAGGGTGCCTTCAAAATATTATGCCTGAACTTTTAGTCAAGTAGACATCTGGGATTTAGTATCAATATATGACTGAATAAACAGAAAATGAATTCATTTTCCTGGTTTTATTCAAAATCAAAAATTGTTTAATGTGCTTGGGACAGTCACGCCATGCGAGCTTATTCTGGTTTGGCTGAAAATTGTGAAAAAAAAATGGAAGATTAAACCCATGAATGCTATAAAACAGCACTTTCTGAACAATATCACCACAGTTTTTGACATATTTTTCTATAATTTACTTAATTTGACACATTGGCCAAAAAAAGGCCCTGTCACGTCAACCACCCATATACATTTCTGTTGTCAGACAATGGAAGACTATTAACACTATGTTTGACTTTCAAGCTGCTGATCTGCCCTAAAATCCTGGCTAACACTTTAGTTTAGACTCCAATTCTCACTATTAACTAGTTGCTTATCATGCAGATTATTAGGATATTGGCTGTTTTTTAGTAGTTATAAAGTACTTATTCTGCATGACCATATTCTACATCCCTTAATCCATTCCTAAACGTAACAACTATCTTACTAAACAGTAATAAGCCGTTCTAATGAGTTTATTGAGGCAAAAGTCGTAGTTAATAGTGAGAATTGGACCCTAAACTAAAGCGTGACCCATTCCTGGCTCATAATCGAGACCGGAAACAAGACCTTGCTCTCGTGGGCGTTACTGGCGAGTCTCAGAAACAAGATATGGCTCGTTTCTGAAGAGTAACTAAATCTGTTGAAGTTGAGCATCGGAGTGACCTGTCAAAGGTGAGACCGCTTCTGGCTGAGGAAGTAAGAGACAGGAGACGAGCTGTGAAAGAGAAGTAATGGTGCTGATGGAAAGAGAAATGAAGGGGCCCATTACGTCTGTAAATCTCTGACCTTAATATAAGAAGGGGAAGTTTGCTGACCGATAGCAAAGGCTAGAAACTCCTACATTTAAACCTAAAGGTTCTCTATAGTGCATTAGCGCCCGTCCACTTCTTCAGCGGCGTTGGTTACATAACTATTGTTTCCATTCGTTTCTCCCATAGGGATTTCAAAAAAAGTCTTTGTTAAAGCATTTTAAGCCATGAGTCAAGCCGGTCAGCAACGGGGTGAATCATAACATTACAAAATTGGATTTGAAGCAAAACAGTATTTGACAATCAGACAAAAACACAAAGGTACAAGACACGTGTGTACGTGTTAGCGGCTTTAGCGAGGGAACTACAATCCCATGAGGCATTGCAAACAGCATAATCAAATTAAAAACAATGGAGAATTATAAAACTACTGATTATATATATAATATAAAAAATATATACATGTATACACTACCGTTCAAAAGTTTGGGGTCAGTAAGATTTTTTTTTATTATTATTAATATACACTACCGTCCAAAAGTTTGGGGTCAGTAAGATTTTATGTTTTTAGAATAAGCATCTTCTGCTCACCAAGGCTGCATTTATTTGATAAAAAACAATAAAAAAAACTGTAATATTGTGTCTTACTGACCCCAAACTTTTGGACGGTAGTGTATATTTGTATATGCATATTTTGCAATAAAATATATAAGTATTTTGAGAGGCCGACTCGACTGCGTAATTTGCGGTGCTTCACAGGAGTGGGAGGAGCTAAAGGTGTATTTTACGTGGAATGACAACCTCGTCTTTTTTTAATGTTCAAAAAAATAAAAGGTTATGAATGACGTTTTCACTGGAAAAGTATTTGAGGAACCAAAACGGCTTCTTCCTTTTATTTATTTTAAGAGTGTATTTTAAGCAATTAAGTGACCGATATGTATCTGAGAGCAGCTGATCCACACTCATACTGTACATGAACACTTGAACCAGAATAACATTGATCAATACAATAATTCACCCATGTTCAAATACCATAAAGACACATTTATTCTTGATAAAGTGCTGATTCACTACAAGTGTAGAAATGACAACTGTCAAGTGTGACGCTGTTATTTTTAAGAAAACAACAATTTATAATCTAAAGCACTAGTGAGTCACGTCGAAAAGTCATTCACACATGTGTCTCGAACTGTTCTTGGTGCTTGTAGTCTATGATCTCAATATGACTGATTTAATGCATGTCAATATGAAACTGACCAATTTGGAGTATTTATCATATTCAGAAAAGGCAGAAAGTCTTTTGTTATGGTGGTTTCGCAACTGTTTATTATATAACAGAGGAGTGTATGAAAGATATACATTACCATTCAAAAGTTTGGGATCAACAATATATTTTTTAAAGAAATTGTATTGTTCAGTAAACAGATAAAAATGACATTCATATTTTTGCAAAAGCGTTATATTTCAAACGAAACTTACTGCTCATCAAAGAATCCTGAACAATAAAATGTATCACGGTTTCCATAAAAATAGGAAGCAGCGCAACTGTTTTTAACATTGATAATTATCAGAAATGTTTCTTGAGCATCAAATCAGCAAACTAGTATGATTTCTGCAGGATCATGTGACACTAGCTGTATGTTTCCATTCAAAGTTGCAAATTTAACTTATACGCAAAATAGGGATATAGCGTAAAACATCTGCGGATAAAGCAGCGTTTTCCTCCTATGTGCTCAAGAGAACTAAATCGTCACTTCCTGGGAAACCGGCGCAAAATATCAGTAATTAAAAATGTACGTTTCTGCAATCGGGCTCTTTTTTCCCTCCATCATGTTCTTTTAAGTTCGGATGCTGGCGTTTTTGACGCTTTTGGAGGGAATTAAACCAATCATTCTGATGACAGATTTGACTAAACCAACATTTGAGATGCTGCGATGCGATTGGATAACTGGATTAACCAGCGGACCAATCACATCCACTGTTGAGGTAAAGTGTACGCATCGAGGGGATTTATTCGGTGAATGTGTTTCCATCGTAGTGCATGAGAAAGGTGGATGGAAACATCTACTGAATGATGCTGAAATAAATTACGTAAAATATATTACAATAGAAAACAGTTATTTTAACTCTTTCCTCGCCATTGACGGACTTTCTGGCTTTCCGTGTTTTCACTGTTATACGGTAGGGGGCGCTATTACACATCAGCTGAAAGACTGAATCTCCTGATCTAAACACATGCGAAAAAGCAGCAGAAACAAGTGATATCATATGTAAGCAGATGCATATGTAAAATAACACGATCATCAACATATATATCAAAACTGCCTAATGTTACTGAATGAAATGTCGACCCAGGACGAGCTTTAGGACTGTGAAGCTTTAGGGGTTGTTGATGGACTCGATCTACTTCATCTGTGCTTTGATCATCGGTCTGAATCTGATCTAGATGTAAAAACATGATTTTCAAAATGTTGCTTTTTTATGAAACATACACACATTTCAAGTGTAAAAAATATAAAGCAAGAATTATTTTTATTTTTTATTTTTTTGCAGAGGCTTTGTTATTTCTTTTGATATATTGCATGTTAAGATATTCATAAAACATGACATTTTTGTGAAAATGATAAAAAAATGCTGGCGGTGACTGGCAACTTTTTTTCAAAAACTCCGGCGGGGAAAGAGTTCAATTGTAATATTTCGCAATATTACCGTTTTTATGGTATTTTTATCAAATTAAATGCATCAAATAAATCCAGCCTTCTTTCAAAAAAAAAAAAAGAAAAAAAAAAAGACCCCAAACTTTTGAATGACAGTGGCAACAAAAAAAACCAACCTTTTTTTAAAAAAAAAAAAAGAAAAAAAAAAAGACCCCAAACTTTTGAATGACAGTGTGCATAATGTAATATTGTGGTGCATTGTGAATTATGCTTTTTACAAAGGCAATTCTCTTTCATACAAAAAGTGTTTCAAGGTGAAATATTCAACCAGTACATTTAATGCGAACGCTCAAGGTCGACTGGTGCAGAGATGGGAAAACAACTCATGAACCGTCTGTCACTCACAGGACTTCCTGGTAAGGCGAGGAAGCGTTGGGTCCGACCGCAGGGTGACGCTGAAAGTTGATTTTGTCATACAGGGTTTGAGGCTGAAGAGGGAGTAGGAGGACGACGTTACAACATATTACACAGAAATGCTCTGCAACCAACGTCTCTAAATATGTTCGTGATTATTACCATGTTCGTTTTGCCCACTCTATACTACTACAAAGAACAACATGAACTATTGTGTTGTAAAGTAAATGCATATTATAAACCCATTTTATAAGCAAAAAAGGATGACCGAAATATTTGATGCTTGCAAGTACTCACCATGTTTTTTGTGACTTTCAGGTCGTCCACCGTTTCATAAATGGACATCCCTTTTGTAACGCTTTCAGTTCGTTTCTGTAATATAGATTAAATCTGGTTAGCTGCTATAAGTATATCCGCATTTCTATGCCACAAATTAGGTTTGTATGCATATAAAATAGAAATGCGTACAAGACATGTAGTGATTTAAATGCATCTTGCACATCCACATGAACCTGAAAAGGCAGATTTCTACTCCATAAGGGCTGAAATGAGCCGCTCACCTTTGCAATGCCTTCGGTGTTCACGTCTTCATAGACTGTAATACCAGCTTCACTTTCATTTTGTCCTAAAAGTGTGTGAAATCAGCTGTGAGATCATGAATAAAACACTTTTCATGAAACGGATAGTTCTGCTCCTTGATTCTGATTGGTTGAGCTGCGTTCAAAGTCATTGTAAATTACTCTACAAACATACAAAATAAATGTTTTTATGGAGTAACCGTTTTGTACGAGCAATAAGCCCTGTGAAGCTAAGGGATGTTATAGAAACCCTTTCAGAAAGAAAATACTTGTTTCATATATTTATGATAAATATATTAAATAGTTTAAATATATTGAAAAATACATGCAATATTATTTTGCGTTAATATATAAAAATATCGTTTCGCTAGATAACAACCTCTTCTTCAGCTGTGATCGCGTACAGCCCGTTTAAACACTTCAAAGACTTTTGAAACTGCATTGATTTGGACTTAAAAATGATGGTAGCCAATGAAGTCCATTGTTAGAAGAAAAATCCCCAAATGTTTTCCTCAAAAAACATAATTTCTCTCCCACTGAGGAAAGAAAGACATGGATATCTTGGATGGCATTGGGGTGAGTAAATTATTAGGACATTTTCATTTTGGGGTGAACTAATCTTTAATACTTAGATCTACTTACATGTTATTTCTTTACTTGCTGTTTACCTTCAGACATAACCGACTGTGTTTAAGTGACCTTGTGTGTATTTCAATCTATCAATCAAAGCTTTATTAAGGACACACACGGTCCAAAAACACAAACAATAAACCAGACAAAAAAATTATAAATAAAATAAAAAAACGAATAAGACAAGAAAAGAGAACTTAGTTTAGTGCCCCGGGGAACCTCCCTCTGACATCCAGCTTTCTGTGCGCGTGCTTCGGCTGTGTGCACTCAGAAAACCATACATCAGAGGTTTACACTGATATGACTTTGAAAAACGAATGCACATAATAAACTTTCATTATGACGAAGAACTGCAATCTCATGAGAGCATGACCGAGATATAGAGATGATAATTAAACAGATGTTTTCATTTTTGGCACACTATCCAAGGTATGAGCTGTAAAGGCTCCTCCCTCTTCTGGAAATGGGGGAGGAGCTGCAGCTCATTTGCATTTAAACAGACATACAGGAAAACGGCATGTTTTTCCTTCCACTCATACAACATGATATAATAAATGATCGGTGTTATTTTGAGGTGAATCTTCACAGACATATTCTGGGGACACATAAGACTTATCAAAAGGGGCATAATAGGTCCCCTTTAAGGGTGCATGTTGAAAACCTGTAAAGTCTAATTGGTCAAACACAAATTAGTGGAGTTTAAAATACTCAATATTCTTATGCAAATAGTTGCCTCAGTTATTTTTTTTGTTAAACCAAGGCATTTTTTGGTTTAAGCGGCAGCGGGCGGGTGCGGAATAGAACCTAACTAGAATAGAGCGGGACGGGGGAAAAACAGTCCCGTGCAGACCTCCATTTTGAATTCAACTAATTTGTTTGACCACTTAGACTTTACACCTTTTCAACAAGCACCCTCAAAGGGATAGTTCACCCAAAAATGAAAATTAGCCCATGATTTACTCACCCTGAAGCCATCCTAGTTGTTCTTTCAGACGAACACAATCAGAGTTAATTTAAAAATGTTCTGGCTCTCCAAGCTTTATAATGGCAGTGATCGGCTGTATATTTTTTTCTGTATGAAGTGCATCCATCCATGATAAAAGTGCTCTACACGGCTCTGAGGTTTTTATAAAGGCCTTCTGCAGTGAAGCGATGCGTACGTTTAAGAAAAATATCCATATTTATAACTTCATAAAGTAAAATAACTAGCTTCCGGCAGACGGCCGTACGCATCGATTTACGGCAAAAGAGTCACACTTGAAGTGACGCATGACATACTGATGAACGCGGACATGCAGAGGATAGAGCAAAACAAAACACCAGTCATGAATTAGAAGTCTTAAACAACAATTGTTTAAGAGAAATGTTGCTTGAGTTTGCCGTCAAAGCCTTACGCCACAAGAGTAACACTTGACGATGTATGACGTAGATGTAGGAGTAGCGTAAGCTTTGAGTCTCTCGCATTTCAAACAAACAGGGCTGGGCAACAGTGTTCATCATTACTTTGTGCGTCAAGTTCAAGTGTGACTCTTTTGGCGAAAACTGAGGCATACGGCCGTCTGCCAGAAGCTAGTTATGTTAGTCGATCAAGTTTTATCTTTATTAACCTTTTTTAACCCCCCAGAGCAGTTTGGAGCACTTTAATCATTGATTGATGCACTTTGATGGACTTCAAAACAGAAACAGACATTCACTGCCATTATAAAGGTTGGATTAGCAAAGACATTTTTTTATATAACTCTCGATTGTATTCGTCTGAAAGAAGAATGTCATATACACCTTGAACTATAACTTTAAGTAATACCAACACAACTTTCCTCGTAAACGCAGCTCAAATACCTTGTGTAGCAGAAACATAACTCAATTATGTGAAAAGATATTAGTGTAACAATGTATCGTCACATATTTTCAATATGTTTAAACCATTCAAAAACTGATCATAAATATATGGAAATATATTTTCTTTCCGTAGGGGTAAAACCCATTTAGCTTAGTAAACCATGGTTTCTTTGGGCTTATTGCTTTAATAACTTCTGCTGTGTTCAACACACCTGTACGATTCCTCCATTTGCAGAACACGGCGAGGCTTGCACCGAATATGACGAAAGCGACGATACCGACGCCTCCTGCGATCAGCAAATACTTCAGAAACTCTGCATCACAAGAAACAAATGACTGTTAAATCAATACCACCGATATTAAAACATGACAGTTATTACAAAACATGTACGATAAAAACTGAGCTCATTATTTGAAGGCGAGAGAAGACCAGGCCTGGGACATTTTACAGTGTGTGTTTGTTACATTTATAGAATGCTGTTAGGTTTTGTTTTATCATTAAAACTTTATGTTAGACATTTCTATTTGTTCCTGCCTCTTCCTTTCCCTGTAAATAAACATGTAAACAAAAGCTTCAAATACTGTGACAGCATTTACCCAGAACTAACTAACGTTCTGTCAAGATTCTCTCAAAGTTGTGAACAAACGTTCTTCCTTCCAGTAACGTTTATAAAATGTTTGTTCAAAGTTATCTGGTTTTTAATCATGTTTTCAAAACATTAGCACAAATATGTATAAGGTGTTTTTATTTTAATTTATTTTTTTTATGTTTAGTTGGACGTTCATCTAACATGTTTTAAATGCTAACATTAATGCAACTTGTTTCAGAATGTTCATGCATTTAAAAATAACATTACCAAAATGTTTGCAGAATGATAAAATGGAATGTTTCCTTTGTTCCAACGTTCGTATAGCCAAGAAAAAAAAAGATTTTAGAACATTACTTTTTTTTTGCTAACTTAGCAGGAACATTAGAAAATAGGCCTATTTGTTGTTAGCTGGGTAGAGTATTGACTTTGCTTTAATCACTTCTATAGTTCCTTTTGGTTTCCAAAAATTATGTTTCTTCAGAGTATAACAAGTTTAATCATTAATCCATATAGAAGTTAAGCATTCAGTATTTTTATGCAAAACTGTACCCGCTGATTTCCCTGTACACACTACAGTCTGGATCGTGTGCTTGATGCTGACGGTGTTGTTGGCGGTGCAGGTGAGTGTAGCGCTCTCTGCTGACGTTTCACCAGTTTGATCTGATCTTTCTCATACTCAGCAAATGCAATCCCATTATATTCCCACTGCACTGCAAGACCTTCTTTTGTATAATCAGCAGTTAAATCCAGTGAGTCTCCGACAGCTTTGTGCACCTGAACATCTGGATCAGCTCGTGACACTACAACACACAACAAACAACTCTGGTTACAAATCAATGCAAAATCATGTCATATTTTTCACATTCAACATAAGATAATTAGTTTGGAAACAACATCATCAGAACCAATGAGAAAAAGGGAACAGAGATGGCAAATATTAAATAAACCATCAAAACAAGCTCACGACATTTGAGGTGAGGGTTTATCATCACAGACCATCTCACACTTCTCACTCACTCTTATCTTCTTAAGAACAGAATAAGAAAACAGAAAAATAATAACTTTATTCCCACCGGATATCTGCATGTCAGACTCTAGCGCATGGCCTGTAATGGTTTGTAATGTATATTTGCACAATGACTCATGATCTGCATTTTCGGCTCATCGTTTCGGGTGTCCATTCTCGCTCAATAAAGGAAGTGTTTCGCACCCCCTCCTCCACCCACCATCACCTCAACAGTGCCACTTGTTTTATAAATGTAGCACAATTGAAAAAATATATATTCTTCCATAGCAATGAATGACAAGTGAACTTAAAACCCAGCAATAACAAAAAAAAAATGTCATTAATGCTGGTTGCAACAGAATAACGGTCGGTAACATTCGGCCACTTTCTGTAAAGATAAGGCTTGAGGTTTCCTGAGCTGAACTTTTCTTTTTTTCTCACCGATGAAACACAGATAAGACTTAAACACATGGTGTGATCATTTGCGTCTAAATAAGGGTAAAATACATTTCAACTTAAATAACATCCTTTAAAAAATGCATTGCGTTAAGCATTCAGTAACATAATAAATACACAGTTAATTCAAGTTACTATGTCAAACAGATTTACACACATATACAAACATAAACATAGATGTACACATGTGTCTGTATATATAAATGTAACCAAGAGCATTTTTTCAGATGCATATCCGTACACACCAAACACAAACAAGGAAGTGTCTTACAGCCTGTTGAGACATTAACTGAGATGTTCCTGAAGATACTCACCCTGGAGAAGGAAAAGCAGGAGAACTGCTAAAATGGAGCAGCGGGACTCTTGAAAGATGTTCATGTCCGGACGTTTAGAGACAGACTGAGGCATCAGAGAAACCAGAAGAGAAAGAAGAGAGAAAACGACTTCCTCACACCGACCGCTTCGAGACTCTCAGTCTGTGTACATTTACTCGCTGTCCTTCTGACACAAACAAGTGTCAAATGCCAACACACAAAAAGACCTGTGAGAAACGCCTCCTGAAAGATGCGCTTGAGCTTCAGAGGCTTTGCGGTCTCTCTATATCTGTTTGCACCTCCTACTCGCTCACCAGAGTTTAGTGCATGAGTAGCACTGCTGTACATGTGGAGGTGAAGTGAAGCGTCACATGCGTTACTGTAATGTGCAAAAGTGTTGGCACCTCGACAGGGAGCGAAAGTGAAGTGAAATTCCAGTCGGAATAAGGAAGTTCTTTTTTTTTCTTTTTTTTAAGACTCACTTTGTCAAAGGTGCTTTGCGTTGCTGTATCTGTTTGTGTAAACAGCTTAATTTGCTTCTGTGAAAGAATAATACGAGTTTGCACTTTGCATATGCGATTGGTCCACATCAAGCTGGTGAACCACAGACTAACCTCAACCACACCAATGTCATAGACAAGCGACTTGTGCCATTTACCCAGCGTCTTACTCGTCTTAAAAAGAAAATATATAATAAAATATTTTTGCTAAATGTCAGTTTTAATGATCAATATTATAATGTTTTTTATGTATCAAAACAAAAAGAGTCAGGGTTGTGTTTTATATTTTGTGTTGTTATAAATATATGCAGTGAAGATAATCAATTGCGTTGCCTGAACCACAGTGCCCATTAATATGTTTAAGATTTTTTTTAATGCAAATGAAGAGAGGCAGAGTGGTGTTTTATAACATATTTTGTTTTATTGTAGCCTAAATATACATAAAGAGATAACCGGAGTAGCCAGAGCGAGCTGAGTGACGCTATCAAGTACGTGGCTGTTCCATTTGCAGAATTATCGGACTTGCGTCCTCCCGTCCTCTAGTGATGTTACGTATGACACTGAAGCTTCGATGTGCGTATCACACATGCGACACAATTTCTAGTGAAGCCCCGTATCGGGGTGTGTATTGGTTTACTAGAGTCACGTGATCGACGAGCCTCACTTTCTGTCCAATCACGTGCGCGTTTCGCTTTGGGTGTCAGAGGGCTCGAACCCCAGATCTTATTTAACCAGGGGGGCAGGGTTTCATATAATTTTGAAGCTTCCCCGGGCGCCGCCATTGATTAGCCGACCCCCACCTGCTGTTAGCATTCCATTGACTCCCATTCATTTTGATCGGGGGGACGTGGAGGCAAAATGACAAAATAATTCATCACAATACTTAGCAAAAGTTGCTCCTGCTCCTAGCTCATGGACAGCTCCTACTCACACTCTCCGTCTCTGTAAGTTTCGGAAGGGAATGATTCAGATTTCTCTTGGCACAGCTACTAGAAGACAGACGGGTTGCTCACGTCACATCTACGTCGTCAAGCTCAGTTTGAGTCTGCGCAGTACGCTCGACCATCAGGAAGTGAGAGCTTCTAATTGACTTCACTTTTCTCCGTTGAAACCTATGGGGTCGCTGTGTCCAGTTTATATACTGTCTATGAAAAAAACACACACACCAACATACAATAAAGTAATTGTTTATAAGCGTGCACAGCTATTTTTTTCCCATTAAGTCGTGATTCCTTTTTTTATGATATACCTTTCAAAATGATACCTACAACCAGGGGCACAACTGCACATTTGCTGAGGGGTGTGCAAGATCAGTGTTGGTGCTGTTAAAAAATTAATGTATTTTTAATAAATTGAGTATTTGTCTTGCCCATTTTTAATGAGCCACCAAAATTTTAGATAGGCCTTCCAGTGCCATTTCAACATTGTCGATTCCAGTTTCGATACCACAGCCAAACTCCTCGCCTGTAAAGTTCAAGTAAAGTACAAAAAAGTACAAATAAACAAATTACAAGCAATAGCACAAATAAATACAAAATACAAAATGAAACAAATTAAATAAACAGTGCTTCGATGTTCAGTTAGGCTATAACAGAAATAGCACGTATAATCTTCACTGTATAAATCAACTATAAATTAATCCTTATTAAAGTTACAAAACTTATTCAGTCATGAACTGTGAGTGATTTATGTTTGTCTTTTGTGGTTCGTTAACGAACGAAAGAAACTCAATTCAGTTTGAGACGCAGCTTTCTTCTTTGAGTGCAAATCCCGAATTGAATTCTCTTGTGTGTCTTCTAGCACTTGCATCTTTACATTTACAAGACTTAAAACACCTCCAATAATAACATTTAGTGAGTAATTCTTTAAAAATATATATTATTTTTCAGCCCATGGAAGCCTGTGCATTAATGTGCTCGTCTGCATTAACAGAGGATGAGGAGAAAAACCCAATAGGTTGATAGTCATGAGGGGGTCAGCCCTATGTTCCCACAGCCCTATGTTCCCACGGCCCTATGTTCCCACATTTCTAAGATTTTTTTTTTTACTGAAAATTTAGAAAATTAGGTCCTATGTTCCCACAGCCCTATTTTCCCACAACCATATGTTCCCACATCCCTATGTTCCCACAGTCCTATGTTCTCTCATTATGTCCCGTCCCCTGTCCATTGATGAGATAAATGATCAAGCATGTTGTGTTTAAGTCTTATCTGTGTTTCATCTGTGAGAAAAGTGAAAAGTTCAGCTCAGGAAACCTCAATCTATATCTTTACAGAATGTGGCCAAATGTAACCGACCGTTATTCTGTTGCAACCAGCCTTGCATGTTACACAATGATATATTATTTCAGGGTTTTAAGTTCACTTGTCATTCATTGCTATGGAAGAATATATATTTTTTCAAATGTGCAACATTTATAAAACAAGTGGCACTGTTGAGGTGATGGTGGGTGGAGGAGGGGGTGCGAAACACTTCCTTTATTGAGCGAGAATGGACACCCGAAACAATGAGCCGAAAATGCAGATCATGAGTCATTGTGCAAATATACATTACAAACCATTACAGGCCATGCGCTAGAGTCTGACATGCAGATATCCGGTGGGAATAAAGTTATTATTTTTCTGTTTTCTTATTCTGTTCTTAAGAAGATAAGAGTGAATTTGTGAGAAGTGTGAGATGGTCTGTGATGATAAACCCTCTCCTCAAATGTCGTGAGCTTCTTTTGATGGTTTATTTAATATTTGTCTTCTCTGTTCCCTTTTTCTCATTGGTTCTGATGATGTTGTTTCCAAACTAATTATCTTATGTTGAATGTGAAAAAATATGACTTGATTTTGTGATGATTTGTAACCAGAGTTGTTTGTTGTGTGTTGTAGTGTCACGAGCTGATCCAGATGTTCAGGTGCACAAAGCTGTCGGAGACTCACTGGATTTAACTGCTAATTATCCAAACGAAGGTCTTGCAATGCAGTGGAAATATAATGGAACTGAATAAAAAAATAAAAATAAAAAAAAGATTAAAAAAAGAGATAAAAATCTCAATTATTTCTCAAACTTTAAAGATGAATAAGGACAATATTAGTGTACAATAGAAGACCTGAAACTCCAGGATTCTGGAATCTTTGTTGCAGAAAGAAAAGCTGATCAACTTCCAACAAAAGTCATTGTGCTGCATGTTCATGGTGAGTTTAACTGGATATTCATCCTGTCAATGCTGTTAATGTAAACACACATAAACATTCAAGAACTGGAGTTAAATAAGTCTATAGTCATTTAGCTGAAGTTAAATAGTTCCTTTATGAAGGAAACTAAAATTAATGATTCAAAGAGGGAATTTTCGCAGTGATGTCAGAGAATCTTCCAGTGAACAGCTCTAGAGTAAAGAACTATTTTCCACTATAAAAAAAATAAACAATGGAAAGTTTATTCGTGGAACGATAGATACCAAAAAAGAACCTTTATTTTCAACATGACTAAATTTACTTTTAAAAAAACATCTGTGTGTTTCATCTTCGGTGTCTGGTACCCATCATGCACTGCAGTATGAAGCATGTCGCCATTGTTTCATAAGCTGATTGTGAATGTCTATGAGAGTCTGAATAACACTGTAGTTAATATCTTACGCTCATAATGTGTTTTCTTCATTCATCAGAATATCTGATTGTCACATTAAGTGCTGGATGTCACTATAATGTCACACACACTGAAAAAAAAAGTAAACTTAAAGTTCAAATCAATCAAGTGTCGTACTCCCGGGCGTCCGGCGCATGCGCAGGGAAAATTAAGACTCAGAAGTCTAGTGAACTATCTATTAGTAGAATCAACTAATGTTTTTATTTTATATCAGTGAATTGCCACCAAGCCATTAGTTTAATAAACCTTAACTTAAAATGTTTTGTTATCTGAACAACATTAGTGCATCTAAGTTGATTTGACAAAGAAAATATGTTGTGTTAACAAATCATGGAAATAATTTTTTACAGTGCAGAGAGAGATAAGAAATAAAAAATTTTTTTTTGCATTGCAATAGTCCAAAACAACAAGTCTCTAAATTGTCCGTATGTTATTTTGACCCTTAAATAGTCTTGTTTTAATTAGCTTAAGTCTGCTTTAGAATGTCAAGGTCGTTCCATTTTAGTCCACAGGCCAGTTATCCGATCCACGACTCTAATCAAGTAGGCTTCAGCGTCCTCAGGTGATTCAAAAGTTTTGGTCTCGCCTTCCTTCACGGTGACGATAAGTGTAGATGGGAACCGAAATCCATACTTGATGCCAAGATTCTTGCATTTCTTCTTGATTTCGCCAAAACGAAATCTCTGTTTCAACACATCCGCCGTCAGATCTGGGAAAATGTGCACCTTTTTTCCTTTATACTCCAAAGATTTCATTCTGGCCAGCTTCATTATTAACTCCTTCGTTTGGAAATGATGTATCCTAATGACAAACGCTCTTGGACGGTTGTCCCTCGGTCTGCGCAGCGCCCTGTGTGCCCGGTCGATCACGATAGGCTTGGTGAAATTTTCCACTCTCCCAGCAATTTTGGAAGTAACTCCGCAATAAATTCGGTAGGTCTGCCGTTTTCTTCCTTCTCTGCAACTCCTACCAGCCGAATATTATTGCGTCTGGAGCGAGATTCAAGATCATTACATTTATCCCTGAGTTTCTTACATTCTTCCTAAGCTCCACACACTGCTTTTCCACGCTAGTGAGACGAGTTTCCTGATTCGTAGTAGCCTCTTCAATTGTCGTGACTCTTTCTGCGATATCTGTCAGTGTAACAGTAGCTCATTAACTGTTTGCGGAACGTGTCGAATCTTTGGCTAAAGGAAACATTTAAAGCTGTTATCGCATCCATAATGTGTTGATTACTAGGAGGGGTTGCACCAGCAGTTGCGCCAATTCGCCTCGGCTCCGTATTTCCCGCGGCCTTGCCCTGGTCATCGGCCTCTTCATTTTGTTTTCGTTTTTTTTTCGGAAGTTTTGGCATTGCTGTGGGTTCTAGTTGATTGCTGACTCAATATTGAACAAGTTTTAAGGGTTAAATGTCTAATTACCGATATTGTTCGTTAAATTATTGGAGGATTCGTGGAGCTTTAGACACGAGCAGCTTTCTCCATGCAAACCGGAAGTCATTATTTTCTTTGTAAACAACATTATCTTCACTGTAACCCTTTACTGTAAATATACAGCACATTTCTGTTTTCATCCCGATAAATTCGTCAAGTCAAGTCATCTTCATTTATATAGCGCTTTTAACAATGTATAAACGTATAATTTAAGGTAACAGAGATTGTTTTGGCTTTATAGCGGTTCTTTAATAAAGTTATTTTCCAGCTAAAATTAGTTTTGATTGATTCGCTTCCGTCGCAACGATCATTTGTTATTAAATTAGGGGCCTCCAAGACTACACCATTCTCTCTACACAGATTTTAAACGTGAACCTGTGAGAAACGCTGATGGGCATTGTATAGCTACACTGGTCATAAATGAGTCCACGCTTCTTAATGATGTTCACATTCACATTTATTCTTCTCTGAGGTATCATGGAACACCGTGAAAACTGGAAGATAAACAAAACAGTTTCAAGCACAAAGCACCCAAAGCAACATTCATATACTCTTATTTCTTATGCAGACCAAAACAATGTCTCACATTTTCTTGTAAACAAAATTTAACAGTGCTTAATAAGATAGCTCGATAATTATTACCGTGTTCGCCTGGTAGACCAGCTGTAGAATAATAGACGGGAGCTTAAAAGTTCGCTGTTCTCACCTGCCACTCTCTCTCCTCTCTGGCGCTACTCTCAATACTTCCGGGGTAATACTCTTTATTAATAAATATCATTGTTATAAGGCGTTAATACTCTTTATTAATAAATATCATTGTTATAAGGCGTTAATACCATTTAGTAATACATACATACATACATATATATATATATAGAGAGAGAGAGAGAGAGAGAGAGAGAGAGAGAAGGGAGAGTTGAGTCTACACGGTTCTCATGCTGCGGTTAAATGGGCAGCAGCTTATTGTTTATCACAGTCGGATTGTGTGAGTCCAGATTTATTCAGAGATAATGGCAGAAACCGCTCCAGCATCTGTGACCGAGAAGAAACCAGCAGCCAAGAGTAGAGAACAGGACCAGGCGTCCGCGAGCTGATCGTCAAGGCCGTGTCCGCATCTGAGGAGAGGAGCGGTGTGTCCCTCCCCGCCCTGAAGAAAGCCCAGAAAGATCCTATCTATATTGGGTCCGTTGGTCCATGACCAATTCGTGACATCTATTCGACGTCCAAACTAGGTCCACTATTTGGTAGTCCAACCATGACCCAACTTGGACGTCATATTGACGTTCAACATTTGACCTTTGAACTGGGTAATCTTTTTGGAGGTCTATGACAGGTGCAGGAAATGTACATGATTAATATGTAATATTTTTTTATTTGCAAATATCAACATTGTTGTTATCAACATGATTAATACATATGAATACAGATTATTTATAATTATTTAAGCTCATTTTCCAAAAACTCCATTTGATTGTCTCAGCGGCAGGTGATAACTGGAGACGCAGACACAGGTGTAATGCATTTCCTGTTGAAACCTGCAGCTGAGGAAAATGAATACAGCTTTCCTGTATAGCTCAAACAAGCGTTGGCGCTTGCATTCGCCAAGATCATGGGTTCGATTCCCAGGGAAAGCAAGAACTGATAGGAATGTAAATATGTAATGCAACGTAAGTCACTTTGGATAAAAGCGTCTGCCAAATGTAAATACATGGTACAGAAAACATCCTCCACCCTTTTGAAACATAGGACTACAGTTATAGAAGTTGTATAAAAACGACGTCTAAAATTAGTCTTAATTTGATGTTGAAAAGACGTCCACAACTGACCACATTTAGACTAAATAGCCCTTACACGGAGGTCCCATGGACGTCAACATTAGACTTGCGGTAGACGTCGAAAAAAGACGTTGCCTGGCGTTACAAAACAACCGCTTGAGTGGACCGAAATTGGACGTCCAAAAATTACATAGAAAAGACGTCACTCCGACGTCACATTGTGCAGTGGGTAACTTGCTTCGCTAAACTCGCTTACTTCCTGCACAGGAATAATCGACAAACAGACTTCAGCAAATGTCCTTTAAATGCTTTAATCACGGCCGGAAGAGTTCGCGAGCAGTTCTCAGGGAATCTCTACCAAGAAGCAAGGCTGGAGGATCTCAGACAAATACCAATGAGAATCCCACCCGAAAACACAAATACAGCAGTTTTTATAGAAAAAGGGGTATGGCAAAATGGTATGAAACATTACATAATTTGATTGGTTCTTTTTAGACAAGCCCTTCTGTTGCTAGGTAATAATGATTCCTTCTTAATCACAGGGTTTCAGACCTAGTCATCTGTAGTTTCCTTTCCCCTATTTGTTATTTTTACACACACACACATTTCTTCTTCTTCTGGGTAGTCCATCGTCATCCGATGATGACTTCTCCTATAATTTGTGGGTTCTTTGATGGCTGTATAGTCCGATGCGGGATGCACACTGTCTTTTACAGACAGGACATGTAAAAGTTTCTCCTGATGGCCTTAAGGGGGCAGGAACAAGCATGGCCTGCTTTCTCTGATGTCTTTTAGTCAGGCGATGTTCAGTTCTCCTGTTTTCGTAGCTTTGTACTCCATTCTGAAGAGTTGCTGCCAGAGCGTGCGATTTGCTGCACTAGTTTCCAGGGATGTGGGCTTTATCACACACTTCTTAAGAAAGCCTTTTAGTTGGTCTTTCAGCCTCTTTTTTTGACCGCCTGCAAATCGGGAGCCAAAATGTAATTGACCGTAGAGTATCTTACGTGGAAGGCGACTTGGCGGCATTCACACTGTAAAGAGGTTGCTGTAAATTTTACAGTAACTTACTGGCAGCTGGATGCCAGTAAGTTACTGTAAAATGTTTTACAGTATTATTACTGTATTTTCACTTACAGTATACTGTAACATTTACTGTAAATGCAATTACAGAAAATGGTACAGTATACTGTAAGTGAAAATACAGTAATAATACTATAAAACATTTTACAGTAACTTACTGGCATCCAGCTGCCAGCAAGTTACTGTAAAATTTACAGCAACCTCTTTACAGTG
>FLSR01004881.1:5725694-5768602 GCA_900092035.1 Leuciscus waleckii | reverse complement strand
TTTTTTAAAAACATTTATTTATTAAATAAATCACCTGTATTTAAAGCAGTACCCGTCTGTTGATATTTTAATGACTTCCTCACAATTAATTGTAATATCTCGCTCGATGGAGAGCAGGTCAGAGAGCCTCTCTTCATTACCAATGAAAAGATGTTGATACAATCAGAATGCATAACACATCAAACAAAAATAGGGAAATTATGATAATATTACTGAATATCATTTACTTTACCAAACTAAACAGTGAGAATCAAGCAGGTAATTATAAGGAATTCATGATTAGTTATGTTGATGTTATAAATGTTATGTATGTATGAAAGTGTTAGCTATAATCAGTAACACTTTACAATAAGGTTTCATTAGTTCAATTTGTTAACATGAACTAATAATGAACGGCACTTCTACAGAATTTATTAATCTTAGTTAATATTAATTTCAGAATTTACTAAAACATTATTAAAATAAAAAGTTGTATTTGTTAACATTAGTTAATGCACTGACTGACTGTGACATAACATGAACAAACTATTAACAGTTGTATTATTAATAGGCCTACAGTAGCCTAACAAATGTTTTGCTCATGGTTAGTTCATGTTAGTTAATATGAATAATAAACAAATGAACCTTATTGTAAAGTGTTACTATGAAATCAATTTTATAAATTCCTTACAATTTAGAGTTGGACATGGACTTAAACTTTCCTTGCACTAGATGTAGGCCTATTTCCCCAGTGATAACACTTGCTATGGCCTTGGATAAAAACGAATGACATTGTCAGACTCAGAGTGCGGCTGACATCGAGTTATACTTCTATAGTTAAGCATAACTCGCATGCTGACGCAACTTTTACAGTAGCATGCATGGTAGGATATTATTATTAGTATTAGCTTATATACTTCTCCGTATGAGCTTACTGTTACCTGCTGGCTGCTCGTGTACTAGTTTGAAGACTCGTGGCGAACTGCTATAGCGCTGCAAATGAAACTCCGCCAACCACTTCACCTCCGCCAAATGCTTCCGCCAAAATGTCAAAAAAAAAAGTGACATAACATGCTTGTGTGAAAGCAGGAAATAAAAAAATAAATACCAGTGAAATGTAAAAATGAAATGGTACCGTACTGTGTGACTGTTATGAAACCACTTTAGCGATGTTGTTTCTTTTTAGCAGTTACAGATCTTTTTTTAATTTACAGGACAGTTTGGTCTTTGGTGCATACCAACACTCTCAATGCTTTCATGATGATCGGCATATATTGATCATGTCCCAATATATTCATCAGCTAAAAATACTCAAACATGCATTTTGGGACGCTTGAGTCTTGTCTGTGGAACCGGGGGAATGTATTCTGAGTTGTGAAAGAGACATTTTCTCATTGCGTGTTCAAGAAAGAAAGACGTCTCTATTCTCACCGCATTCAAAGGTGGATTGAGAAACAGTTGTTTTTGTGATGTCAATGACTGTTTATTTTTTGATGTTGCATAATCCCAAATATATTTAGCTGTCACTGGTTACTGTACACAACTTGCATACACTGAGACGCAGATTGTGGACAGAGGAATGTCACCATACATATAAACTAAAGTCATGAGTCCACAAACCATCAAACTCAGTTTGCACTGCAGATCTAGAGAAACACCATGTGATTTCATTTCATTGATGTGGACTTCTCATACAGTTAACCGGGAAGCTCGGAAAAACCCGTTTCCTTAGATTGAAACACCTTGGAGACTAAACAAGTGTTTATTTACAATACATATGCAAAAGCTGCTTCTTCCTTTTCATCCAGTCAATGAGAGGTGTTTCCTCGTGTTAACAACTGATGAAATCTGAGATGACTCATGAGATATTTAATACAAGGGAAAGTCGATGAGGAACTTCATCTAATTTGATTTCATAACATAGTTAATCCCTTCCACTAAAGTGGTGACTTAAATTCACGTAAAAATAAAATAAAATAAAAACACAAACAGTTTAATGTGTGTTAAACATTTTATTTAGAAATCTTCTGTACAATGTGTGAATTGTGACAAAAATCTCTTGAAAATTCCCTGATTTGCATCTCAATTGGGTTTTGATGGAGGCTTCACATTTCCTCTTCCTTTACTGTAAAACAGTGCATCTAAACCTCAGATGGAATTCCATAGAACACTGTTATATAAGAACTATTTTTCTGATGAATTTGTTTAACCAGTTATTCCATTTAGACCGTATGAATGAGCCATGTGTGTTTTGTGAATGAGCCAATGTTTCCATCAGGTGAAGACTATTGATTGAGAAACTGAGAGTAAAAATGTTCTGAATAAAATAGCATCAGTTTGTTTGTTGAGAAGTTTCAGTTTCACTCTGCAGAGTCAATTGTGCCATGCAGATATTATTCAAACACAGTTATATGTACCTCTGATTTAAATGTTCTACTCTGTCCATACCAAAAAGTAAACAATGCAAATGTCTTTTTAAGTACTTTTACTGCTGTTGATCATGTATGGCAAACAAATTACACCACGCCATCATCATAAAGTCAAGGTTTATGAAGGAAAGCAAGCACACAATGAATAAATACAGACATACAGCTGCCACAAACATAGATACCATCAGTGCACAGGAACATTGCTATACCATTTTTACAGATTGGCATCATCGTTTGTTTACATCAGGGCCATTTTTTTTACCATTGTGGCGCCTATAGGCTATTGACATGCTGAGGGCGACATGAGTGGTTTGTCATGAAATGGCCTTGCTGGTTACATGCAAATTTATGTTCATGCATTTGTGAGACGTCATGATGTTTCATGATGCATTTGCTGGGAATCAAACCCATGACCTTGGCATTGTACACCAGACTCTGGTTGAGCTACATTTTCTATACACTATACAATGAGGGCTTGACATTAACTTTTTTTGCTCACCAGCCACTGTGGTTAGTGGTTTTCCAAAGTTACTAGCCACTCAGCATTTTCACTGGCCACAATTTTGACATCGATCTCATAATTCAGCAGCAGGTATATTAGGCTGCTGTCACTTTAAGACCTGACACACGGACCCATTATACTGTTATACATGCGTTTTCTTTCTCAACTCTTTACGTTCACTATAACTGTGTTTACATGAATACTCGCCAAGACCGACATTTTGACATTATTTTGAGTGTATTTAAGCACAATAAGCAGTGAAAAATAACTCAATTTAGTACTGAGAGGCAGCTTTATGCAAGCGCACTTTGGGTGTGAGCACAAAATCTGCGGGAACAAGTACATTTATGCACAATATGCACAATCCCATGCTGAAATTCAAGCCCTGTAACACCAACAATATTCATCCGGAGAAAATGAAACGAGTGAGTGAGAGCAGGCGGGTTTGTGTGTAACTCGCTGTCGGAGAGATGAGAGAGAGAGAAAGCGCAACTGGTATTGTGTATCTATTATGTGGAAAATGAGTATTGGAAGCGTTTCAGATATTTCAGTATCGTATTATATTCCACAAACGTAAGAAAGTCGTACAGGTTTGGAATGACATGAGAGTGAGTAAATTATGACAGAATGTTTATTTGTAGGTGGAGTATCCCAGTGGCATTGACGTAAGACTAAGACAGTGGCTTGAGTTTCAGCTGCTTTGCTCATATGTGGTAGCCTAGAAATCTAGACGCACCCTAGCGGCAGTAATATTTATTTTGGAGCCAGTGTGGTCTAGCAACTCTCCGTTGACTTTCGAGCTGGAAAAACCAAACTTAGGTCAGGCCAATCACATTGTGTATAGAGTAGGCGGGGCGGGCTTAACATAATGACGACAGAGTTGTAACGGTTCCCTGCTACTTGAAAACAAAGAATGGCTGCTGCTGGCGAACAGTCTTTCGAACGGTTTGGCCGCGGCTATGGAGGACTTGGAGTTAAGCTTTTCTTTGAGAAATTTTTTTTTAAAAAGGAAGATGTGTTAGGAGTTTTGCCGACTGGATACGGCAAAAGTTTAATATACCAACTAGCCTTCTTCGTTGCTCTGATTGGTTGTAGCGCTATCCTATTGTGTGCAGAGGGATCTTGAGAGACAACTGTTTATCCCGCCCCTCGGATTGAGCCGTGCCAATGGTGACTTGCCAGACCTATCACTTGATGTAGGTCTGGCTTGCCAGGCTACATATGTGGTATTGGTCGTGGGTTTGTTGATCACAGCCACTTTAATGATCCCTTTAGTCTTCGACATGAGCCGACCACATTTGAACAGATCCATGAAGGCCCGCTTAAAGTCCCCTGACAACGTGTAGAGCGGCAGGTTGAAAATGATATTGATTACAGCGATCGGCCTCGAAATGATGTAGGCGGCGTGAACGCCACGGTCCAGCATGCAGTCGGTTTCCGGAGTGAGTTTCGTGTAGATTCTCAGCGCTCGTAGCACGTGAAAGGGAAGAAAGCAAACCACAAAGCACGTCAATATCAACACGATGAGTCGCCTTGCTTTAATCCGTCTCGTGCTTCCCATATGAGGACCCTTCTTTAGCTCTTGAATGATACGCCAATAGCAAAGACAGACCACGACCAGAGGAAGCAAATATCCCAGGATGGTCAATGCCCAACTATATGGCCAGATGATTTTTGTGTTGCTGCTCGCAAAGTCCAAGCAGTATGTCTTATTGTCCGTTGAAACCGCGTCAAACATGTTAAAAATCGGACTTAACTCGCCCATCGTCACGACCCAAACCAAAATGCAAGCCAACACACCCCATCGCTTCTGCTTGATGCTGTGCATGTGCAACGGATGCACGATCGCCACGTACCGGAAGATGGCCAGACAGGTGAGGAAGAGGATGCTGCCGTAGAGGTTGAAGTGGTACATGAATCGCGCAAAACGGCACATGACAACCCCCAGCGTCCAGGTGTCATTGGGACTAATAGTAGATCAAGAAGGGCAAGCTGACCATAAAGAGAAGGTCAGTGATGACGAGGTTCACCATGATGATGGTGCTGCTCTTCCAGGGACGAACTTTGAGCACGTAGACCAGCAGAGCGGTGATGTTACTCACAACGCCCACGATGAAGATCGCACCATACGTGGCGGGCAGGTAGTAGCGCTTCACGAGATTGTCCACTTCGGTGCAGTTGTCACTTGAGCTGTTACTCCAGCCGTAGTAAAGTTGGCTCGCCATAGTTGTTCTTGCAGAAGGAAAACATACAAAACATTGTTAAAGAGCGCACATCATAGAAGTAGATGTCCTAAAATTGATAGTATTACAGAGACTGTTCTTTTTCTCTACTTGGCATTGAATACCTCAGCAATGTGATAAACAGATGTGCATCTATCCAACGAGATGCAATGAAAGAAGAAAAGGATCCACATTGTTAACCCTAATGTTTAACAAAAGAATGAAGTCATCAAAATACTCTGAACCCTGATTCAGGACTGTTTTGATGACTTCATTCTATTTTTAAACAATAGAATATATATGAATTGAGTGGTTTGGTTTAATTTTCTAAAGAGACCTGATCGCTATGATGAACAGATTGAATTTACGCTTTTATTCACATATAAACGCTGATAAGCAAACATAAACAGAAGGTCAACCAAACCTGCTTGATGCGCAAGGACAAACTGCATTGATTCTTGCGGAAGATCAAACGTGCTGCGTAACACGAGAATGAACCTCATTGGTTCTTGCGGAAGATCAAATGTGCTGCGTAAACCTAGAATGAACCTCATTGGTTCTTGTGGAAGATCAAATGTGCTGCGTAACATTACAATGAACCTCATTGGTTCTTGCGGAAGCTCAAACGTACTTCGTAACACAAGAATGAACCTCATTTGTTCTTGTGGAAGATCAAACGTGCTGCATAACACTAGAATGAACCTCATTGGTTCTTGTGGAAGATCAAACGTACTTTGTAACACGAGAATGAACCTCACTGGTTTTGTGAAGATCAAATGTGGTGCGTAACATGAGAATTAACCTCATTGGTTCTTGCAGAAGCTCAAACGTACTCAAGGACAACACATGTTGTGTAGATTTTAACACATGTAGTGTGTGTGCTCAGGGACAACACATGTTGTGTAGATTTTAACACATGTAGTGAGTGTGCTCAGGGACAACACATGTTGTGTAGATTTTAACACATGTAGTGTGTGTGCTCAGGGACAGCATGTTGTGTAGATTTTAACACATAGTGTGTGTGCTCAGGGACAACACATGTTGTGTCAAATTTAACACACAACCTTAACACATCTCTGTGTTTATATAAGGACTACACATTTTGTGTTACCTTTAACACAACTACTGTGTTATTACTCTTACACAGAGGTGTGTTGAAACCTTTTACACACTGGTGTGTTATAGTTACGCAACTTGTGTCAGATATATGCCAGAGTTACTTCCTGTGTTTTTACAACTGAGTGTTTGGATGAACACTGAAACTTATTGTTAACTTGTTTTTATGTAGTCCAGTGATGTTTAATAAAGAGTTTGTTTGAACATTTTATTACCTGGATGTTTTAGACATAATGAATCTACATAGACAAGCTCTTATTGAGAATGAACAGAGGTTTGATGTTTCATTGAATGTTTTATTTGAAGTCACCAGAATCGTGATTAATGGCTCCTTTATTTGAGCTCTTGACCCTTTACTCTTCTTTTAGTTTTTCTCTGGCTGCTGTAACTGTAACTTTAATAAAATACATTTGTTATGGCGAGAGAAAATATGATCAGATGTGTCTTGATGATGTCAAAAGCAGCCATTTCTGATCAAGTTTAGAGTATATGGATGGTGTGCGTTTATTTTATTTATGTGCTGTTAGTTATATCGGTCTTGTGAAACTACATCATGCTATCCAGCAGTGCAGAATGAATTCTTTAAAAAAATAAATAATGTTTTCAGAAAGTTTTGAGCTGCAGCAGAAACTAGTCAAACACAGACATCAAGAATCAGCACATGAATCTCAACAATGGTGACAAACGAAAAGCTTCATGCCGCAATGCATGTTGGGAGTCATGGATGATTTTTGTACTATGGTGGCACCCAGCATGCATTGCGACATGAAGCTTTTCGTTTGTCACCATTGTTGAGATTCAGTGTTGATTCTTGAGTCTGTTTGATACCGTAGACCAGGGAACGGCAACTGGGGGCCCGCGCCGGATTATTTTGGAAGTCCTAAATGCTGCACAAAACTCTTCCACTACTTGAGAAAAGCCGTAGTCGTGCGGCGATTTCACCGCCGCATACTGTGTGAAACACCCATAGGGAATCATGCGGCGCGGGATTACATTTTAAAGTATAACTGTGCGTTCACACCGGACGCGAATAGCGCGTCAAATTCGCGCCTGCCGCGTCTAGTTATACGCTTGACCACTTTGTGTCCATTCGCGCGTCAAAAGACGGTAGCGGTCAGAACTCTGGTGTACTTTGGACGGAGCGGGCGGTCTGACTGACAATAGCCCACTCCCGACATCTTTTGACAGCGTATCCGCACTTAATTCTGACCACCTGTACACCTAGCTCTGAGGAGCTGTTTGGTACTGAAACCATTGTCAGTCAACAACATTCTTTTTTTGCAAGGATGTATGAAATAGTTCGGCAGAAAATAGCCTACTTCATTTCGTCAGTAGGGCAATATGATTTTCGTTTATGTTGCTTAGAAATTTGAGTGATAGGCTTTGTCCTATTTAATTTATGTTATTTATATTTCTTTCTTTTTTTTCTGTGGCATTTTTTTTCTCTGCTGACAGTACAATGTTAAAATAGCCTAATATTGAAAAAAAAAGATTGAATGAATGATCCACGGACGGTGACGGACACATCATATTCCACAATTATAGGCCTATATAAGAGTATTTAATTTGTATCCATAGGCCTACTCCGTGTAGCTGGCCCGCCATCTACTGGCTAAAAAATATATTGGCCCGAGGCCAAAGTTACTTGCCGACCCCTGCCATAGACTGTAAGATCCTGTATGCACTGTGTATTTTAAAAAAATATATTTAAGCTAATTGCAACATGCTAATCTTGCTAAACCTTTTTAAAAGACATCGTTCAGATATTAAACTCTTGTTGAGCTTAATAAAACTACATGATGATAATATTATCATCTGATCATATTTTTCTTATGGTTATTCCTTCTGTTTTAAAAGTGCAAAATAAATACACTACAGCAAACAGAGAAAAACTAATGTTAAAGAGTCAAGGGTCAAGAGCCCAACTAAAGCTGACACTAATCACGATTCTAGTGACTTCAAATGAAACATTCAATGAAACATCAACACCCAACCTGTTAATTCTCAATAAGAGCTTCTGTAGCGTCTGACAGAAATAAAGTCAATTTGGTTAGTAATAACAAGTGAAGAGCGCGGTGAAAGCAGCATTTGAAAAAGACATTGAAAAAGATGCATGATGTGATTGGCTGCCAAAAAAACACCCGCTAATCTTTGAGTTTTTATGAATTAAGATTTTATGTATTTATTTTAATGTATTGTTTTATTTATTTTAGAGCTTTTTATGGGATACCATACACAATATACCTATATTTTGTATATACCTATAACGTGTCAAAATATGTACACATGCTGTGTGTTTTTTTTTTAACCAATCTCTTTTTAGAGTACAGGATGATATATTGAAGGTGGACAAGCTTATGGTGTGATGAGGATATCTACAGTGACAGTTAAACACAAAAAAACAATCTAGATTGGAATTCTAGAAACACAAAACATTTGTCTCAGTAACAAAATCCATTATTGATTACACTAAAAAATTATATGATCACAACATGATTACATGATTACAACATATGTTTTTACATTGCTGTAACTCAATTATTATTTATTTATTTTCATGTCAATAACACTGTTGAAGATACAAAGTTAGTGCATGTCATTATCCAGCTCATAGCTTCCATGTAATTCCCAATCATTTTAGAGTAGAATGATTTACTCTAAAAGCACATGTGCTTCATGTGCTTACTTTGTTTACTAGAGTAAACAAACATCTTATATGAAACATTGAGCAATACAATGTGTCCCAATCATTTTTCTAAGTTATGAGTCCCTTTCTCTTTATACTGTATCTGGTTACTGGATGTAACCTTACCTTATTCGACTAGAATTATTTACCATATATGTATTATGATGTGAGCTCTTCAATAATGCTGGACTTTCTCTGAGTAACACATCACTTTCCCATTAAAAAAATAGAGTCACACTTTTGTTGAGGGTCCAGTTTTCCTTATTAATTAGCTAATAACTACAACTTTTCCCTTAATAAGCTCATAATTACTGCTAACAAGGTAGTTGTAAATTTAAGTATTGGGTAGGATTAAGGGATGTAGAAGATGGTCATGCAGAATAAAGCATTAATATGTGCTTTATAAGTACTAATATACAGCCAATATTTTAGTATGCATGCTAATAAGCAACTAGTTAATAGTGAAAATTGGACCCTAAACTAAAGTGTTACCAAAAATAGATATTAGACAACAGGTTTAACAGATTTATTTAGGAAACATCATCAACGTTTTAAAGAGGAGAGTTGTAATGTGTCATGAGTGAAAGATTTGTATGACAAGTAGTGGTAGTTATGAAATAAACTCATCAAAAAAAGAGAAACATCCCTTTTCAAGATACTCTATTTTAAAGATAATTTGGTAAATTATAGTAAAAAAAACAAAACAAACTTTGTTTAGGGACAGATTATTCCATTTCTGTTCATCAAATGTCTGTGAAATTTGTTCAGTTTATGTCTCAGTTGTTAGATATTTTTATATTCATACAAATATATACACATTTATTAACACTTTTAAGAAAATTGCTATTTATGTGTTCCATGAAAGATGGCTCTATATATCATGATCAGAATCCAGTAGTAGCAAATGGATATTAGTGCCACTGGCATAATAAGACAAATTAAATTGCTGTCAGTCTGGTATACATTAAATATAGAGAAAATGTGCAAATGTGTACCTTTAGGGGTACGATGTCGTGTAGCGTAGACCTTCAGACTGACGGCAGAAGGCCTGGACACCATGGCAGCTTTCATTGTTCAAGGATCGCCCAAGAGGACGTCTGACTGACATATGAAACAACCAGTCACATGTTTAGGGGCGTGAAAATGTAAAGCCAATGTTTCTACGATAACAGAGCGGCGCACATCTAATAACTTATTCATTCAAGAGTGTTGTGCAAGTTTACTGCAACAATGGCCAGTCGAACTGCACATACTTTTGAAAATACAGTGTTTTGTTGATCCTGATTGTTCATTGTTACAGTTGTAAACATGGTGCCTTTCTTCTTTCATAAACAGGTTTGGTGTCACAACGTTTTTTTTCCAGGCGGAACGTTAAAGAATGTGACACACACGTCTCCTGGAAATCCTCGAGAACTCAACCAATCAGATGCCGACTTTGAAACTCCTAAAGTGCTTCCCATTTTGTGTGCCTTATGCATCAGACATTCAGCCAACGGTCCGTGGACGTGACGTCTGAGGCTGAGACTACTGGTACAATAGCTTGTCATTAAGGCATCTTTGTACTTTATTTACCCATAAAAGTTCAAAGTAGTACCTTATGGGTATATCACTACTCTAAGGTACTAAAATGCACCTTTTAGGGTTTGATAAGGTACAAAGTTGTACTTTAAGGGTACTGCCCATTGACAAGCAGCTGTACCCTAACAGTTTGCTTTTTCTTTTTTTTTTTTTTGACAGTATAGTGCAAATTAAATGTTACATGATGATAAATAAATATAACCTTCATATGGAACATGCTTTTATGTAGTGCTTTGTTGTTATTTTTTATACTCTGAAGAATTTTAAAGGAATTTTAGATCATTACAGATAATTTATAACACAAATTCCTGATGTTTCATTGGTTGTTTTAAAATGGAAATATTGCACATTTACTTCTGTGTTTGCATTTAGTAGGCCTATTTATTTTTATTGGAACAATTATGTGATTAATTATGATTCATTTAATCAATTGCCCTGGTAAATATTGTATTGTTCTTCTTTCAGTTGCACAAATCCATTGATTTACATGTATGTTATGGTTCTCTCTGTGGTTAAAAGTTATTGACCATGCATGAATACTGTTGAACAGTACCTTTGATTCGGTAGTTGGACAAATTTTCCCTGATTATGTTTGATTTGCTTGAAAGCTTTTACCAATAAAACAGAAAATCTCTGGCAACGAGAGTTTAAGATTTCTCCTCAGCAGAGGAGATCATGCTGTTCGCCTGAATGGGAAGCCAGCTGTGTTTTCAACATTGTGCTATTCAATAAATTGTCAATAAGCGAACTAGGCCTACAGCGTTTATTGATTCACTATTCATAGACAGAGTTTGCTAAGAGTGATAGTCAATGAGCTCTAATCCCGGTTTTATAACCTCATTCTTAAATGAATGCACAATTGATCAATGCACTGCAGGCTCTGTCAGAAATCTTACGGACATCAGTGTGGCTTTTAAAAACCCTAAAGAATGCAAGCACCTGCAGAATAAAAGGGAATGTGTGACCTTATAACACACCCAAAAATGAAAATTCATGTAATTCCAAACCGTAATACTTTTGTTCATCTTTGGAACACAAATGGAGATCTTTTTGATCTTCGATTCTCTCTGATTTGACCCTCCATTGACAGCTACGCAACTACCAAATTGAGCTTCAAAAAGTTCATAAAGAGATTGTAAAACTAATCCATATGAATTGAGTGGTTATTCCAAATGTTGACTCAATCACTTTATATTGGGCCTGTTTACACAACGCTGTTTTCAACTAAAAAAAGTTTTTTATGAACTTTTTATGAATTTTGGCCGTTCATTTACACGACAACAGCGTTTTGGGTGCTTGAAAACGCATACTTTTGAAAACGGGTTTCAAAGTGAAAGTTTTTGAAAACAGTCTCCGTGTAAACAACAAAACGCAAATCTCTGAAGACGATGATGTCATGCACATGCGTATTATGTGTTCAGTCTATAGTGTTCATCGCCATCTAATGGCCTGGCAGCAGAATACAGGGTTTTCGCGGATATGTGTGAATAGGGATGGTTTTGATGATGGTGTCGTCTGTACACGGAAAACTCAAAGGAAAAACTTCTCTGTTTTAAGCATATTGTTGCCGTGCAAACGTACCCCTATAGTTTGTATTTCATCAGTTCCTGTTTTCCTTTGTTAATTTTCCCGCTCCTCCTTTGTTACCACATCACCGTCATTATGAGTTTGTTTGGTCCAGCTGTGTGTGATTAATCTTGTTTGTATCTGTACGTAAGTTCCTATTTATTCTCTGTTCATTGTTGGTTGTTGTTCGTGTATAGCACGCTGTCTCACATGTTGGCTTGACATTCTGAGTGTTCTGAATGTTCTGTTATATCATCTTTGTCTTCTGTGGAATTTAGTGTAACAGTGATGAGTTTCAGAAAACAAAAAATCTAGTAAATGAATTTATTCATCATCAATACTATGCTGATTGAGAACAAGTTTCAAAGCATTCTATGGAGGTGTCGACCGCTTCAATAATTTAATCATCAGTTAGGTTATGAATAGGAATTGCCACTGAATGTATTCACTACAGAATGACAGCAAAATGAACTACTTTAGGTTAGTATAGGCCATTGAGTCATGCACAGAAATGAGGCATTTGATGTGAGAAGTCAATCTCATTAGCGTGCGGTTAAATTGAACACTACCATGTTTCCCCCTTTTATGATTTTGCTGATTAGCATCTGCAGCAAACCTCTCAGTTCTTCTATTGATTTTCCTGTGGAAATCACAACAATTGAGACATTTTTCAAACGCAACATTTTCAAAGCTTTCTTTTGAACATCTGTCTGTGAAGGACTCAACAGCTCGCCAAGTAATAACATCAACCATCTGCTACACTGTTAAAAATTATTTCATTAAACATGTCTCATAACTCGTCCCTTTGACAGTTTTTTTTCCCCCCCACATCTCTACTTAATTAATTTGAGTAATTACAGCCTTTTTGGTAACACTTTAATTTGATAGTTCCCTTTAGACATTGTGTTGACTATAAGTAACTTTGCACCTACATGTCAACTACCTCTCATTAGCTATTAGTAAAGCATTAGTTGACTGTCTTCTTAATATCTGCTAACACTTTATTTTGAAGCTCCCCAATAGACATTCTACTGATTATAAGTAACTTTGCAAGTACATGTCAACTTATTCTACTAACCATAACCCTACATAAACTTCTGCATGCTGATTTTACTTATGCTGATGTTTTTTTGTTTTATTATTGATTATTAAAAGCTCATTGTATTGTTGTTGACGTTAATGTGTGTCAAGTTGAATATTCTAATGCATTGTTTTCATCGTTTTGTTCAGATAATTTGAATGGGTATATGTCGACTGTGAATAATCTTTCATAGTTCTAATAATGAATAGAGCCACTTTGATTCTATTTATGTCTTTAATAAGTAAAGTTACAAGTTGAAGTGTGTTGAATTTTTTGGTTATTAATATGTATTAATATTAAATCAAGCCAGCATTGATCCGTAAGTTTTACACAATCTTGTCATCGGATATCTGCCAGATGGGAAAGTGCATACTCCAGTATTTGACTAAACTACTTGGCATAGGCCTACAGCATACAAATATACTGTCCAGTATATCTACGATAAAATTAAATGAGTAATGAAACGCACGATTGTGTGAAATATCCTTCAGGCCACCGGTGAGGATACCCTGAGAGTATGCGTGATATTTGGCTCGATTCATCACAGCTATAATGTGAGTCATTATCCATGCAGTTCCACTTCATCTTCCAGCACCAGCTCTCAGTTAGTCAGTCTTATCGGAAAGGACGTTTTTCCAGCATCGTCATCATCGCCCATCATTGCCGTCATTTATTTCCATGTGAATGGAGCACTATAGTTTATTCCACTAATATTTGAAAGGAGCATTTATCACACCGTGGCTTGATGAGGCGTCACCATGACGAGCCTGAGTGATTAATCATTTATTTCCCGTCGTGTGCAGAGGTAGATAAGAGCGGAGGGTGTGCGGCAGTGACATTTGTGTCTTTGAGAGCACACTGAGTTATTAAAGCTGGTAAGAGTCAGGATTAAAAGAGCAAAAGCCTGTGTTTTCCAAAGCTAGGCTCTCCACTTACGGTCTATGGAGGAACCCTTCAGAGAGAAAGCGTTTTACCATCCTGGTCTGTTAATTACAGCCTTTAAGGATCTAATGAATCTGTTGACTGTGAGGTTACAACAGATTTTAAAAGCCCCCAGGTCAGTGGTCTAAAGTTGAAGTGGGTAATTTCTGTACCACAAGTGGAACCAAAACTAATTTCAATCTGTTTGTTTGAGCACCAACATGTCGACACTGGGTCAACCATGGCATGACAGTGGTGCAGACTTACTTGTTTACCTTACCATTGGCAGAAGGTGGTTTGAAACTTGTTCATTATTTTTGTATAATTCTGTTTGGTGATACTAGTGGCACACAAATTTTTCTCATACAACAGTGTAATAGTACTGACTGAGTAATACTAATTACTAATAACTGTTTAAAATGTACTAAAATGAAATATACTTACTATAGGCTTATAAGGTTACTGTTACGTCCCTTTTTGATTTAGATAGGGGTAAGGGAGTATAACATTTAAATAAAGATGTGCGTATAACTTAATATGAAGGACCGGGCAATAAAAGGAAAAAGATCAACTCAAAAACTCAGCGCAAAAGTATTTATTTTTACGTACCCAAAAGTGAAAGAATGAAGATAAAATAATATTTACAATATTTGCAAACAATGAGGAGAACAACAAGACAAAAACAAGGTGGGAAGGCGAGCTCGAGAGATGCCAAATAAAATAAATAAATAAAACAGAACAAACTAGCTATAAGATTAATTCAACTAAACTAACTTCCAAACGAAAAATGTAGAAAAGAAAAGTCTTCAGCGTCAAGCCTAACCAAACTACATTAACTACAATATGACAAAAATTACAGGGTGTGGCGCTTTCCTAAACCTAGTGTGTCTTATACAATTCAAGATGTCCTATGAGGTGTGCAATGTATGTCGCACGACTTACTAACCTGGTCCCTCCTTCCCAGCCTCACATGCACCGTGATGACTGAACAAGGATGAACAGTATAACAAACAAAAACACTTTACAACCACTATACGACAATTGATTAATTCACACGATAGACACACAGAAATCAGCAACAGCGAGCCAAACAAAGACAAATGCCAAAGTGAGCAAAAAGCTGTGGACGTGGAAGAGATACGGGTATTTGAGGAAGGTGGTGTAATGTGATTGGATGGGTGAACCGGGACGTCATCATCCTTCAGGAAAACTGACAGGCTGTAGATTGATCCAATGACCATCTGAAACACACATACACACACACACACACACACACACACACACAACAACAACAACAACAACAACAACAGCAACAACTAACCACATATCCCTATTGCAACACTCTAAATACGTACACGTACGATACAGTTACACTTTATTTTAAGGTGTCATTGTTACAGTGTAATTATACATTTAAGTACAGAGTAATAATAATTAACTTCATGCACTTACTATTGGGATAGAGTTGGAAACAGTAGCGCGGGAAGGGGGGTGCTGCGGGGGCTGCAGCCCCCTCGTCATAGCATCAGCACCCCCAAGTGGGGGGCTGTGGACTAACATAATATTGTACTTTAAAAACGTGAAATAAAAATAAATAAATGGACAGCGTTAACCAACTCTCTTATGCTAATGTAGTGTAAAATTAAATAACATGTAAAATTAAATAAAGTTTGAATTTGTCATGCTTTGTTCCGATCAGGGGTGCGTTTCCCGAAAGCATCGTTAGCCAACTATGGTCGCAAGTTCCGTCGTTATCAGCATAGTTCAACGATTTGGTGTTTCCCGAAACCATCGTTCCAACGAACCTTCGCAAACTGCATCGCAAACTTGTGTGGTTGGAACGACAGCTCTCGAGCTGTGGTTAGAAGCGTAGTTTCTAGTTTACATGAGATGTAGACTGAATAAATCCTTATCTTTAGCAAAATAAGCAAGCAGACAATCAGTACAACCCGTGTTATTTATTTAGAATACATACAAATGTAATTTACGTCTTTTAGTTTGTCAAGAGATTTAAAGCACCGTTTTTGAAGACTGCGCATGTGCGAACGTGCTCTACGTATGTAAGAACGAGCCAAATATTGAGTCTGGTAATAAAGCAAAATAACTGAGAAAATTTAGAAATGGTCTTCAGATGCCATGTATGTAACTTATATGACAAAATCTAGCGTTAATTCGATCTCAAACAGAGTAATTAAAATAAGTTATTAGTCCACCACGTGCAAGACGTCATAAACCAACGTGGTTGAACGATACTTTGCGACATACGGTTTCGGGAAACAGTCGTGACTAGCTAGTTGATTTCTCCAACGATGCATCGTTCTATGGTAGTTAAGCAGCGGCTATATAGTTGTATGGGAAACGCACCCCAGAGCATGTGAGCGGAGATCGAGCGCTTTTCTGAATATTCCGCTCCCTCGCTCATTCCGTTCAGGGTCGCTCGCTCAACCCACAGAATGGCCTGCTGGGTCGAAAATATGTGGAATAAGGGCTGCCTCCGACTAAAGTTTTTTTCTAGTCGACTAGTAGTTGTTCATTTAAGCCATTAGTGGACAAATCGCCCTTTTATATTAATTTTATTACTTAAATAGGCTATACAGGATAATGAGCATGTACATAATATAGTCACACTCAAGCGCACGGCCGCACGACAAAGCGGCAACAAAGAACCGGCAAAAGTAATGATTATGAATTTGTCAAAAATAGCAAGGAGACACTTAATTGTTTATTAATAAACTGGTGTTTTCTGTGTCGCTGCAAAGATGAAGTTGGCGATGCGGACTCTTCATGAACGCCAGAGAGAAATGCACATTTCATATGGATTACATAATCAGAGAGTAGCCTATTTCTTTTCGTTTTGAATAGTTTCGTTTAAAAGTAGACCTTTCAAGCTTTCTATAATAGCCTATATTTCTCAAATCTGTGATGCACAAGCTGAGTTTCGGCACCCTCCAGTTCACGTGCAATGCAAGTGATTGTGCCAGCACCTTATTACATTGTCTGCTATATATTTGCTTCTTATATATTAAATACAGCCAATTGGTTGATAAAACATTGATCAAAATTAAGATACAATTTATACAAAACGAAAAACTTGTGGTCAATGAAGTGGTCAAAATCATGTCTTACCCACTCCATGTCTCCAGTCATATTGCGCATCTCATGATGCATCTTTATCTTTCTCATGCTGCATATGCTCACTTTCATAATCAACATTGATTAAATTAAAAAATAACATTAGCCTATAATATTTAAACATAAATATGAAACTAAATGTTCATATTTACATAATGATGTCACATATTTTCCAACTCAGCCCCCAGCCCCCCTCGCATGAAACAGCTTCCAGCGCGCCTGGTTGGAATAGGGGTTTGGTTTAGGGTTAGTTGCATGTAATTAAGCACAATTTATAGTTATTATTACAGTAACTAGGTAACACTTTACAATAAGGTTCATTAGTTAACTACATTAGTTAACATTAACTAATAATGAACTGCACTTATACAGCATTTGTTCATCTTTGTTAATGTTAATTTCAACATTTACTAATACTTTATTAAAATCTTGTTAACATTAGTTAATGCACTGTGAACTAACATGAACAAACAATGAACAGCTTTATTTTTATTAACTAACTAACAAAGATTAACAAAAACAGTAATACATGTATTCTCATTGTTAGTTCATGTTAGTTAATACATTAACTAATGTTTAATAAAGGAACCTTATTGTAAAGTGTTACCAGTAACTACATGTAACATGTAACAAGGACACATTAAAATAAAGTGTTACCCTATCTAATTATGTTTAGGGTTTGGCTTAAGTTTAGTTACTTGTAATTATGTGAAATTTACTCTCATTACTATAGTGAGTACTTGTTAAGATATGTAAGTACAACAAGATATGTAACATCTGACGACGGATGAAAATTCGAAAATTAGCCTTTGGCTTTGCCAGAAAACTTTTTCTTAAAGATCAGGCCGTGCCGACTATTCTGTTTCTGAACTCTACTCTACCCCCAGCAGAGTAACCCCCAGTAACTGGGACCCCCAGTAACAGTGAGTCGGGGGGACCGACTCACAACAGCCATGTGCTCATCCGGAGAGAGAGGACTCTCTCTCTCTCTCCACCACAACAGCATCAAGGACAACCTCAGGAGTTTAACATCTTCATTCAATGCAGAAGAAGTCTATCACAACTCCCACCATTTGCTCTGCGTGTCCTCTCTGGCCCAGGGCCGGCAGGCCACAATTTGCACTTCAGCCATGAGAACAGTGTCAAACTAACCACGAAAGTCCAGCATATCTTCTCCATCGAGCAGAGAAGAAACTATTGCAACTTATACAGTGACATTTGACACTCACGGACCCATCAACGAACCCAATTTCAACCACTTCAAGAATTGACAATGCAAGTATCAATTTAATGAGGTGCTCTGAAAATGATAAGCTTATGGTTATTTTCAATGTTAAATAGATATTTTCCATAGTTCTATTTCCTGCTTCCGGTTCCACATCACTCACCCCTTTACCTATGCATGTATGTATGTATGTATGTATGTATGAATGTATGTATGTTTGTTTAGTGTTAGTTATGTTTGTGAGTTAGTTAATAAAACTTGTGCACAATATGGATGTGGTTTCTAAGTGTCTCTGCTTGCATATAAAGTCCCTTTTACGATCTTGATCTTGTACATGCTCTAAGCACTGTACATGCTAAAGGAATAATTATTTTTCAGTGACCATGAAAGATAAACTTTTCTTAGAATAAATGAATAATCAAAGAGTTCGTTGGAACTGATTAATTGATTGTAATATTAATTGGCTTACCTCAAAGTTAATCTAAACTGACCCAAATATGAATAATTAATCATAATTAGTAATTATGGATTATTATTCATATTTCCCCTTTGAGCTAATATCGTTACACTATAGTGTTATTTTATATTGAATTATTACATTTATTTACCTGAAATGAATTCTACAGTTAGACATTACTTTATTTGTAACTTTGTTATACTGCATTTATCTACAGTATGCTTCTAATTAATGTACTTGTTCTTATTTTTTTTCATTTACCTTTAATAATGTTTGAACTTTAGGCAAGTAGTTTTTGTTGTGGTATCAGAGTACTTAAAGTGTGCTTTAAGTAATAAATAGAAAGTTACCTCCACATCCCCCCCAAATTTTTTTTCTTGCTGATCCGAAAAATTATCTGATCCGTGACTCATAAACCATAATATGATCTGTTGAACCATTATTAGCTGCCAAGAGTTTCTGTGGAGTTCAATTGCTCTCAAACGTTTTTTAATGGGATACTTCAGCATTTAGCATTAAGCTTTGTATCAGTAGAAACCCGGTTGTATTTTCAAATTACCGTGCTTCCCTCCCTCATATCCCCCTGAGACAGAGATTTATGTATTTTTTGTCTGGAAAAAATCCTCAGATGACGCAAAAATAGTCATTTTGCGTCATCGGAGGATTTTTTGGCCAGAGGCTATACTACAGCCAGTAGTAGGAGCTAGTTCCCCATGTTTTCAACCCGCCCATAGGGGGTGGGATCTCACTCACAGAATGTACAAATAGTGTCAGCCATCTTTTTTTGGAAGCTAAGCTAACAGGCTCTTGTTCTGAGGAGAAAGCTGATTAGGGGTTACCATCCACTTTCGGCCGTCGAGATCGTCCAAAATGTCCGGGATTCGGCTTTTGCTTTCACAGTCGCCATTCATTGTTTACATGCACACCTTTTGCTTCAATCTATCTGAATTCATTCCGCTTGGTGAATCTGAATGTAGTGTTTACATGAACGCTAAACAAGTGATTGGTTGATTTGTGTTTTATCATTGCTAAGAAAATTCCTGCTCCTCCGTGAGAGATAGCCTACAAGACTGGTGTCTCACGGGTATCGCTCATCAGTAATCACGCCACCGGCCTTGCGCCGTTCTCCCGCGCCCCTCAGCCTCGTCCTGCTGCAACAGTAAACATAATGAATGGCGACTGTAAAACGCAAAAGCCGAATCCCGGACATTTTGGGCGATTTCGAAATCCCGGACAGACTCGTCACGGAGACTCATGATAAAACGGCGTCTTTTAAGTTTCGAGTCAACTAGTAGCCTAGCCTAGTTGTTTATCTGCGTTCTCTTACGTGGCATGGCTTGGGAGTGGCCTCGTAGGGCAGCGAAGCAAGTGCATTCTGGGAGTTGTTGTCTTTCATCCACATGAGCCAAAAATACATTTTCTGGCTTTTCTCAGTCTAGAAGGCTCCAAATTCAAAAATAATTTCACATTTCGACTAAAGTACATAAATTACCCATTTTAAATACACATTCATCTTTCCAGAGGTGAAGTATCCCTTTAATAATAATGATGGTCTGAAACCCAGGTAGTCTAATGCTTGTTTCACACAAAATGTGCATGAGCTGACTGAAATACCAGCTCTAGTATAATTGCTTGACTGCTATGCAACCTCAGGTTCTTATTATTCCGCCAGGAAAAGTCATGTGTGGATGTGACCGGTGGTATTATTTTGAAAGATATTTAGTTTTGTTTGAGAAACATAGTAGCAAAAAGATATCCATGAGAACTTTATTGTAGGCTTTGTTTTCTGAGTTACATCTGTGAAATAATAATAATTTATTACTTTTGGAAAGACAGGATTACGAAGTCCACATGCATTTCCTAATTTCTTCAGTTTTAACAACCGTTCACAGAGGCTGTTATTTGATACTACTTTTTATTATCCTGCTATCATCGTTTTCATAATGAACTGTGATTGCTCGCTTTACATGTCTGTCAGATGCATAAGTGGGTGGTTCTTGGCCAAAATAAACTGCAGAGTTGACCAGACTTTATGCTGGAAATCGAAAATCTCTGCTAATCCAGCTTAGATATAATGGACAGATAACACATCTCGGACTAAAGACCAAACCTGAAAAATCAACCAGACAATGGAAAAGTTAAGTTTTAGAAATGCTCATGCAAACCAGTGGAAGGAGAGAGAAGGTATGCCACCATCTGTCTTCATTAGTGTACAGTGCCATCCTAAGAGAATATGAGGGCATCATGCATTGTGGGTGCAGTCACAGCAATCCCCATATTCCCTCCCTTCAGGAATCACAACAACCTGGACTGACTTGCAAGCTGGAAAACCCAGGCATCAAAGACACGACTGCTACACTTGACTGCATTTCTGCAGTCACCTTGAGTTTGTGGAGAACGTTCAGTTAAAATTTAAAAACGGCCCCGATAGGCCATGTTCACTCTAGAAGCATCAAAGCTAAAGTTGTTGGTTTTATACAGAACACCTTGCTCTGTGTTCTTCAAAGTGTATACCCTTAGTCAGAAATACAGAAGAAAAGAATGAGTGATCATTGCCAGAGGTCTGTTTGTGTTACGTGTACATAAAATTACACCCACTCTAATGTTCATCTCCTCAGATAACAGAAGTTTTACCTATCCTTCGCTCTGCTCTTGGGGAAACTAGCACACTGATGGTGAATCATTTCATCACATGTACGCCTGGGCCCTGTTCACCTCAGAGCAATATGAATGTTGAATCCCAATGAAGAGTAGGAGCTTGAAAGAGTCTTCATGGAATATGTGTTGAGTAACAGAACACAATCTGACTGGCAAATGGAACATATTGTAATGAAAACAATTTCAGTCGCCCTCTTGGTAGGTATTGCTCCCTCACTGATATAAGACCACTGTTGTGGTTTATATTTCAAGGTTTGGAGATGTTAATACAGTAACTTGAATCTCTATTGCTGTCTGATAATGAAGCTTCTTCATAGCTGTAGACCTGTTGTAACATTATCACTATTTTATGTTAGGTATGCCTTTATGTAATAGTGTGAATGTTTAGCATGATATTTGTCATGACTGTTAAGTGGGTATGTGACTGGAAAATGACCCAGGCTGGACTCAAACCCAGCACCCCCCAAGCACAACAGCTCTTCATATATCAGAAACAATGCACCACCCTCGGTGCCAATGTAGACTTTATGACCAAGTAGAAACCTCTGCCAAGAAAGTCATATACATACATATATATACAGTTTAGCATGTAGAGAATGATGTAGAGAATGATGTAGAGAATGAAGAATAACTTGTTTGAGCAATTTCAGTCTGTGTCGTTCATATTATATCACAGAGACTGCACTTATTAAAGTCACTAATGATTTGTTGATGGCTGCAGATTCTGGACTTTAATCAATACTCATTCTTCTTGACTTAAGTGCTGCTTTTGACACCATTTCACATATAATTTTATTGGAGAGTTTGATTTCAATTGGAATCCTCTTGATTGGTTTAGATCATATTTATTGAGTCGGACTCAGTTTGTTAAAATAAAAATCACGGACATCCCAGATTACTAGTGGCGTTCCTCAGGGCTCAGTTTTGGGCCCTATTCTGTTTATTATTTATCTATTGCCTTTAGGACAATTTTTCTGCAAATTCAGTACAGACAGCCACTCTATATCTTCAAAGCCTAATTCAATGTTACCACCTTCCTCTCTTTTAATTTGCTTATCTGAAATCAAATCATGGTTTACATGTAATTTTCTTTAGGTTAACAGTGACACAAAGTGTGAGTGAGTGCACAGGACACAGGTGTGTGTTCTCTAAAGCTGATTTACCAACCACACACCTCTCCTGACTTTTCAGTTTTTTCCTACTCATTGCATTATTTGTGTAAAATAATGTCTTAGCATTTTTTGCCTATTTATGATCTAGAAACTGACAGTAAAAGAGAATAATTTGAAAACAGTTTGCTGAATGACAGACAGGCCTATGCCTATAATCAACTTTATTGCTTCAGTGTTTTGTCGACCAAATCTACACTGGCACAGCAAAAAGCATTTTGCAGGGGGCTGCTGCTGCTCCTACATTTGTATAAAGGTTTACAAGGGACAAAAGCAGGATAGCAGACTTGTTTGTTGACTGTTGTTTGGCACCGGAACAGAGCTGAGGTGTATGTGTGTCCCTTGTGATGTTGTTAAAGGATGTTCAGACTGATGCCAATACTCCATTAAATCAAGTCCTGCCTGATCATTATTCCTGTCAGACACCAGTGCGCCACTTCTGCAGAGGTTAATGACTGTTTGCCCCATTGTCTTTAGGGAAGATTTATCCTGATTAAAGGCCTGAGGAGGTCAAAAGGTCATAATGTGAAGGGATCCTGGGTGCTGTAGTTTTGAACAGGGGTGAAAGGCTAGAAAGTCTGTTTGAATATTAGCATCAGATATAAAATTTTCTTTGGTTTACTTATGAAATAATTACAGAAGTGTGTGTTCATGTGTGTGAATGGCAGAAAGAGATAGATTCAGTAGAATTTTAAGTTCCATCGTTACCAGCATAGTTCCATTGAAAATTTAAAAACAGCAAAGTTGTGTGGTTGGAACAACAGCTCTCAACCTATGGTTAAAAACAGTTTCTTGTTAGTGTGGACTTACATAGATCATGTTCTTGAGAAAAATAAGCAAGCAACATGCAGACATTCTATATCTTTCATTCCAAATATATACAAATTCCATTCTACATCTTTTAGTTTGTGAAGAGCCTCAAAGCACAGTTCTCCAATGATGTATCATATTATGTTGGTGGTTAAGCGCCAAGTTATGTCATTGTACGAGCAACGTAGTGGTTCTGTTTGGTCACCAAAGAACAGTTCATTCATAACTAAGGCTGTAACCATGTCTTGAATACTGTGGGGGAGAAAACCAATTTGTTTGTTTGCTTTGTTTTGTTTTTAATGTAATGTCCTTTTTATTTAAAGGAATTAAATGATTAAAATATTAAAGGGATGAGTAAAATGCATTAGTTAACCATAAATACACTAGTAATTAATGATTAACTTCTTTACAATTATGCATTAGTTAAGCACGAACACAGTTGTAATTAATGATTAACTATTATTATTAGAATATATTAGCCATTGAAGGATCCACATTTATGCGATAAATAAGAAAAAATAACCTAGTAATTAATGATTAAAGTGCCCATATTATGCTATTTTAAAGTCTCTTAATTTTGTTTTGGAGGTCTCCTACAACAGGTTTACATGTATCAAAGGTAAAAAAAACACTTTCATTTTCTCATAATATACATTGCACATCACCACATTGTTCAATGATTGTCAAACGACTCGTTGAATCAGTCTCTCTAAATACCTCCTTTCCGTGAGCTTACACTGCTGATTGGCCAGATGGCCCAGTCTGTTGTAATTGATCTACCACTTACAGCACGTGTCAGACGCCATTATTTACAACTTAGCAAACTATATATTATTTTTGTGTAGTAATGTACTTAGTTATATTTCAGTGATTCACCATAGATTAAACTGAACAATATGAAGCTAGTAACTATGTTTAATCAGTGCTGGTTTAACAGTTATAAACTGCTAAAATAGAGTAATAAAGACAATTTGACACCCACCGGTAGGCGTGGCTTGGGAGTGGCCTCGTAGGGCAGCGAAGCAAGTGCATTCTGGGAGTTGTTGTCTTTCATCCACATGAGCCAAAAATACATTTTCTGGCTTTTCTCAGTCTAGAAGGCTCCAAATTCAAAAATAATTTCACATTTCGACTAAAGTACATAAATTACCCATTTTAAATACACATTCATCTTTCCAGAGGTGAAGTATCCCTTTAATAATAATGATGGTCTGAAACCCAGGTAGTCTAATGCTTGTTTCACACAAAATGTGCATGAGCTGACTGAAATCACCAGCTCTAGTATAATTGCTTGACTGCTATGCAACCTCAGGTTCTTATTATTCCGCCAGGAAAAGTCATGTGTGGATGTGACCGGTGGTATTATTTTGAAAGATATTTAGTTTTGTTTGAGAAACATAGTAGCAAAAAGATATCCATGAGAACTTTATTGTAGGCTTTGTTTTCTGAGTTACATCTGTGAAATAATAATAATTTATTACTTTTGGAAAGACAGGATTACGAAGTCCACATGCATTTCCTAATTTCTTCAGTTTTAACAACCGTTCACAGAGGCTGTTATTTGATACTACTTTTTAATTATCCTGCTATCATCGTTTTCATAATGAACTGTGATTGCTCGCTTTACATGTCTGTCAGATGCATAAGTGGGTGGTTCTTGGCCAAAATAAACTGCAGAGTTGACCAGACTTTATGCTGGAAATCGAAAATCTCTGCTAATCCAGCTTAGATATAATGGACAGATAACACATCTCGGACTAAAGACCAAACCTGAAAAATCAACCAGACAATGGAAAAGTTAAGTTTTAGAAATGCTCATGCAAACCAGTGGAAGGAGAGAGAAGGTATGCCACCATCTGTCTTCATTAGTGTACAGTGCCATCCTAAGAGAATATGAGGGCATCATGCATTGTGGGTGCAGTCACAGCAATCCCCATATTCCCTCCCTTCAGGAATCACAACACCTGGACTGACTTGCAGCTGGAAAACCCAGGCATCAAAGACACGACTGCTACACTTGACTGCATTTCTGCAGTCACCTTGAGTTTGTGGAGAACGTTCAGTTAAAATTTAAAAACGGCCCCGATAGGCCATGTTCACTCTAGAAGCATCAAAGCTAAAGTTGTTGGTTTTATACAGAACACCTTGCTCTGTGTTCTTCAAAGTGTATACCCTTAGTCAGAAATACAGAAGAAAAGAATGAGTGATCATTGCCAGAGGTCTGTTTGTGTTACGTGTACATAAAATTACACCCACTCTAATGTTCATCTCCTCAGATAACAGAAGTTTTACTCTATCCTTCGCTCTGCTCTTGGGGAAACTAGCACACTGATGGTGAATCATTTCATCACATGTACGCCTGGGCCCTGTTCACCTCAGAGCAATATGAATGTTGAATCCCAATGAAGAGTAGGAGCTTGAAAGAGTCTTCATGGAATATGTGTTGAGTAACAGAACACAATCTGACTGGCAAATGGAACATATTGTAATGAAAACAATTTCAGTCGCCCTCTTGGTAGGTATTGCTCCCTCACTGATATAAGACCACTGTTGTGGTTTATATTTCAAGGTTTGGAGATGTTAATACAGTAACTTGAAATCTCTATTGCTGTCTGATAATGAAGCTTCTTCATAGCTGTAGACCTGTTGTAACATTATCACTATTTTATGTTAGGTATGCCTTTATGTAATAGTGTGAATGTTTAGCATGATATTTGTCATGACTGTTAAGTGGGTATGTGACTGGAAAATGACCCAGGCTGGACTCAAACCCAGCACCCCCCAAGCACAACAGCTCTTCATATATCAGAAACAATGCACCACCCTCGGTGCCAATGTAGACTTTATGACCAAGTAGAAACCTCTGCCAAGAAAGTCATATACATACATATATATACAGTTTAGCATGTAGAGAATGATGTAGAGAATGATGTAGAGAATGAAGAATAACTTGTTTGAGCAATTTCAGTCTGTGTCGTTCATATATATCACAGAGACTGACTTATTAAAGTCACTAATGATTTGTTGATGGCTGCAGATTCTGGACTTTAATCAATACTCATTCTTCTTGACTTAAGTGCTGCTTTTGACACCATTTCACATATAATTTTATTGGAGAGTTTGATTTCAATTGGAATCCTCTTGATTGGTTTAGATCATATTTATTGAGTCGGACTCAGTTTGTTAAAATAAAAATCACGGACATCCCAGATTACTAGTGGCGTTCCTCAGGGCTCAGTTTTGGGCCCTATTCTGTTTATTATTTATCTATTGCCTTTAGGACAATTTTTCTGCAAATTCAGTACAGACAGCCAGCTCTATATCTTCAAAGCCTAATTCAATGTTACCACCTTCCTCTCTTTTAATTTGCTTATCTGAAATCAAATCATGGTTTACATGTAATTTTCTTTAGGTTAACAGTGACACAAAGTGTGAGTGAGTGCACAGGACACAGGTGTGTGTTCTCTAAAGCTGATTTACCAACCACACACCTCTCCTGACTTTTCAGTTTTTTCCTACTCATTGCATTATTTGTGTAAAATAATGTCTTAGCATTTTTTGCCTATTTATGATCTAGAAACTGACAGTAAAAGAGAATAATTTGAAAACAGTTTGCTGCAATGACAGACAGGCCTATGCCTATAATCAACTTTATTGCTTCAGTGTTTTGTCGACCAAATCTACACTGGCACAGCAAAAAGCATTTTGCAGGGGGCTGCTGCTGCTCCTACATTTGTATAAAGGTTTACAAGGGACAAAAGCAGGATAGCAGACTTGTTTGTTGACTGTTGTTTGGCACCGGAACAGAGCTGAGGTGTATGTGTGTCCCTTGTGATGTTGTTAAAGGATGTTCAGACTGATGCCAATACTCCATTAAATCAAGTCCTGCCTGATCATTATTCCTGTCAGACACCAGTGCGCCACTTCTGCAGAGGTTAATGACTGTTTGCCCCATTGTCTTTAGGGAAGATTTATCCTGATTAAAGGCCTGAGGAGGTCAAAAGGTATAATGTGAAGGGACCTGGGTGCTGTAGTTTTGAACAGGGGTGAAAGGCTAGAAAGTCTGTTTGAATATTAGCATCAGATATAAAATTTTCTTTGGTTTACTTATGAAATAATTACAGAAGTGTGTGTTCATGTGTGTGAATGGCAGAAAGAGATAGATTCAGTAGAATTTTAAGTTCCATCGTTACCAGCATAGTTCCATTGAAAATTTAAAAACAGCAAAGTTGTGTGGTTGGAACAACAGCTCTCAACCTATGGTTAAAAACAGTTTCTTGTTAGTGTGGACTTACATAGATCATGTTCTTGAGAAAAATAAGCAAGCAACATGCAGTACATTCTATATCTTTCATTCCAAATATATACAAATTCCATTCTACATCTTTTAGTTTGTGAAGAGCCTCAAAGCACAGTTCTCCAATGATGTATCATATTATGTTGGTGGTTAAGCGCCAAGTTATGTCATTGTACGAGCAACGTAGTGGTTCTGTTTGGTCACCAAAGAACAGTTCATTCATAACTAAGGCTGTAACCATGTCTTGAATACTGTGGGGGAGAAAACCAATTTGTTTGTTTGCTTTGTTTTGTTTTTAATGTAATGTCCTTTTTATTTAAAGGAATTAAATGATTAAAATATTTAAAGGGATGAGTAAAATGCATTAGTTAACCATAAATACACTAGTAATTAATGATTAACTTCTTTACAATTATGCATTAGTTAAGCACGAACACAGTTGTAATTAATGATTAACTATTATTATTAGAATATATTAGCCATTGAAGGATCCACATTTATGCGATAAATAAGAAAAAATAACCTAGTAATTAATGATTAAAGTGCCCATATTATGCTATTTTAAAGTCTCTTAATTTTGTTTTGGAGGTCTCCTACAACAGGTTTACATGTATCAAAGGTAAAAAAAACACTTTCATTTTCTCATAATATACATTGCACATCACCACATTGTTCAATGATTGTCAAACGACTCGTTGAATCAGTCTCTCTAAATACCTCCTTTCCGTGAGTTACACTGCTGATGGCCAGATGGCCCAGTCTGTTGTAATTGATCTACCACTTACAGCACGTGTCAGACGCCATTATTTACAACTTAGCAAACTATATATTATTTTTGTGTAGTAATGTACTTAGTTATATTTCAGTGATTCACCATAGATTAAACTGAACAATATGAAGCTAGTAACTATGTTTAATCAGTGCTGGTTTAACAGTTATAAACTGCTAAAATAGAGTAATAAAGACAATTTGACACCCTGTTCTTAAGTGAAAGTTGATTATGGCACTTATTGAGTGTCGGTAAAAGATCCATTTGAACTATTTTCAAGTGGCACTAAAATATAATAATAATAATAATAATAATAATAATAATTCATTACATTTATATAGCGCTACACACATTCACTCTTTATCTTATGCCTTTATTTCAAGATGGCCACCTCAGTGAGGAGCTCCACAGTGGTTTTACTGTTTTTGTTAGTTTGTCCTGTCTTTAGTTATTCCTCTACAATCAGTTTCACCAGGTATGAACCAGTTTTTGATTATTCTGACGTTTTGCTGGAAATTGTAGTTGGAGAGGCAGCACCGCTGCTCAAACACTCCAAGATGTGCAAATGTAAGAAGTGAGCTGGAAATCAGCGGGAAAATCGCGAGGCAAAGGGACATGTTTCGGTAACACTTTATAATAACTGCACACTATTAATAAGCATTAGTAAACAGTTAATTCGTAGTTTATAAAGCATTAATAGACATTAATAAGCAGTTTATAAATACAGTTATAAATGCTTTGTTCTTGATTTATAAGCATATCTATAATGTGTTTAATAATTGTATTTTCATACTTTATTAATGATCAATTTATCATTTCTAAATTAAGTAATGCATTATTTACAAACCGGTTATTTAGGTTTTGTCAGTGGTTCATAAGATCACTTAGAAAGTGTAAGTAAATGATTAATAAACTGTTTAATTACATATTATTATTCAGACATATAGTAATAGTTAGTTAATGTGTTAATAAATGCTTTATTAAATGTATTTCTACGTAATTCATGGTTAATTCAGGTAGTTATAAAGCATTTAGTAATGGTCAGTTAACTAATTTTGTGAGCTCATCTAAAGTGAGGACTATTCATGCCTTGTAAAACATTTACAAAGGAGATTTAAAGGCTGTTAAATATTTTTATGTTCTGTATCGCTGTGTTGTGTTTGTTTCGTTTTTTCTGTTTAGAAGATCAGTGAGCCTTTAAATCTCCTTTGTAAATGCTTTACAAAGCTTAAATAGTCCTCACTTTAGATGAGCTCACAAAATAGTTAACTGACCACTACTAAATGCTTTATAACTACCTGAATTTACCACATTTACTTACACTTTCTAAGGGATCTTGTTAATCAATGACAACACCTAGTTTGTAAATAATGGTAAATAATGTAACTGGTTTGTAAATAATGCTATACTTCATTTAGAAATGATAAATTGATCATTAATAAAGTATGAAAATACAATTATTAAACACATTATAGATATGTTTATAAATCAAGAATAAAGCATTAATAGCTGTATTTATAAACTGCTTATTATTGTATTATTATTTGACGCCTGTGAAGAGACGACTCGACGCCCGTGAAGAGACGGCTCGAGGCCCGTGAAGAGACGACTCGATGCCCGTGAAGAGACGTCTCGACGCCCGTGAAGAGACGCCTCGACGCCCGTGAAGAGACGACTCGACGCCCATGAAGAGACGACTCGACGCTGGCGATATGTTATGCCCTAAATTAATACATGATTGACTAACTGTATTTTTCTATGTACATTTCTGAAATGCACTTTCTGTAAAGCTGCTTTGAAACAATATGTATTGTGAAAAGCGCTATACAAATACATTTGAATTGAATTGAATTGAATTATTGTCTATTAATGCTTTATAAATGATGCATTAACTGTTTAGTAATGCTTAACTAATGATTAATAGCATGCAGTTATTATAAAGCGTTACCCATGTTTCTACATCGATGAAAGGTGGTGTACAGATGTAACAGCTTTGAAAAAGATGTCTGTCCCGATCTAGGGGAACAGTCAGGGCCCTCTAAACTATGTACAAATAATATAATATTTACAAACTTTTAAATAATAGATTAAAATGTTCTAATGTTATTTTAGGAATAATAGGTGCTGATGTCATCCTTTCACTGTTTTCCCTGCTGAAAAAATTAAAAAATCAGCACAAACCAGCATGAATTCCATGTTGGTCAGGCTGGTTTATACTGGTTAGTGCTGGTATAGTACAAACCAGCATCCAGCATCTCATGCTGGTCCCAGCATGCAAAACATACCTTATGCATGCTTATGGCATACCTTCAGCAGGTTTGCACTTTTCTAACCTGTGTCTCAATCAGAGTTCTGAATCCAACTGTACTGTTTAAATTTGACCTGAATATGAACCTGACAATCACTGACCAAATATTTCATGCATAATGCTAATTAATTTGGAAGTCTTTTAATACAAAACTAGCTTGAGGGGTTTTGTGTGTGTGCGCACTCATTTTGGCTGGCCAGCAACATCATCAACAACCTTCAAAGAAAAGCACAATATTATTTATGAAATTGTACCCCCGTGTTTATTAGGAGGAAAACACATACAAATGAATACATCAGCGAGTAACGACACAATGTGTGGGGGAAGATGAGCGGCGAGAGAGCTGCGGTTAATTTCACGCCCCTGTATTTTCCCGTCACGCCTGGCTAATTTCTGTCATGTTCTGCCGACGTGTTGAAATACTCCGTCTGCGAGCCTCTGGTGGTGTTTCTCAGAGAGTCTGGTCTGACTAGCACATCAGCAGGAAAGCTTCCATTTAAAACAGCCGGCATTTAAACACACGGCCACGAGGAAGAGAGGCCAGCTGGCCCCAAACGATTGGGTTGCTGTTGACTGACACTTCAATGTGAGTTTGATAGCACAGCCAAGCGTAAATGCATATATAAATGTACCAATCTGCACTTTTCTTGAATTAATTAACACCTTACTGGGCTTTTTTCCATTAACCGAATAAGAGATGAGGTTTACGGCTTCGGTCAAACCTAGCACCTGCCACCATCTGCATAACTAAAATGCATTCTGATTAGAAAATGCATATTTCATTAATAAAATCAAAGACTTGATTGACTGGACCTTGTTTTGTTTTTTTCATTACAAACAGCTGATCTCAAATAAATACATCCCTGAGATATACCTTTAATTGTTTTCTGACCTTCACAGTTAGTAAGTGACAGCCACCTGCATCAGAAACAGTATTTTCCAGGCCAGTCCAGCTCGGTGACTGACGACTGTCTAAATGCCGGGACACACCAAGCCCACGGTTGGCCATCAGCAAACATCTGTCTGATCATCTGTCGGGTTAGTTTTTGTGGTGTGTTCCACACTCAGGCTCTCGTTGGGCTTACGTTGGGCTTACATTGGGCTTACGTCGGGCCAGTTTGCCCGATTCAGCATGTTGAATCGCAGTCGGGGCAGTCGTTGAGAGTGGGAACTCTCATTGGATGTTCAGTTTAGCAAACGAATCAGTGATGAAAGAGAGCAAGTCAAGACGGCACAGACTGAAGGCTCATCTAATGTTGTGCTACCCAAGCAATCCAAAATGCAAATATTTTCATAACATGAACCACTTAAAATGAAGAAAGTTATCAACATAACTGATATTCAAAATAGTAAGCAAGCGCTGCTTTGTTTTACGTTTCGTAGATCTGCGTATATCTCGTATATTTCGATTTCTTCTTTTGAATGGCAAATATAGTATTGGTACCTGCTGATATAGACAGTTAATTCCTTACACTCAGGCACAGACTAGTTAGATATGCTAGTTTGCAGTTGGATCGAATGCAATAATTAGGCGAACATTTCATGGTACTACTCCTTCCACAGACAAAACATATAAATACATTTAGACCACTTAACTTAGTGATTGCTATCAGGATGTGAAGAGACTTTCAAACAGCATAACAAAAAAATACAAATAATCTGGAACAAATAGTCTACCCTGCCTTTGAGTGTTAATGAACAAAGATGACAGCGTCCGTTCATCCTGCTCCAGACATGCAACCCATTGAGATAATGGGAATGCTAGTGGATGTCTCTCGCTCTCTCTAGTATAACTGTAAGACGAAACAGATTGCAAGTTTGATTGGCTGGCCTACTGTTTGAACTCTACTCACTACTGTAAAGTACTGTTTTAACAAGCTATACGAGAAGAACACCACTGGTACTCCTCATCATCCTCGTCAAAAGCAGTTACAGGACATGCTACAACAGATCTGTCAGGCTGCTGTCAAGAGTTTGGCCATGTTTCAGGTTTGGCAGCAAAAACTGTATTGCAAGTACAGGCCAGCCTTAGGGTAGCATATTTAGGCACCATGAGTACCTGTTTGCATAAGGTTAAGGGCAAAGTCCATTGAAATTACATAAAATAGCAAAGACAGCAGTATGATGCGATGACAGACTAGTCAACATCAATTTTGACGTAAAAAGATGGGGGGGAAAGCAAACGTTATTTTGTATTTCCCTACTGAACAAACATGTATTGTGTGTAAAAACATAATCCGTAGTGTATTCTGTTGAAAACAGTCACCTGAGCTCCAATTAGAGCCCAATACTGTTTAAAAACGTGTTGAATTCACTGGAGTAGGAAATGGGAGTTAATGGCATTTGCTTGAGAGATCCTGTTTTCCTCTAAAACATTTTGGTTAGTTTGTGAACTGAACAAATTATTTTTTAGGATTTCACTGTGAGTGTAACAAAGTGTATCAAAATATTATCAGTGAACTTTAATTATCCAATGCATAACTATATTAAATATTAGTTTAAAATATTCAGTGAACACCAGTTTCTGGTGCTGTTACAGTGCTGTAACTATGGAAACAGGCTCTTGCTTGCTAATGACTACATCCATTGTAGTTATGATTTCTGTAATTGTACTAAACTAATTGTGCTTTGAATGATTATTCATGCTCACACTGTAGCTTTTCAAAAGTTGTACAATGTATAGTTTCTTTGATCCGAAGAACATGCTACTCCTTCATAAGTCATTTTAAGTTACACTAGAATAACTTTGATGGAATTCCAGGGTGTGGGCTTCAGGAACACAATGGGTATCTACTGAAGGGGGAAACCTTATGGGAATTCTGCTAAATGAGGGTGGGATGAAGGTTCCAGGCAATGCTTGATAAAGAGATAAAAGCATGAGTCACTTTTTGAAGATCATTAAAAGACAAGAAGCGCTTAGTTCTTAGCTTTTTCTAACAACCGCATTAACCTGCTAAAAATGTCCAGTAATTAGGATTATAATAGGGCTGTGAATCAATCAAAAACTAACAGCTCAACCAGGTCAATCCTCAACATACTGTTTTATTTTTATTTTATTTTTTTTTACTACAGTTTCCTCTAAAAAACATATTATTGTCTTGCAATGCAACTTTTATTTATTCGTAAACAGTATGTCATAATGATGCATCTCATTTTAACAAGTAATTTTGCTGGATTCCTTTTTTAAAGGAGAGAAAACATGAAATGTATTTCTCCATTGTAATGAGACATCAGGGTCCAGGCACTCGGGAACTGCTGACTGCTTGTTTTGCCAACTGCTGCGTCTTTTCTAACCTATTCAACTCAATGCACTGAAAGAACATGAGCTGCAGATACTGTCATCTGGCATTCAGGTGGTTCGCCACTCACAAAATTTTGCTTTTTTCAAGATCCATTACTTGATCACATTTGCAGTGAGAGTGCTGTCTGCTTCCCTGGAGTATTGCATAGCAAGACATTTGACAAGCGTCTACACTGAAGCTAGTTCTGGACAAGAACTATAAACTTTTAAAGAGGAAGAAACCATCTGACTCTCATGTAAACAACGTCATAATTAATTTTTCACATTACATATAGGGGTGGGTGGGTCCCAAATGATCTATACACTATACACTATACACTATGCACTATACACATATGTAGTTATGCACTATGTACTGAATCGTGCAGGTAATTTTGTCATTCAACATCAGAGTCTATGTGATTAAAGGTGTGACAGTTTCGGTGAAATAAATGCATCATCAGATGTTTAAAGTGTAATTTTTTATTTCGAATTTTCAGTGAGAAACATCTTGGTTACGTATGTAACCATGGTTCCCTGAGAAGGGAACAAGATGCTGCATTGTATGACGACACTTTGGGGAACGCCTTCAGCGTGACAGTGCCTGAAGTATGTGTACAAGTCTAATCCTGATTGGTGCTGCGTCGCTCCGTGACATGTGACATCATAACGTGGAAGCTACAAAGGGAGCTGGCAACACAGTTTTTTTTGCGCACAAAAAGTATTCTCGTCGCTTGATAAACTTAAGGTTGAGCCACTGTAGTCACTTGGACTATTTTACAGTGTCTTTACTAACTTTTCTGGGCCGGCAGATGGAATTACATAGCAGCCTATGAAGGATTGAGCCAGCTCTCAGATTTCATCAAAAATATTTTAATTTGTGTTCCGAAGATGAATGAAAGTCTTACAGGGTTGAAACAACATGAGGGTGAGTAATTACTGACAGATTTTTCATTTTTGGGTGAACTAACCCTTTATGCGTGGATTCCACTGAAGCCACTGGGCAGTTAACTGGGTCTAACAGACGTCACCTGCACCATAAAGTAAAGACTCTCCACTTCATGATCTCCCTCTGGGGCAAGACCCACAGCTTCCATATCTTGGGCCGGGGGTGATATATCGTGCATACAGCCTGTGTGAGCAGGTCCCTCCTGCCCGGGATCTCCCACGGGAGATAGTCTAGGAGGCCTACCATGTCCGAAAACCATACTTGGGCTGGCCAGAATGGGGGTACAAGTAGAAGATGGACCTCGTCCTGGCAAACTCTTTCTAGAGCTCCCGGGAGCAGAGACCGTGGGGCTCGATAGTGGAAAAGAGTATGGCTTTTTCCAGGATCTCCACACCTCCACTCCTCTGATTCCACCCGAGGCAGCCCAGTGGCTTCACAGATGGCGTGCAAACCTGACCAACTCTTATCAAACAAAGCCAGGCGGGAGCGGAGCATCCTCAAAGGAGGCTGTTCACAGTGCGCACAGTCAGTCCTCTCGAGAGCACAGCTCCCAAGCAGCTTTCACAAATCTTTTGTTTACCCCGCCGTGATGTAACGTGGACAGGGAGGAACACACTTTTTAAACTGCTGCAACTCACTTGCCATTTTTTGTTATTTTGTATGGCCTATGGGACAAACAAACACCATAGGACTCACACACATAGAGTGCATGCTGAAATCAGAAAGCTGATGCTGTTGTCTCCCTTTGTAGCTTCCGTATTACACCGTCACACGGAGCGACGCAGCACCAATCAGGATTTGACCCTCAAAAGGGAACACTACCTGCGCTATTTATACTACAAAATAACTTAGAGTAGTGCATAAGTATGCACATTGGGACTCACCTTAAGGTGTCCTCAAGGATGTCTAATTCAATTGCTAATAATTATCTTAAAAAAACGATTTGATCCTATATTCCATGGAATTCCATTCATCCTACGGCAAAAATGAGGGTAAAATCTGGATTTTTAAAGGTAAAAATTGACATAAAAAATGTTCTTATGTTTATGTCAACTGAAGAACGTGCATACAAACTTTTTGTGCCCATACCAATTAAAATAATCCAACATTGTTTATTCAAATGTATAGATAAATAGAGAATCATGTCCAGAATGAGATGATAATATTACATGTGCAAATGAGTAATGCAACTGCTTTGTGATATTTTATGTCACATTATGTTTATGAATTCCTGGAAAAAGTGTGTGTGTGTGTGCGTGCGTGCGTGCGTGTGTGTGTGTGTGTGTGTGTGTGTGTGTGTGTGTGTGTGCATTTGTATTCAGGTATTCCCTACATTATGGGGACAACATGTCCGTGTTTGTTTTATAAATCGTTTATAGGAACATTTCGGAAACCGTCGTACATTCACATTTAGATTCATTCAACACACATCTTTATAAATGATGCTGCAGATTTTTTTAAAACATTTGATGCCATGAAACCCTCTTCTTGGAGCGCTCAGTAGCAACTTGTAAACACAAGTTTGTTCGGCTAAAAACCTGTACTGCCTGAAAATTGCCAGACATTACGATTATTTATAGCTGTTTTGAGATAGCAAAAGCATTTTGTGTGCAATATGCATCGGATGGTCTGTGGGCAGTTCGTGACCATGAGGCGGAGATTAGCTTTAGCGGGTGCTTCGAGCACATTAAATGGGGGTCATGCAAGAACCCCCAAGGTCAAGATGCCCTTCTCAGCTCACAGCTCAGTTCTAATACAGAGACATGAACCAAATGGACTTTCATTGGCAGCAGCTGTACACTTGTTTATTTGAGTGTGATCTGCCTCCAAGTAATTGAAGGAAAAGCCTGTCGATGTTTGCTGAGAGCATTTTAATTAGCCGTCTCACTGCATCCAAATGAGCACTCGTGGAGTGATGAAGCAATTTTGAGTCAATTAGGAAATGAGTAATTTCTCCCTACAAGGGGTAAGCATTCGTCTCATTGGTAGCAGGTTCTTGGAGGGCTTGTTTTGTGAAGTGCTTGCTTTGTGTAGGAGTTTAGAGATTAGTGAAAAAAGGGAAATGGTCTCAGAGTAAAACACTTACAGCCCCCTGCATTATTTTTATTCCTCGCTGTCTCTACCACTCTGGCGCTCCTCCATCCTGCTGCTTGTAATTCCATTTTTGGCTTTGATAAGATTGGGATTCTTGGGCTTCCATCCTTTAAGAAATTGCTGTGTGATGAGATACCTACAAAATGCCTCCCAGATGTTTACTGCTGACAGAGAGACAATGGGAGGGAATGGAAGCTGTCATTTGACCCAAGTAGGGCATCAGACTTCAGTCAGTGCTGCCATCTGCTGGTGTGTAAACATTGTCATAAGATTGATGAAAACATTTGCTAGTCTATATGCTAATCATTGTTGCAAATGAATTTCTCCATAGCATAATAGGTGACTGGCAAATAAATATATTTATCATGTATTGTAAGCAAGTATTCATATGCTGAGCACTTTAGTAAGTCAGGAATTGCTTCAAGCTTTTTAGTTGTTTTTAAATTTTTTCAAGGTCATAGCACGTATGAAACATCTGGTAACACTTTATTTCCATAGTCCACTTTAGACATTCTACAATAACAAGTAATTTAAACTACATGTCAACTAGCAGTCATTAGAGTATTAGTAGACTGTCTGCTTAATATCTGCTAACTCTTTATCGTGATGCTCCCAAAAGACATTTTACTATACTAAATATTTTACTATATTTACTATAGATATATATATATATATATCTTTTACTTTTTTGTTTTACAAAACATAAATTATTTTGCATTTGTTTTGAAGGTTAAAATAATTAATGGAATCTCATGATTTTATTTTTGTATTGAACACTTTAACACATTCAGTTTCTTTCTAAGCAAATACATTTAAGATCATATAAGACAATTACAAAAAGGACATAAATAATACAGATGCATATATTACAAAAGAAATGCCAGTAAATTTACAAATCCAATCATTAATGTTTAGGGATAAAGATAACCAGCCCTGCTTCACAGTCCTACCAAAAATAGCTGATACAGAAGAACAGTATCTTACTAACTGTTAGCTCACTTCAACCCAATGCACTTTGGGCCATTTTAAGGACTACCTCCATCGCAAAATCCTACCAGTGCACTGAAATGTTCACTCTCTAAAAAGTCCCACAATGCACCATGAAATGCACCATCATGTTCCCTACACATAATGACACTCAATATATTTTTTCAAAAATTCAAACCATTATTTAATTATATTTCAGCATAAACATACATCGCTAGACAGGTAATGAACATAATCTAGCTCTTATTTTAATTTTATTTTTTTAACGGTTGAAATGTTGCACGTATATGTAACAAGCAAAGTACTTATCATAATGTACTTTAAATAACATTAAAAAATTATATAATAAAGATATTAGTTCTGTTGTTGTTCATAAATGCTTTAAATATGTTGCACAATGAGGACATTTTCATGTCGCCGGAAATAGAGTCATCATTGTTCCAATGTCTGAGCCCGGGTCCTCACTGTCTTTACCAGTGCCCGAATTAGTGTACGCGAAATAGAGTCTGATTCACATACTGATTCAAATACTGATTCACAACCTAGGAAGCTAAGGAGTTCATTAGCTTAATCAAGACAACCAAAAATTTAAACTAAAATCCTGAAACTTGTAATCGAGACTCTTAATACAAAAGAGACAAACAACAAGGACTGGCAAACACGGCCCTAATCATCTGTGTCTGTGTGTAAAACATTTTTAGACCTATTCCTGCTGTGTTTCTCTGCATGGCTTTAAAGGCCAGCTCTGGCCAGTTTATATACCCTTGTAAGCTTACAAGTGTCTCCTGACCTTGCTTTCCTCTCTTACGAGCCTAGCAGTTATTTGGATAAGGTGGGTGTTCACAGGATGGACTGAATTGACCTCCTTCCTTTCATGGTGGAAAACACACGGGCAGATCTTTAGTTCATTTTTGTTTTTTTGTTTGTTTTTTTTAGCCTGGAGGTCCCTTCAGAGCCAGGTACACTCTCACTGGCCAGGTTACAGTCTCCTTGTTTACTCCATTTATCAGCATTCTCAGCAGCGGCCATTTGAATAGTTTGAACTGATGCCAGATACAGTCTTAATCACAGTGCACAAATTAATGGTTTTCATTTAATTAGATTAATTTAAACAAATTAATTAAGAGGGTTAAATACAAAACAAAATCAATAATATAAATGCCACATTCAAAAATGCATTCAATCATTTGAACTGTTTCTCTGGGATGTAACAAGGAATTCAAAGTAGTAATAAGATTTAGCAAATATGCACATTTAAAATGCCTTCATCTAAGAAAACAGTTCTACCAGAAAGACTCAGAGGCAAAATAACGTATCATGGCATAAATGTATTAACAGCCCAGCAAGTACTGTGTTATAAAGTTCTTTGGCGTAGGCCCCGTCCATAGCTCGCAATCCAAGGGTAACGGAATCTGCATTTCCTGCCTGAAGACGAAGGCAGGGGCGCAGCCGACCCCCGGGGATGTATGGGAAGGGACCATCCTGGTGGTGGGGAGGATGGAGGTGAATGTTGGCATCAGCATCTGCAAACTCAGAGGTGTGTAAGTATCGATCTTTTATACTACGAGTATTAGAACACGATTGGTAGTGAGAAGGTAATAAATGACGTAACAATTAAGTCTTCCTGGCAGAACTTACGCTAAAGCTTTCATACTTAAAACACAGATGAATGATCTTGAACTCAGAGGTACATCCAAATTACCAAATCCATTGATTGTGCATCCAAAAAAATTATTAATTCCAATCAAATCAATTCCAATCATAATAAGAGACATTGCAACAGTTTAACTTGATTAAAATGCACAAGCATGATTTTGAGGAACACAACCTAAGCACAACATGCTAACCAAAAAAAACAAAAAAAAACATATACCCGACTACTCACCTTCCTATGCCTACCTTTATCGTCCTCTTCCAGAGACTCGTTTCATCTGACCTGTTATCTTCATCGTGCTTGTCTTCAACCCTGCAAGTAGAAAGACTCGTCAGTTAAGTGTGACTGTCATTTGAACTGCTTATGCTATTTACTCACCTGTGTGAAGATCTTCCAGATCACCACCAAACCTTTAATAAAGATGTTTACCTCCGTGTCTTCTCTACTGTTGCATGACAGAAGACCAGACCACAACAAAAAACAACACTATGAGCCTTTTCCTCACTCTTAGCAATCCTGCGAATCAGTTCATATCCATTTTTCAGGATGGTCGTTCAATTGAAGATTTCGTAAAATAATTTTTTGAGCTCTCTAGCCTGGTTCCATGGAATGATGGTACCATGAATATCAGGTTTTGGAGCTGATTAGACAACCATTTTTATCACCAGATACCGGCGTCAGCTACCACTTGTTCTCTTGAGAGTTATATTGAACATGTGCTGTGGCTAAGTGGTTCTTCCCTCACTGTTGGTGAGGTCGAAGAAGATGCCAGTTCCACTCAGTCGCTTTCTCTCCAGTCCACTTCAACCATCCTGGCACCAGAGGTTTTTTCCAATCGCGCCAATACACACCACAGAGCTCTCCCAAGTCCTTAGCCATCTTCACTCCTCACGCAAGCACGAGAGTCGAGAGTCCCTTCCTGCAATGAAGTCCGCATCAAAATGTCCTTTCCCAGCTAGGAAAGCTGTTTCAAACGACATGGCGACAAAGTTAGCGAACCCCTCCATCATTTCTGTTAGAGCAGCTCTTAGGAAGTTGGGTCAGCAGCTCTTAGGTCAGCCATTCCTCAGACCTCACATCCAGAGTCCGCATCAGCCCCTGAGCACAGTCCAGAGTCTGTTCCTGTAAGATTTATCTCCGAGTCCAAACACATACAAGACTTTGCAAAGAGTGACTGGCAGGGACTGACAATGTAATGAGAAACAGTTGAGAACAATCAGGGATGATGTGACCGGGCAGTGAGTTCTGGGAAGTGTAGTCCATGAAGTGGTGGCAATGGACTTGGTAGGAGTGCCCTCTGGTGGAGATCAAGGGCACTCCAGCTGATGGATGTGACATAACCAATGAATGAATTAATAATGAATGTATCTGCACGCAAAACAAATTACCAATATGTTTGAAAGAAAATATTTAGGCTTTCTAGGGCTATTCAACATAAATATTTATAAAACAATTATTTATTCATAAAATAATTATTTCAGACAATAATTCATAACCGCCAATTTTACAGATTCTCACCTAACACTTTTGACTAGAATACATCACATCCAGTCAGGCAGTCGCATACGTTCTAGTCTTAAGAGTTAGTGCTGGTGTTTGTGTGCTGGTGCTGGTGCTTGTGCAAATATTTCAATGCACCCATATGGTCGGTACTCCATGCAGCTTGCATACTATTCTCTATTGGAAATAAAATAGTTCTGGTCTGTCGATTGTCAGAGATACTGAAAAGTGCCTTTAGTAATACCACCTGCAACCAACTAGCAAGTAGCACATAGAAAACCATGATTTTCACCTCTGGCATAATTTTTTATTTAATTTTTTATCCCTTTAATATGTCCCACATCAACTTCTTGTTTCAACAGTCAAGCCATTTCATGGTGTCTTATATTTCATAGGCTAATCAGTTTTCTTGGATATTTCTAGTCTTTTTCATCAGCCTGAAGCTAAAACGATAGAGGCTGTTAGCTTTGACCCAGCCTTCTCCTCCTTCAGAGAGGCTGTTAGCTTTGACCCAGTACCTTCTCCTCCTTCAGAATTTTTTTTTTCTCTTTTCTTATGGGACTTTACCTTAGCAGACCCACATCAAGCAGACATCTGACAGCTCTGGTCCAGAATGAGAGCGAAACACCAAAGCTCCGCCCCTGGCTCAGGGAGAGAGTGTTTCTGCTGTATTACTGTGTGTATAGTTCTCCTCCTCATCTGTCCTTTAGATTTATGAAGTGCAAGGGCTGTGCTGTTAGCTCTCGGCAGACTCCCCGACGTGTGTTTAAACTAGATCATATCGGAGAAGCAGACACCACTAGAATACCAATGGATGTGGATGTAAAAGCAAAGACAAGGCATCAAAGGCACACTTGAATGTAGGCAGAGCTAAACATAAAACAGTACCAAAAAAAGAACACTTTTTAGTTTTGTGGACTATCATTCACTGACATCTAAAAAAACGGTCCGAGTATGTGCGAGACTTCTGATTCATTAGCTGCTATGCAGGGCCACCCCAAGAATGGTTTGCTATAAAGCAGCATAACAACCTGTTTTTTGTACAGTTAAAATATCTTGCACATTCAAGTTACAAATGGCTGTGGCCACACTTACGTAAAATATAAAAAAAGTACACAAAAAGATAAATCAATATGAATCTAGATGTTCTAGATTTGTGAAGAAACCATGAGTAGTACTCGCAGCAATGGTGCTAGTGTGTTGTGGGTGGTTGTGAAGGCATTGCTATATAGGTTCTAAGGTGTTCCTGGGTGGTTGCTTACTTGTTAAAGTTAAAAGACCCCATTCTCATGATATTCTGGTCAGACCATATGGATTGGGTCCCTCCTTCAATGTAAGTATATAGGATTTTTAGCCTGTTTTATCCTCTGCCAGTTGAAAATCATCTAGTCTAAGTTGAATTACTTATGCATAATAGCACACCTTTCCTTAACAAGCCACATTACTTGATGTACAGTATCACTCATGTCCGTAGCCGATGTAGTCAAGTCAAGTCATCTTCATTTATATAGCGCTTTTAACAACGTAGATTGTTTCAAA
>FLSR01004881.1:5712491-5725594 GCA_900092035.1 Leuciscus waleckii | reverse complement strand
TTCACCAGGGAAAGTCACTCTCAGATTCATTCTGTGTGACCAAAACCAGCTGAACCAGTCTTTTCCTAATACCCTAGTCTTATAAACTTTCATTTAAGCTCAAATGAGTTGCTGACATGTACTGCAAGGGTCACTCATTGCACACCATCATACAAAATAAATGGGAGATATCCAGTCAGCCGTCTATTGTACATCAATCAGTTTATTAAAGCTTAATTTGTATCCTCTTCCGTCTCTACTCATGTCCCACAGCTCAGCTCTGACCCAAACAGATCCATGTGAATGGTAATGACCTGCACTCTCCCCATGCTCTAATATAATTGGAAAGACTTACATTCAAGCTGGTAAAGCATAACTGAATAAGTCTAACTACTGTTCAGTGTCTCTCCATTCAGACTGTGCAGCACCTTTGTATAAATATGATACTTTTTTTTTTTCTTCACCACCAGTATGTAAGAATAAGACCCACATAATATAATCCTGGAATGATCTTTCAGCTTATCTGGACTCATGAATGCATTAAAACAGGAATTGCTTGTTTTGTAATTTTTTTTTAATAAATCTTCTCAATCTCATGATAATGGAAAAACATTTAAAACCTGGGGAGGATCAAATTAACACTGACATGTAAAATCTATATTTCCCCTCCAACAGAATTATGAGTAGGCCTATATAATGATTAATGTTATCCTTTCTCCTGAATTAAAATCAAATGAAAAATATGTCTTTGTCTTATTGGCCTGTCACATTATATTTTTTTCATATTCTTATCCATTACAAACACATTAGCCAAGTCTTTCTTCCCTTGTTTCAGCCACAGCTATAGCGCATATGAAAATCCAGACAAGAAAAGCAAAGTGTTTCCCTTGACTTTGGTTATTAGTGGAAGTTAGGCCTGCTGTTTGAGCATGTGACAGCATTCGCTGCGGGCGATACCTTTGCTGTCCTGAAGATGCTTGTGGAGAGAGTGAAGAGAAGCAGGGATAATAGGCCTCTCTGTGTTGCCTTTATTGCCTGACGTGTGTTTAACTCTCCAGTCTTCATCTGTCTGCACTGTGCGATTGACTGACTGGCCATGGCAGCTGTTCTAAAAAGGATTGCTTTGAAACAGTATAATTAAAATGTGTTTAATTAACAGAGCAGAACAACAGAGAACAGTTGGAACTCAATGGCACGAAGATTGAAAATCTGTCTTCACATAGGCTAAATAAAAAGGATGCGAAAATACAGGAAAACAGGATGTTTGAAAATAGTTTTTTTTTTGCCTATTGGGGTTCGAATCAAACTGGAAATGAATAACCAATGGAATGCAGGTGGTGTCATCTCCAAATTGTTGCCTTGAAGCTACGATTTGGTTTGTCAGTCATGAGACTTGTTGTCACCTGTGTGGTTTGTTGTGGAAGGCAAACTGTGTTTGTGTAGGTCACTAAATGACAATATAAAGGTTTAATCTATGTGACACCCGCGAGGGCCAAATAAAAAAAAAGGGAAAAGAAACAGATCTATCACAAAAGACAATAAGTTGTAGAAAAAACTAAATTCTTTATTAAACAATACCATAAAATTATTCAGGGCATGAACTGATTCAGCTGAGACTGCCCCATTTCCAGAGGGACCTCGAATGACCCTATAAAGACAAGCATCCCAAAAGTCCTGAATTTTGTTTCTCCCCTTTATATGATTCCTCATGTGCACAAGCTGCCCCTCTTCTAAACCACCATCATTTACTTTCTCATATCGTTGGTTCCGCTTCTCTACTTTAGCCTGCAATTGCTGCTTCACATGATCATGGGCTACTCTCAAACTCTTTTGATGGTCCCGCACCCAATCCTCTGTGGGACTAAAACTACCATCTTCGCTCCTTCCCAACAAAAAATCCACTGGGAGTCTGGGATCACACCCAAACATCAAATAATAAGGAGTCATACCGGTAACATGATGGGCTGTGGTATTATAAGCATAAGTAACTTGTGAGAGATGACGAGGCCAATACTTTTTTGTTCCTGTGGCAACGTTCGCAAAAGGTCGTGAAGGGTACGATTAAATCGTTCGCATTGACCATTTCCCTGGGGGTGATAGGGAGTGGTTCTACTTTTTTTTAACCCCGTAGATTTTACACAACTGCTGAACCACCATGCTCTCAAAGTTTCTCCCTTGATCAGAACGAATTCGACTTGGAGGTCCGAAACGATGGAACCAATGTTGTACCAACATCTGGGCCACGGTACTAGCTCTTTGGTCTCTAGTAGCCACAGCCTGAGTACACTTTGAAAAAACATCGGTAAGAACAAGAATATTTTCACGACCGTCACTGGCTGGCTCTAAAATTGTGAAATCTATAGCCAGGATCTCATGAGGGTGGGAGGCTTGAATTGTACCCTAAAAAGACCGAATCTTTGGTTGAACCGCGTTACTTAGAATACATCTTTCACATTGTTGACACCACTGTTCAACTCTCCTTGTCATACCTGGCCAAAAACACAGACTACGAACCAGCTGAAGAGTACGATCAATGCCTTGATGACCATGCCGTCATGCACACTTCGAAGTACCTCTTCCTGCAAACACTGGGGGAGTACAACCTGAAAAGTATCCTTACATTCCCCTGGTAATCGTATTACCCGGTACAATGCCCCACCCTTCTCCACCAATTGTTCCCAGTGTCGTAACAGCTCCTTACTTCCTACTGACATTGCATCTCTCTCTTCAGATCTAGGCTGACCCCCTGACCGAAAAAACGTCAACACCGGACCAATCACAGGGTCCATTCCTTGTAATAAAGAAAGGTCCTCCACAGACCGCCCAGCCAGTGCTACAACCTCATTACACTCTAGCTCTTTCCCTGAACCCTTAGAAAACTGTCCTACCAAAGCAGGCGGAACATCTGTCCCAGATATAAACCTCTCCAAATACTGTCTGGACAAAGCATCGGCATTGCCATTACTACGGCCCGGACGATACTTGATGGTAAAATTAAACGAGGCCAATTGAGATGCCCACCTCTGTTACACGGCCCCCAACTTTGCGGTCTGAAGATGACTTAAAGCAGTGGTCTCAAACTCGCGGCCCGCGGGCCAAATGAGGCCCGCGTGATGATATTTTGTGGCCCCCTATTTGACATCAAAGTTGAATGTTAGTGCGGCCCGCGCGTGGGAGGGAGAAACGAACTGGTGTGCCCTTTTTCTTAGGGGTATTTCCCCAGCTGGGTTAATGCTGGGGTGGCGTAGTCGTGATTCATTATAGTTTAGTATTTGAGAGCGTGCCCGTAACCATCTAAAGCTCTCCCATCGCCACACTTGTAAATAAAGCTTCATGTCCATATGCAGTGAGTGTTATTTCTCTGAAGAGAAAAAGCTGCAGGACAGAGAAAATTCTATGATATTTTACTAGCATGAAAGTTTGCATAGGAATGAATTGTTATGTATGTATTGTTGAATCAAATGGTAATTTAACCAATGTTTAAGTCGTTATCTTAACTGCTTCAAAATACATGCAGTGAAAGGGTTAGTTCACCCAAAAATCAGGGGTCACTCTTCCGCCGGAACCTGACTTGCGTAAGGCCGCTACCGGAAGCCAGTGATTATAGTTTATAAAGTTATAAATACGGATATTTTTGTTACAAAAACGCATCGTTTTGCTTCAGAAGGCCTTTATTAACCCCCTGGAGCCGTATGGATTATTTTTATGATGGATGGATGCACTTTTTTGGGCTTCAAAATCTAAGGTACCATCCCATTATAAAGGTTGGAAGAGCCAGGATCGTTTTTTAAAACAACTCTTTGTGTTTGGCTGAAAGAAGAAAAAGTCATATACACCTAGATTGGCTTGAGGGTGAGAAAATGGGATCATTTTCATTTTTTTAATAGCGTCGCTCCTCTGGGAGTGCTCACAGCTGATAGGCAGGGCCAGGCCAATGAGCTGCTCAGCTCAAGTACACCAGAATTGCATATCAGCTAGAATCTTAGGCTGTACTAAACAATACAGAGCAGCATAACAGCATAATCACATATCAGTATATACATAGCGGCCGTAGCCACGACAACTGTGAATAGCCTATACGCAGTTAGATCAGAATATAGCCAGTTGCACTGAACAATACAGGGCAACATAATGGCATAAATAAATACCAGTATGTACATAAGCACAGCGTCAGTCGCCGTAGCGACAACCTGTGAATATACACAGTTAGATCAGAATAGCCAGTTGCACTGAAGAATACAGGGCAACATAACAGCATAAACACATATCAGTATGTACATAAGCACAGCGTCAGCAGCCGAAGCAGCAACAACTGCGCAGACCTTTAGTCAAGACTGAAGACTGGGGGATAATAGCGTACCGCACGAGTGCTATTTTTAGACCGCAAGGCCGCGTGACGTCAGCAACGTAAACCGGAAGGGGGTCAACATAGAAGCGCGCTCGCTTATGATTCATGCTAGTACTGCTTGTTTTCTGCCGGTTATCCCTCAAATAAGAACATGCCGAGTAAACACTGCTGCTATGGAACTTGCAGAAACGACTCCAGACACTATGACCGTCCACATATGAAGGATGTATTCTTTATTCGTTTCCCAAAGCCAAAAACCCAGAGGGATAAATGTGAACGATGGGTCAACTGTCAGACGTAAGACAACCAAAGGACATAGTATATATGACAGACAGGACATAGGGTGGTAAAAGATAGCTTGTTGAAACTGCAAAATGTCACTGTCAGTGGCGTAAGGCGATGTTTTTTGGGGGAGAAATTCTGTCGATAACAATCTAACGTTACCTCTGGATCAGGTCGGCTCTTTTTCCCGTCTTTTTCAGCCCTCTACACTCAAGCCATCTCTTCAATTGAATATTTGTATGTTCTTCTACTTCTATACCAGTGAATTTGGCACCGGGGACATCATTCTCGGACAGAGTTAGCAGGTTTAGCTCAGTAGACATCTCTTTTGCGTATAACTCTGCTTACGGAGTGTGCTTGCCGTTGTCTAGTCTTTATGCACAATCTTTTAAAGAGGCCGTGGGGATTGAGAGTAGGGTTCTGCTTTGATCACACTGGATAGGAACTGCTGGCACAGGCACACTGGAGAGTTTGTTTCAAGCCTGCATGAGTAAGAGAGTGTCTCAGCGTATCTCACTCACAGACTTTGGAGTGCCAATGTAGACCGTACCCCCTTACTGATGAGTTGTGCCATTAATGGTACTGAGCAGTGAAATTGTTTTTCTGTTGCATGCAAATCACACCTCTTTTTACTCCAAGTAAATTATGCTGATTCTAAGCAGCGAGAAGGGACAAGCTGTGTCCGGTAAGTCTCTAAGAGGTGCATCCTTAAATTGTACCTGTTTGATCCACCAGACAGATTTGTCTGTTGAGAAACATACAGGCCTACATGAAATAAATTGTTCCACCGACAACAGTTCAATCCTTCCCTGTGACACAATGTACTAATCAGACGTTGGCTTTAACATGCAATCAGCTCCATGTGTGGCAGGTTTGTTTACTGGGAAAGAGAGCGTGAAAAGGGGAGCAGGTAAAAAGACATTTGCTGAAAGGATTATCACATTAATGACAAACATCTATGTGCTGATATACAGTCCAAAATATACAGGCTTTTCACTGTTTGTATCACTCCGGTTGTCTGTGTTTGTGCGTTCCAGAGCACCATGTTATCTGGGGATTCAGTGCAGATTGATACACCAGCAGGTGGCGGTGAGTCAGTTATTTGAATAATTCACTCAACTGATTTGTTCAAAAACACTGACTTTTTCAAAAGCAAAACAACTGCCTTTTTGAGTGGCTCATTGAGTGGATAATTCAACCAAGCGGAAATCCAGACAAAAACGGCAAAGTGTTTCCCTAATAATAAGAAATGTTTCTTATTACCAAATCAGCATATTAGAATGATTTCTGAAGGGTCATGTGACACACACACATAAATTGCATGGGAACAATGAAATCATGGATAATGATGAGGTCACTGAAAAAGAAATGACTGACAGCAAGTTCTCATGGAGATGAAGGAGAAGAACCCTATACTTTTCAGAATGGAGCGGCCTGGATATGACAACATGGGAACTGTGGGGGGAACGGAACTCGCAGCACCTCGAACAGGCTTGTCAGTGGCTGCTTTGGGGTGGCATGGGTAATGATGGCCTCAGGCTGTGGTTGAGGCTCAGAACAGCAGCAGGGTGGCGTGGCAGTGAGGAGAGGCTGAGGGAGCTCTTGAATCTGACAGGGGTGAGAACTCCTGAATGCTAATGCCTTTAGTGCTTGGCTAATTGGCTAATAACTTACAATACATGTTCACCAGGGAAAGTCACTCTCAGATTCATTCTGTGTGACCAAAACCAGCTGAACCAGTCTTTTCCTAATACCCTAGTCTTATAAACTTTCATTTAAGCTCAAATGAGTTGCTGACATGTACTGCAAGGGTCACTCATTGCACACCATCATACAAAATAAATGGGAGATATCCAGTCAGCCGTCTATTGTACATCAATCAGTTTATTAAAGCTTAATTTGTATCCTCTTCCGTCTCTACTCATGTCCCACAGCTCAGCTCTGACCCAAACAGATCCATGTGAATGGTAATGACCTGCACTCTCCCCATGCTCTAATATAATTGGAAAGACTTACATTCAAGCTGGTAAAGCATAACTGAATAAGTCTAACTACTGTTCATGTTCTCCATTCAGACTGTGCAGCACCTTTGTATAAATATGATACTTTTTTTTTCTTCACCACCAGTATGTAAGAATAAGACCCACATAATATAATCCTGGAATGATCTTTCAGCTTATCTGGACTCATGAATGCATTAAAACAGGAATTGCTTGTTTTGTAATTTTTTTTTAATAAATCTTCTCAATCTCATGATAATGGAAAAACATTTAAAACCTGGGGAGGATCAAATTAACACTGACATGTAAAATCTATATTTCCCCTCCAACAGAATTATGAGTAGGCCTATATAATGATTAATGTTATCCTTTCTCCTGAATTAAAATCAAATGAAAAATATGTCTTTGTCTTATTGGCCTGTCACATTATATTTTTTTCATATTCTTATCCATTACAAACACATTAGCCAAGTCTTTCTTCCCTTGTTTCAGCCACAGCTATAGCGCATATGAAAATCCAGACAAGAAAAGCAAAGTGTTTCCCTTGACTTTGGTTATTAGTGGAAGTTAAGGACCTGCTGTTTGAGCATGTGACAGCATTCGCTGCGGGCGATACCATTGCTGTCCTGAAGATGCTTGTGGAGAGAGTGAAGAGAAGCAGGGATAATAGGCCTCTCTGTGTTGCCTTTATTGCCTGACGTGTGTTTAACTCTCCAGTCTTCATCTGTCTGCACTGTGCGATTGACTGACTGGCCATGGCAGAGGCAAACAGTTCTAAAATATAATACAATAACCATATTACCATAATTACAAACTCATACCCACATGATGCATTAATGGATTCAAATACCCTCAATTAAAAAAATAATTAAATCTATACTGGTGTTGGTGACTGCATTAGTACAATAAAAACATCCCTTGTAATAGTACACCCAAAAAAAAATACAGGTTTACCTTCAATTGAGAGAAAGAAGTACACCACAGGACACCCAGTCCCACACGGCTACTAGCCAAACGGCTAACTGATGCTACAAGGACCCTGGCTGCCTTTCCATGTTGCCTGTCCTTTAAATTGGGCCACCCTATCAGCAATCTGTAATGGGATTGGTAGTTGCTTCACAATCCCCCTCCCCTTCTCCTGCTTACCTTGCTACAATCCACCCCCTACAATTTTGGTCATTGCCCCAAGGACAAAAAACAAAATACTACTGTTCCTCACCAATATTTGGCTGCCCTGCAACCAGAGGACGTGGCAATCTGTTAGGGTTGGAATGATGGCCAGCCGAAGCCCTAGCAGACCGTCGCAAAGGAACAGAACTTTGCAATGGCCCTACATCCCTACCTTCCCTGGCCTCATTAGAGCCAGAAGGAGAAGGCATCAACTCATCTGACTGGACAAGATGGTCTGAACTACCCTCCAAAAGATGGTCTGAACTACCCTCAAAAGACCACCCAAGACTCCCCAGACGTCTCCTCATCAGACGACGAACCAGAGACGGAGCCCTCAGGATCCAATGCCATTGGAGGGTCAGCCATTTCAATACTTGGTCTACATATAGCATTCCTTAATTCAGACCGATGTACGGTTCTGACTGGACCGTCTCCAGATACCGGCATCACCGAGTAGACTGCCCCATTTCCAGAGGGACCTCGAATGACCCTATAAAGACAAGCATCCCAAAAGTCCTGAATTTTGTTTCTCCCCTTTATATGATTCCTCATGTGCACAAGCTGCCCCTCTTCTAAACCACCATCATTTACTTTCTCATATCGTTGGTTCCGCTTCTCTACTTTAGCCTGCAATTGCTGCTTCACATGATCATGGGCTACTCTCAAACTCTTTTGATGGTCCCGCACCCAATCCTCTGTGGGACTAAAACTACCATCTTCGCTCCTTCCCAACAAAAAATCCACTGGGAGTCTGGGATCACACCCAAACATCAAATAATAAGGAGTCATACCGGTAACATGATGGGCTGTGGTATTATAAGCATAAGTAACTTGTGAGAGATGACGAGGCCAATACTTTTTTGTTCCTGTGGCAACGTTCGCAAAAGGTCGTGAAGGGTACGATTAAATCGTTCGCATTGACCATTTCCCTGGGGCTGATAGGGAGTGGTTCTACTTTTTTTTAACCCCGTAGATTTTACACAACTGCTGAACTACCATGCTCTCAAAGTTTCTCCCTTGATCAGAATGAATTCGACTTGGAGGTCTGAAACGATGGAACCAATGTTGTACCAACATCTGGGCCACGGTACTAGCTCTTTGGTCTCTAGTAGCCACAGCCTGAGTATACTTTGAAAAAACATCGGTAAGAACAAGAATATTTTCACGACCGTCACTGGCTGGCTCTAAAGTTGTGAAATCTATAGCCAGGATCTCATGAGGGTGGGAGGCTTGAATTGTACCCTAAAAAGACCGAATCTTTGGTTGAACCGCGTTACTTAGAATACATCTTTCACATTGTTGACACCACTGTTCAACTCTCCTTGTCATACCTGGCCAAAAACACAGACTACGAACCAGCTGAAGAGTACGATCAATGCCTTGATGACCATGCCGTCATGCACACTTCGAAGTACCTCTACCTGCAAACAATGGGGGAGTCCAACCTCAAAAGTATCCTTACATTCCCCTGGTAAACGTATTCCCCGATACAATGACGGCCCGGACGATACTTGATGGTAAAATTAAACGAGGCCAATTGAGATGCCCACCTCTGTTACACGGCCCCCAACTTTGCGGTCTGAAGATGACTTAAAGGGTTATTGTCAGTAAATATGACAAAATTACTCCCTAACAGATACTCTCGAAACTTCTCTGTTACTGCCCATTTCACAGCCAAGAGTTCGAGCTTCATGGAACTATAATTATCCATGTTTCTTTCAGAGGGTCTCAAACCCCGACTAGCATAGGCAGTCGGCCTGAGTTTACCATCATGCTCCTGAGAAAGTTCGGCTCCCAGCCCTCCGTGGCTGGCATCTACCTCCAATACAAAAGGCTTGGTGAAGTCAGCATAGGCCAAGACTGGAGCCATAATCAAGCAATGTTTAATGGACTCAAAGGCATGCTCACAGGTCTCATTCCATGCTGATTCTAATGGGACCTGTTCCTCCCAGCGTGTGGCTCTGCACGCTGGGGGTCACTAGTTTTCCGACTGCCTAGTTGGTTCCCCAATGGTTACGCCCCCAGTAATCTGAGTCCCCAGGACAGTTTCACAATACCTAGCTATATGTCCAGGCAAGTTGCATCTAATGCAAATTGGCCGGCCATCAGATGCACGTTTAAAACGATTATTCTTAACTGGAGGTTTACTAGTAGCAGGGGCCAAGTGTTTTAACAATAAATCCAATTGTGCTTGTTGTTTAAGAACCATATTCTTAAGTTCAGTCAGCTCTGAAGATGGCTGGACACAAAGAACCTCACAATTAGGTGTAACCTGAACCTCACAAGTATGAGGGGAAGGGCGTACTTGTTTTTCCCTACTGGGTTGTCCCTCTTCCACCCACTGAATGGCCTCCCTCCGTACTTCCAGAAGTGACATAGTCTCCCTACCTCGTACCAGTCTTTTTAACTCCCTACAAAGCATAGGATCACGAACATTTTCACAAAATGTATCTCTTCTAACGATTCGCTGTTGGTATAACACCCAGCTTACATTGCTCCACCCTCTCCATTAGAGCCAATAAGGCATGTGAAAATTCATATAATGACTCCCCATCCCTCTGTTTTCGATCAAAAAACTTTTGTTGCCAATAGACATAAGATTCTGAGCATCCATACACTTCTTTCAAGACATCAAAAATTTGTTCAGAATTCTCCCTCACCCCCTGAGGCCGATATTTAATCTCATTTCGAGCCTCCCCTTCTAGGTGGTCCGAAAAGGAATAAAGCCTTATCCAATTCAGATATATACCTTAACCTAATGCAACTCTGTGCCTCTTCTATCCACTCCTCCACCGACAGTGCCCCAGCAGTGCCCCAGATCCAGAGAATTTTGGACATTTGCGTTCTCTAGGGAGGTAAACGGCTTGCTCTCTACGAGAGGATACAGTATCACTCCCACTAGCCTGTCCCTCCTCAACATCCCCACTTGGCCTGGGCACCGACAGTCTCTGATTCTCCAACTGAAGCTGCTCCACTTGAGCCCGAAGTCGTCGTAGTTCGTCCTCCATTTCGAAGGCTTGACAGAAGAAGACCCCGCAGAGATGCAAAGAGGCACTGGTACTGCTAGCCACTGTTCTCTTCCTTAAAAAAAAAAACACAACAAACCTAGACTGCTCCCAAAACACAATAGACAACCAAATGAGCTCGACCCTGCAGACTACGCCAAAATGTGACACCCACGAGGGCCAAATAAAAAAAAGGGAAAAGAAACAGATCTATCACAAAAGACTATAAGTTGTAGAAAAATACAAAATTCTTTATTAAACAATACCATAAACAAGTCAGGGAGCAGTCAATTTCACAACTGTCACATTAAACCAAACAAACATAAGACACAAAAAAAAAACAATATAAGAGAACAGCGACTAGCTATCAACATCCAACACCCTTTAAGGTGCACAGCCAGACAAATACATGGTGGTCCTGAATCTATTCCATCAGGCAAACAGTTCTAAAATATAATACAATAACCATATTACCATAATTACAAACTCATACCCACATGATGCATTAATGGATTCAAATACCCTCAATTAAAAAAATAATTAAATCTATACTGGTGTTGGTGACTGCATCAGTACAATAAAAACATCCCTTGTAATAGTACACCCCCCAAAAAATACAGGTTTACCTTCAATTGAGAGAAAGAAGTACACCACAGGACACCCAGTCCCAAACGGCTAACTGATGCTACAAGGACCCCAGCTGCCTCCTATCCAAACAAACCATACTTCAATGGAAAGCTTATTTATTCAGCTTTCAGATGATGTATACATCTCAAATAAAAAAAAATGACCCATGTGACTGGTTTTGTGGTCCAGTGTCACAATTGGAGTTTTGATTGCTGTTTTTCTGAAAAATTGGCTACAGCAAATGTCCAAATGTCACTAAAAAGATTCCATTGTACAGAATAGTGTAAATTGTAGCCTATTCTTTGTGTAATTAAATAAAATTGTATTTTGTTCCATAATAACAAATAATTCTCACTAGTTCTTCAAAATGAATCTGTCTGCACAGACTTCATGTCAATCTTACAAACCTTCAAAGATCTTCCTGTGAGATGACGTGTTACCAAGTTTCTTCTTTAAGATGTTTACTCATCTGATGCACGGTGGGGATTACTCTCTTCAGCTTCTTATTTATTTATCAGTCTTTAATTTTAATCAGTGGATCTGGCTTTGGGATGAGCATAGACTTCAAACTATAAGCTGATTGATGTGCATATTCACAATCTCAGCATAAACTGGGAGAATATTTGACTGAAGGAGAGACTCAGCAGTACATGGATGTTGACTGTATAAAGAGATATCACACTCTGGTGAGGTTAAGCACACAATGATACCAGCTGAGGGCCATCATCTTATTATGCTGCTAAAAATTCCTTGACACACAGGATATGAAGTAATAAAGTCAATTATGATATCAAAATTACTTACTTTTTGCATGTTCCTGGTCGCTTCACTAGTGCATAGTGTGACGGAATGGCTGCCTCTCCCTTGTAATTAGCGCCACCCCGTCACTTAACTCGCTAGCCTGGCACTGCCTTCCTACGTACTTCTGCTCAATTTTTATTTTCCTAAATAATAAATCAACTCCATAGCTGATTCCAAGTGATCAAGGGCTTAGGACATTCCAATTCAGCCCATTGCAGTTTCAGCCAGTAGTGGGCACTCGTACAACGCAAGCAATGACGTACATCCAAGTGAACGAGACAGAGTGAAGTTAGCGAGTCAAGGGCATGACAATTTTGGACTGGAACGCAGCCCAGTAGGCTACTCTGTCGGGGTTTGCAGTAAATTCCATGTGTTTTCTCTGGCCAAATTTTTACTGGTCCAATCAGCGATCAGAGGAAGTGGCTGAGAACGATGACGCTGAGGTGTGCACTAGTTGAGTTGTAGGGTTACGTCACGACCAAACGTTAGTGATTGGTTATTTATGACAGATCCAGAGTGGCTCTGGGCAGATCCAATAGTTTTAAACTTCAACAGAGTACCCGCCTTCAAGGAAGTTAACGCTTGTCAATGGAGAGTGGCCAGACTCTTTGTACAAATGAAATGTATGATTAACGCGCCGCCCTTCGCCAGGTTCCCAACTGGAGTGGGTGTGATTGCAGAGGAGGGGCGTTGAAGAGGAGAATTGGCGGTGTGTGATGAGGCACACCTGAGAATGAAGCCTCATCACTGCCGCTGTTAAAGGGGTGGTATAATGCCCTTTTCACAAGATGTAAAATAAGTCTTTGATGTCCCCAGAGTGTGTAGGCCTATATGAAGTTTTAGCTCAAAATACCCCACAGATATTTTTATATAGCATGTTAAATTTGTCAC
>FLSR01004881.1:5692669-5712371 GCA_900092035.1 Leuciscus waleckii | reverse complement strand
CCTTTAGATATCACCATGAAAATTACTGAGTTGATTACTTACATCAAGACAAACAAAAAATGTGTTACAAGTTTTTTTTAAATAGTTTGTTAACATGGACAAACAGTGCATAATCTAATTGCATACAGTATGTGCTAATTTGCATAAATACCACAACAGATCTAAACATTGGGTATTGCCAGGTGAAAATACAGGATACAAAATCAGTGGAGTCTGCTTCTGTTGCAATTTGTTCAACCTTTTTTCATAAAATGACTGGACTATAAGAGAGAGAGAGAGAGAGAGCCCGCGCGCGCACTCTCACCGTCTTCAAACAACACTAGCGCTGTATTGCTCTCTCTCCCTCGCGCATAATCAACATCAATTGACACAATAGCAAAATGTCGGAAGACCGATTGTGTTTTGTAGATTAGTAGTTTGTTCATATAAAGTGTTTGATTACCAAGTACATGTTCTGGAACTGCATAATACAAATTTATTGTATGGGTTAATGTAACGGTAAACGGACTCTGCACGAAGCTCTTTTGAAGCTGTCAAATGGTGTTGCTATTGGACACTTAATTGTGATTATTACTGCTCTGAGGTTTCTTATAGGCTACTGTTGACTGTTTTATGTTGTTTTTTGAAGAACTAGCAGCATTACTCTTGCCTCGGAGAAAACAACACAGGCATAGCGACAATTTTGCATATAAATTACTACTTATAGGGCTTGAATTACAACCTGTGGGCAGTTTTTCTACATCCTTTTGTGAATGTTGTTTTACACTTGTATGCTGCACAACAGGTCATCTTAAAAGTGCCGTCGGAGCACCAATCTCTGTAAACGGGCGTTGGAGCCCTCTGCTGGTAGGGAATCGTAAGATGGCCGCTCGAACACTTCCGGTGGCTTCACTGCCTCCTGGCAGTTTAGAACATCATGAGCTATCCAGTCATTATATAGATCAGTGGTCTGTTCCTTTAAATCCAAATGAGCTGCTGCTCCCGGCACAGGGGGCGGAGCTACAACAGCTTGTGTCCTTTTACCTCACACAGACATGCACTGGAAATTTCAAAAACTTTTAGCCTTTTATGTTCAAACCGAAGTCAGAAAGATGGAGAGACTAAAGAAGAAGTGACAACATGTAGACAACATTTCTGAATGGTTAGTTGGTGAATTTATGTAGCATATGTGTAGTTATCTTCTAGTCATTGACTAGCATATTCTGTCTTGATAATCTGTAAATCGTGTCTCGGGGCTGGGTTTATGTTAATTTTAGGGTTGGTGATGTCACTAACCCGGGAGGAAGCTTGTGTAGTCCCTACCAGCCGTTTGTTGTAGTCCTTAAAAAGCAATTTCTTTAAAAGCAAATATCTCCCTTTGCTTTGAACTTTGCAGATGTTGTCTATGCTCAAACAGCAACATTACACTCCAACTAAAGTTAGAAAAGTGAAATCATATTAAACCACCCCTTTAAATGCTGAGCGCGCCTCTCCTCGAGACCCTATGCATGCACACTGGTGTCCTCGTGGGTCCAGGAAGGGAGCGCGGAGGGATTCCCGCGCCGACGGAGTTGTGAGACGGACACCGCCCCCTTACCTGGACCCATCCCATCTCTTCACTACCCGTCCTTCACCATTCCCTGGCACAACGAGGACACCAGATCCCCTTTTATTTTAACACTTTATTTCCCCATTTTTGGACATTATGTTTATCTCTGTTAATAAATGCCTCTCCTAGGCTTGACACCACTTGTGTCTGTCGTTTGCTCGTCCCGCCACAATATTATGAAAAAAGGTAACACTTGACAATAAGGTTTAATTAGTTAACATTAGTTAACTACTTTAGTTACAGAACTAAGAATTAAATTATTTATTAATCTTAGTTAATGCTAATGTCAACATTTTCTAATACATTATTAAAATCAAAAGTTGTATATGTTAACATTAGCTAATGCACTGCACTAAAACAAACAATGGACAACTGTATTTTTATTAATTAATAAATACTGTAACAAATGTAGGCTCATTGTTAGTTCATGTTCGTTAAAACATTAACTAATGTTAACAAACAAGACATTATTGTAAAGAGTTTCCAAAAAAAAAAGAATACTTTTGACTTTTATCAAAATGTGATAATGTACTCTGCATGACTTGATGAATTTCTCTTTTTTTCTCATTGAATGTCCTGTTTTACCCCGAAATATGTTCAAGTGCTCATATTATGCTATTTTAAATGCTCCTAATTTTGTTTGTATACTCATACAGCAGGTTTACATGCATCCAAGGTCAAAAAACACTAATAATATACATTTCAGCATCGCCTCTATTCTCACAGTGTCTTAAATGGTTCCCTAAAGGATTCTCTCCAAACCCTTCCACCAACTCTGCTCTGATTAGTCAGATGGCCCAGTTTGTTGAGATTGTTCTACTGCGTACAGTGCATGTCAGAAACAAAATGGCCATTACCATATCTGATGCTTCCTCAGCACTTATATGCACAGTGTAGCGTCTGGACCAATTAGACACAATTATTCATTATATTTAATGAATAATCCAGAAAACTCATTCTCCCAACAAAGTTCTGTGAACCATCCCCCAAAACTTTCCATTCACCAAAGATCCTCTGTCTCCAACTGGTTCACTCTCATCAAGACAATTTCAGCTGAGATCAACTGGAGTCTCAACAAATTACATCAGGACAGTGTTATTCAAATGGGCGAGACGTGCAAGTATCAAACTTAGTCTCATTATTTGATACATTAAGTATCCTTACCCCTTTTAAAGAAGGGTGTGTTAGAGAACTAAGAAACTGATGGTTTGCTCAAGGCTGTTGATCTGCTGAATTTCAAAAAATGCTTTAACTTCTTGCATTCCTGTATTCTGCTTAGCTCTCTTTCCATGCATTGCTAAACTGTATGCATGTCTGTGTGTGTGTGTGTTAGATTAGTGTAAGTGTTTAGTTAATAAACACTTGTTCTTGTACTTGTTCATGTCACACGTAAAGTTGTTTGTAGTTCATGCTCATATACTGGAGTCCCTAATCATGCAGATTTTAGCTATACTGTACAGCAAGAAAGTTATTTCCCATTCCCCGGAAATTAACATTTCTTAGAATTGAGATTAGTTAATACTGAGTGTTCGCTGGATGAAAAGGTTAGTTGATTGGTGTTAATTCAAGCTAATACTATTAACTGATCCAAATATTTATAATTAATTATAAAGAGATATAATTAATATTCATATTTACCTTGAGCTAATTTGCTACAACAGTGATACAAACAGTAGAAATGGTTGCAGTTTTACCATATCAATTCAAGCCTGATTTTTCAGGCTTTGAAAAGCACACCCTTGCATACGTCAGCAGAGAGAAGTGAGCTGTACTGTACTGTAAGCAGAGCAAGTTATGACATTTTTATCAAAGATTACGAGTTCAATCAATCATATACATGCACAATAAGGACAATAACATGTATCAAGAAAATATGAACGATTGCAATTCCATCCTGATTTTAAAGAGTTTTTTCCCCCCTAGAATTTGTTGATCTTAAAGTGTCTGGACGCCAACACTTTGTATAATGTGGTGCCATGAGATGACAACACCTGTTCTTCCAAGAAGCAGACAGCTAGTTCATTACTACCTATATCATTCAGTCATCACTTATTGCATCTAATTAAATTAGGATTGCAGCACTGAACACTTTATTGCTGAAATTGCAACTGTAGTTTTCAGCAGTTTGCTGTCACCAGTTTATGAGGCAGGAATATATTCTAATGTGATCATATTCAGTGAGCAGGTAATTTATTATGTGCTAGCAGATACATATCTACCTTAATCTGTAAATAGCTTTCTCATTCTTCAAGAGCTGAGGCCACATTGCTCTCTCAGTGTTTTGAATAAGAGATTACTTGCCCAGCGCTACTGGTACAGATACTGCCATTATCAACTGTGGCAGGAGACTCTCTCCAGCTCCCCTTGCAAACATTTCATAAATCAATCTCCACCGAACCCACTGGAGGTTGGTGATGCTCTGATTGAAGAGTGAGTTATATAGATGAATACTGATGAAATCATTCTAAGAAATAAATGCAAATGTCTTCGAAATGATAAGATTTGGATAGTCAGGCTAATATTGTTTTTCAGTTAAAGGTGCTCTAAGGGATGTTGGGTGATGTCACTTTTTGTTGACGTTCGAAGTATTGTCAAACAAAACGGAGGCTAGCTAATCCCTCCCTCCTCCTCATCCTATCCCATCCCCCTCCCCCTCCCCCTACCTTCCATCCCAAACCCAAACCAAACTGGATTTACCCACCTGTCCAGCAAAAACAGAGACACCTGAATGTCGGATTGGAAGCCCTTCTGCAGGCGGAGTTCTCGCCACCTTTTGAAAGCTTTTCCGATGTAAATTCGGGACTTCGCATTCCTTCTCCTTTTCCCTATTCTTTGTTATTTGTTCATCGGAACGTCGTCACTTTGGTCGTGTGTCGGCCATATCAAATTTCAAGAGAATATACAATTTTAACGTTAGTCGTTTTTAGGACATCTCTCCTCTAGCTAACTTCCCTCTTCATGCTTCTCTCTCCTCCACTCCCCACACCCTCCTTCATGTGCACACGTGCTAACCCCCCAACCCCCACCCCCAAATCATTCTTGTCGGTTATTGGCTGGAACACTGTTTGTTGTTTCGTGGCCAAGGCTGGGCCAGTTTGCTTTTCTTGCCGTTTGTGGAGCCTGGGCTGTCTACAGAGACCTTTTTTTTTTTTTACAGTGTGTTCAGGGGACAGGCAGCAAGCGGATAGTGAGGAGATGTTTGCTGGATGTGACAAAAAAAAAATTGGCCTAAAAAACGTGTGACATCGCTTAGAGCACCTTTAAAATGGAGTAGAGCGGACGGATTCTTTCTACGAACACTGCAACAGTCACAATATGACATTATACTAGGGTGACCATACGTCCTGTTTAACCAGGACATATCTGGCCAGGATTTCGAGATCGCCCAAAATGCCCGGGATTCGCCTTTTGCTTTCTACAGTCACCATTCATTATGTTTACATTATTACATTATTTGACACTGAAACGTACGTGCCATCTTTGCAGGTCATGCATTCTGCTTCACACGGATCCCGATCGAGACGAAAACACAGGAATTTTCTTAGCAATGCTAGAACGCACATCAACCGATCACTTGTTTAGCGTTCATGTAAACACTACATTTAGACTCACCAATCGGAATTAATTCAGTCCTACTGAATCAAAAGGTGTGCATGTAAACAAAAAGAATGGCGACGAGAAAGCAAAAGCCGTATCCCGGATATTTTGGGCGATTATATATATATATATATATATATATGAAGAGTTAGGGCTGCTTAAGTCAGGGCTGCCAACTTTTGAGTTTAGCTTGGAGTGAGATTTTTGTCGGGTGGGGGGGGAGATATGTAAAAACAAATATTGCATCACAATAAGTGTAATTGTGATTGTCAAAACATTTGGTAACTAAATAGAATTTTATGAAGTTTAGTGACAACATGTTACAATGTTTACATTGTACAATGACTGGTAGGATACAGTTTTTATTATTGCTTGACAGAAATTTCAAGATTTCAATCCCATTCTTGTGATTTGATTCCGATTTTTATTCAATATTGAGAAATTGGGAGACATATTTATTTTACATTTTATTAAAAAAAATAATCTCACCTAATGCTGTAAACATAGAGGGCCCAATCTGCTGGTATTATTAAAGGTTAAAAATAACAAATGAAATTAAATATAATGCAGTTTTTGTTATAATAACAATTATTTAATGACATAAGTAAAAATATAATAAATATGTAATATAGTGCTCATCAAAATCTCCTCTCTAGCTATTTTTTTTCTATTCAATTAACATGCTATGGTAATTAAATGGCTTTCCTGAGGTAAATGTAACGTTATGTGACATAATTCTTCTCCTGCTATAATATATTGACATCTTTCCGTGGTTGAAAAACACTAATTGGTCGATATTATGTATACTTTCGGTAAGTTGTACTGCATCTTTAAATAAAAAAGTAACAGATGATCGGTTCACGTGCACTTGAGGCGCTCAGCGATCTGTCACGTCACATTTACAAGCACCAAACGTATTTTTGTCTGAATTTCTTAATAAAATTGACGGAATCTAAGAGCTGATAATTAGTTTAAAGGTACAATATGCAAAAAATGTTGCCGCTAGAGGGCGCTACATTCCAAACAACAACAACGGCGTAGCTTGATGACGATGTAAAGGAGCGTAGAATGATGGAAACTGTTGTTTTCAACTCGTAGGATGTAAATCAGTCAGACCGGAATCGAAAAATCATGTTCATGGATGTTCTGTTTTTATAAATATTGCGTTTAATGACATGCTTTTTGTGGCGAGGGGGGGCGTGGTTCAGCGCGGTCTGTAACGGGAGAGATAGAAACAAGACAAGCAGGACGTAAGTATGTCAAGTGCAAATGACGAACACCTGTGTCTTTTTGCAGTATTATTGGCGTGGAGAGACCGTGCTGGAATCAGAGACTGGAGAGAAAATTGGACACAGAGAAAGAAAACCGGTGGATCCGAGCTCTCATTTTTTAACTGTTTTGTGCCGTCGCCACGGTGAATGCGCGTTGTGCGCGACTTTTGTTTGTTTAGTTTTATTTTAATAAAGTACAAGTCCCAGTCACGCCGACCCGTCTTCTTCCTGACTCTTGAACCTCATCACACTTTTATTTCATTAAAATGAATTAACAGCAAGAAAAGTAAGGTTTGATACTGATGGTTATCATAGATGTTACTGTATTTGTCGAATTCATTGTTGTGATAACGCTGCGCAGTTTTACGTGTTCTAAACAATTGTTGTAAAAGTACATTCGAACATGCCCACATCATTTGCCAAAATACTGATTAATCTTTATGTATAACACATGCTATATTTATTTACATGGCCATAAACACCAGACGTGATAAACAATGTCAATAAACTAAACACAAACCTAAAGCAATAATACTTTCCTTGCATAAACATAACTATTACCGAATGCTACATTTGGAAAATATAAAATTAAGCATGCTTTGCTACAGAACCAGCTGCAATCGGTAAAGAATAATTGTGTACCATAACGACTGCAAGAAACAAGCTAAAGTTTGTAGCTTGATAGACGCTACAACTACAACTTCCGCATTTGTCCAGGACTCCACGCAGTACGAGCGGAAACCGAGGGTAACGCGGATATGACGCAATTAACTGGCGACTCCCAGCTCACCCCTGTTCTAACGCCCCGTTTCCTTGGTTAAAATCGCAATTTTCTCACGATTTAAAAATAGTTGGAAACACTTGGGATATTGTAAGTAATCAACTTAACAAAATATATAACACTGGCCTTGAGATTATGGGATATTTTAATGCAAAATTCTTGCATATTGTACCTTTAACTAAGAAATGAAATTTTTTTTTTTTTTTTTTTTTTATCACTGACCCTGTTCAGCAGTAAAGCATGTGACAGATGCAGGGACTATTTTTCTTGTAGCCTAAACAGTCGACAAGTAAATTGTATATCAAATGCCAATCAATACCACCTCAGCATTGCTTAGTATTTTTCTAAGCAGAACAAAATGCACATCATTTATATTGGTTTCAGAATGAGTGTGGTTAAGGTTAAAGTGTCAGCTAGATGACACCAGAACTACCTTAACAATTTTTTATTTTTTTTAATTTTTTTAACCATCTGCTCATACTGAATTTTCTCCAGTTGGAGTTCAACTAACCGGTCAAATGATTCAGTAATATTATTCCTGAAACAGAGATGCTTATTTATCCATATAGCATATGCTTATTTGTTTAGATGCTGAATATTATTATTTTATTTTGTTTCAGGTTTAGAGGATTACACTGTATTTTAAGTAAATACATGAAAAAAATATCTATAACTTAATTTAGAAAGTACATTATTTGGACAGACATTATTTTCACATAAATACATGTGAGAAGGAATGCTAATGAATAGTAGGCTATTTTTCACCTGACTTGCACAATAGCAAATACCTGCAAATGGGTATGATTTTATGATTTTAACCATCAGGTATTGATTAGATCTTTGTTTGGTGGCTATTGCTATGATCTCATGCAAGTCACAATTTGTACTGTAAAACACACATCATCAGAAGTTATTTTGATTAATAAATAAATAATGATATGCACCTAGGTAAACCATTTATAATAAATGCTGCGGAATTCCATAAAACAAATCTGGAATTGTCAATTTTGATTTCATAGTGACAATTTTGATTTTAGTAATTTACTGACGAAAACTTTTTTTTTACTTTACTCAGCTGATTGAAGAACAAAGTCAGCTCCCATCAAATTTCAAATATTGTGGTGTTTTCAAATCTTTTCCACGACACGAGTGCAATATTATCAAGCACTAAACATCATATAGGCCTATGTACTCCCTGCCCCCTCATTTTCTCAAGTTGGCCACAAGTGGTTTTTAGACTGGCAAAGTACATGTAAATGAAAGAGAGAAAAAGACAGAAAGGAAAAACAAGAAAAAACAAGGCATGGAGTAGGATGGGATAAAGGGATATTTCAGGGTATGTGAGAGTGATGATGAAGAGAGAATGCGTGGGAGTGAGAAAGAAAGAAGGGGAGTGTAAAACCTTGGATAAAAAAAAAATGTGTGTGTGAGAAAGAGAGAGGTTGCTAGGTTGGAGAGCGAAGGAAAATAAAGAGTTCAGTTAACAAGAAAAAGGAGAAAGTAAAGCAAGAGGAAAGTAATTAGTGGCTATCTAATCATGGAGGACAGACACTGAACCATGTCCCATCAACAGGTAACAAATGAGCATGGCATCATAAGATGGATATAGAGAGGAAGTCCCCTCCAGGCAAGAGAAGATTAATCATGGGAAAAAGAGATGGTTCAATGTCTATTTCATGCACACAACGTGGATACGCTACAACAGTTAATTGTGTCATTTGTGTGGATACTAGCTTTGGATTGACAAATTATTTCTCAATTTTAATCAGTAATTATATGGTTTCTTGAATCTAAAATCTTTTAGTGTGCTGTTTCCTGGTGATGCGCAGCAGGGGCTGTTCAAGCATGTCAACAAGCTTGGCACCCCTACATTTTTAGTTGTATCGCACCAAACTATTTTCTGAAACTGGGTGCAAGTTTTTCCTGTGGCGGTATTGATGAAAATAATCATTTATTGTGCCACGACCTTTTAAACTCTGCAAAGAAGAAATTACTCAAATTTACCATTGCAGAGAAGCAAAACCACATGAAGAGAATGCGGCGCATGAGTGGCCTAGTTGTGATGGCCATTCATAATGCATCACTCAAAGAGTTTTAAAATGCAGACTATAATGGTTACTACTCACTTGATTATAGCTACATAAAGTAAGCTCTCTTAATACAAGTTGTGGTGTGTGTAACTTTACCCATACGCAGCACTGATAGATCAGATAATTTTACTGACTTCATTTGATGATTTTATAATAATAATTTAGTTCATTTGAGCGGTTAAAATGTAATTTTTAATTGCTAATTTGTCCGAACATGTCCACATCCGCAAATCTTTGATCACATTCCGAATTAAGAAGTCATTATAATGCAGCCAAAGATAAATTATAACCAACGCATGTTCATGAGCGACCCATCATTATCACTGAGACAGTGTTTCACATATTCAGCACCCCACAGAGATACCTGAGAAAAGATACAGGTAAAAGAAAATATTTAATTTCAGTCATGTTCACATATAGTGAGAAAAAATATGAATCTGTCCAATTGTCCATTACAAAATTCAAACAATAGGGGGAGAGTGGGGTAAGATGAGCCATGTTTTACTTATGTGGTCCTCAAGATGAGAGATAAGTAGAAGTACAATGAAAGTATCTAATGTACTTGCAGGATGTGTCCTATCATTTAAAATAATCAGAATACATCTATGACAAAGGGTTCTAAAAATATGGCTTCTTATAAAAAGTATTCCTGTGGCTCAATTTGCCCCTGGTTAGGAGAAGTGATCCGAGTCAGTGGGTAGGTTGCACCATTTGGGTGTAAACTGACCATGGCATCTACAGTAACTGAATCTGAATCAAACCCAGATGAAATTGTAAAGATAATTTACTAAAAAAGTACTTCAATAATCAAAAAAATACCTTTAACAAATGGTCATATTTATTTTCTTAAAGCTAATTTAAACAACATAAAATCAACCAAATGAAGTTGAAATTTCAATATATTTGATTGTTTGCATTTCTGAGACAAAATGTTGAACACCAAAGTTGTAACCTTCCCAAAAACAGACTAAACAGAGTTTGTTGAGTAAAATTAAATAAAAAATAAATAAATACAAACTAACATAGAATGAATGAATAAATGCCATTGAAACTAATAAACATTTTAGTCTAAAGGTTCTTGGCATTGTAGTTTTTCTTCAATGTTGCAAATATTAGGCCATTAGGGACTACAGGTGGAAAGACATGATTAAGCATCTTCTGGTTCTTATCGGAAAAGGATTTGGTGTACTTTTACATTGTTCCTATCAAATAAACTCAAACTATTTTTTTATTTTTTTTCATGATAAACTAAACCAGTTGTGTAACACAACATTGAAATTATACCAGTTTATCTTTCAGAGATGTAACTTAACTACAATGCCTTATGATGGGGAAAGTTAAAACGTTGGCTCAATTTACCCCACAGCATTTGGCTCACTTTGCCCCATACATGGGTGCCATTTTGGACTAAAACTAAAACTAAAAAACTAAAACTAGCTAGCTTACCAATTCAGGCTAATATTTCGCTAAATGATTTGCATGATTTTATTCATTGCTAATTCACCAATATGTAATAGCCATTACATATGTTATGCTAAAATGTTACTTTGACAAGCCAAAAACTGTTTTTAAAGTAAATGGGTGCCAAATGATGGGTGGTTCCAAAATATAATTATGGTCAAATGACAAAAAATAAAAAAGTGAATGGTTGCCAAGATAAAGGGGGTGGGTCAACTTACCCACTGGCTCATCTTACCCCATCTCCCTAAAATGTCTTTTTGGCGCTCGTTAATATGGCATGACATATCATTGTAGTAGCGCCTCAGTTCAAGCGGCAACACAGATCAAGCGCACGTGAACAGATCATCTCCTTTTTATTACAGCATGAAATAAACATGGGTGAACACCAGAATGTATGTTGAAAGATACATTACAACTTACAGAAATCCTCGTTCTATTTCATGTAATCGCTCAATCAGTAGCTACGTTTACATGGACACAATCGGAATGAAATCAATCCGATTGATGAATCCGAACAAGGTGTTTACATGACTGATAAATAAAGTAATCGGATTGATGTGCGCGTTTATATGTCACAAGTTTCAAATCGGATCTGATGTTTTGACATGCGCACACTGCACGAATATAAAGAGTTTCCCGCTTTTTGCGCATAAATATTCTCCTCTATTGGTTCTTTATTTGTTTTAAACAGCAGACGTAATATTAATTCGTCTCTGGTCATAATTTAGAGCATTTTAACCGTTTTGCCGTGCTGCTTATCACGCAGTAAAAATGCCCCTCCCCGCGGCCAAAACCAGTCCTCTGTGGATGACAATCCAAAACAAGGACTGGTGGGACGTTGTCCTGCTTCACTTCACAGACGCCCCAATGAAATGAGAATTTTAGAATGACGGGAAACGTATTAATATGACACTTTATTTAACAGGAAGAACAGCTCGTTCCGCGCGTCATACGTCATTACGCTAGTTAACGTCATCGCACATGCGCAGTCCTTTCAGTTTCGGTTTTCAATCCGACCAAGTGTTTACATGTTCTCTCGATCGGATTACAAAAGGGATAAACCACCCCTTTCAATCCGATCGAAATTTCATTCGGATCGAGCTCAATCGGATCGATTAAGGTGTTTACATGAAGGTTTTTTAGTCAAGTCAAGTCAAGTCAAGTTTATTTGTATAGCGCTTTTCACAATACAGATTGTATCAAAGCAGCTTCACAGTATTAAATTAAAATAATACAACAAAGTTTGTTTCAAGAGGAATTATTGATGATAAAATTAAATTAAATATCCCCAAAATATCTATAAACTCATCAGCTAAAAAATAACTCTAGAGAAGAGCATTCTGCTAAATATATGCACTGTATTACATATTTGTTTTCTTAACCTAAAAGAAAGGTATGTCTTTCTTATTTAATGTAAGTTTGAATAAATCTGTCTTAAAAACAATTTGATACAATGTATTGTAATTAGTTTGTATTTCAAATATATCTGTTAAATGTTTATTTCACCAAAAAGCTACAGTATAAATAATTAATAATTATTAAAAAGTTGATATAAAAACTGCCTTATGTGCAATTGAAATTTTGTACAACTAAGTTTAGCTATTTGAGTGTTGATTATTAAATAAGTTAGATTAATTAATTGATTATTAATTGATTATTTATTTTCAGTCAAGTGCATCCTGAATTTTCGGTTTCAGCCCTGAATTTTCATTTCGGTGCATCCCTAACATACGTCTTGTTAGTTAGTAAGTTAGAGCACAGAAACACCCACATCATAACCAAAGCTGTGACTAGTCACAGACACTACTCGTTTAAATGTGGGAGCTGTCCCGACTAGTGAAAGAGCAGCAATGAGCAATAGCTTGCGAGAATCTGTTCTGTGCAAAAACGACCACAACCTCTTTTTAGTTGACGTCAATAATTCGATCTCCTGTTTTTGTGAGGCAAATTCAGCTACAACTTCAGTCAGGGAAGAGAATACTCTTGTAATTGATGCTAGTCTCCTATTAGTTGTCTAAAGTGTTCACCAACACAACAGAAAACAAGAAACCATGAGTCTTTAAATGTGTGATGATATTCCGTCTTGTAGTGTGCGGCTTTGCGCTTGGCAGAACATGAATGCAAATCCTCAGTGTAGTCAATTCTAATGGGAATGCTGTTTTTCCTCTTTCTCTCTTAGGCATAAAGCAGGTGCGTTATTGTTTGGATCATAAACCACCTTCCTCACTAGCGAAATCCAGTCATGCCACATCCTAAACTCATCCTAGACAAGAAAATGAATGAAAAGAAAATGCAAGTTTGTCCCATTTGAGTGACAAATGTTCACACAGCCCCCAACTGCTCTATTCATTTCCTTCTGGATCCTTGAGTCACAAATATTCACTTCTTAGTGTCTGTTCTCCCTGTATTGGAATGGTAGTCATGCCTGTGTGCATTCGATAAGTCCATTTTCTGCAACCAACTTTTTCGTCTGCCACAGTTGATTTCACAAATGATGGGCCAGCGGTGGCAAGACAACAGGGGTAAATGGGAAAAGATGAGGCTTTCATGGAGTGCCTGGCACCCCCGCCCTCGCATCTTGCTTCATAAATAACAGTGTCTGATTAAAATACTGTGAAAGGGAACGGAGTCATTTAAAGTTCAGAGATTCTTACCTCCAGCCACTGTGTGCGCTAGTTTGAACAGGTCTGTGTTGAACACCACTTGGGACTAAATACATAACTATACACTGTCCTGCTGGCACACATACACACACACACACATACACATAGAGTAAACAAACAAACAAACAAACAAACCCAGTGGGTTACAGCACAGATTCATTTTATTTTTCAACTCTTAATATGAACTCAACATTCTAATGAAATATTTTGTATTCACATGCACACAAATAAACAAACACTCTCACATTCTGAGCATCAATTGAAATGACTTGTTTATTAATCTCCAACCGTGTCTTTATCCTCAAACAATGACCAAATGTATTAGATCATTTGCAAATGCTTCAGACGGCATTGAAATGCCACACACATAAATATATATATATATATATATATATATAAAGTTGGTAATAAGAAATGGTTTACATAAAGCTGAAGGTATTTTTGTCTCTATTCACTATTTGAAAATGAAAAAATGATGACTGTTTTCAAAGTGGTTTTCAAAGCACTCCCCCATCTGCCATTGGTTGTTTGAAAATATAGTCCCGCCCCAAACTCACACCATTGGCTGAGCCAGTGTTGCAGTGCTGGGCTGATAGGGACAAACAAACTTAAACAAATATATCCTGCTATTTGTTCACTACAATTTGTACATAATACATTAAGCCGGGATAAAGGACAGTATTTCACATAACATAGTCAATTAATTTATTAATTTATTTATAATAAATAATGATTTATTTATTATAAATAAATGAGTAAATAAATAAATACATCACTTTTAAGCATGAAGTCAGTAATGTTTTTCAATCTGTCAATAACTTAACGGCTAAAATATATTTAGTTCATTACATATGAATGTATATTACTTTATTTTTTATTTATAATTTACTTATTCATTTTAAATAATCTTTTGAACTGTAAACAGTGTACGTACTGCATGTAAATATAGTAATAATAGATCATTTTTTATAAATGTGTTGGTTTTCCATAAAAAAAAATCTATATTAAAATTAAATCAAATGGTTTTTACTATAGTTGTATATAACATATTATACAGAAAGGTTAGGCTATAGGTATAGAACTGCCCTTTTTTAAAGAGCAGTAGACATTAGTGAGAAAGAGAACATACTACCTTACATCTCACATCCACTCCATTTCTCTTCAGCTTGCACCAAACATAAATAACTCCAATATTATTAAACTGATAGTGATAACCCTCAGCTGACTGATTCATCAGTTCAGCTTCCATTAAAAGGATTTGAAATCACACTCTTTAATTTCCTCTCATCATGCAAACAAAATAGCAGTTTGAGGCTCATTACACTCTATCATGATTCAATGATCCAAAATCAGCACGCACACACACACACATACACAACCAAACATAAATCTGAATTAGAGCCAAGAGCAATTTTGACATATGAATGGACAACCCCATCAAATCCACACATAGCTCCACAAATTCAGATGTGTGTAGTCCTCCGAGAATGCTCCGATCAATTAGCAGTGAAAATAAATGCATCCAGTGTCTGGCATGGCTGTAGGGAGAATCACAGTTGGAGAAAAGGACATTATCCTCAAGTAAATCCAATACATTTCATCACGTTTTCATTTAATGGGCTGGAATCGTTCGGATAGAAGCTAATGGAATGGAAAGGAGCGAATGAGGGAGAGGGAACGAGGTGGGGGTGTAGAGGATGGTACTTTCCGGTAATGTTGGCACTCCTGGCTCCAAAGGTACATCCTGCACTCTATAAGGGGAAATATGAGAATGTGTTATTGCTGTGCTAGTGCTGACAAATGCTGTAAGGCAACTAAATGGTCAAATAAAGTAATGCTGTATATGCACACTCAGTTGATTTAAGATGATTAAGGAACCAATGTACTTTTTATTATCAGGCCGACTCCACCTCTCATTCTGTGTTTTCCACAATACCTTTGTAAACATGCCATATCAGTGCCATAAATCGGATAACTTTGACTATGATCACCATAAAGAAAAGGAGATATCACAACAAAAATTCTTGGACTGTGTTTCAAAGCCCTGCTAATTTATAGTAGATGGCAGAGATTGGCTCGCTAGCACTCCTCTGGACGGTCAGTAAATCTATGCTGTGCTCATTCAGAAATAAATAAAGAAGAAGGGAAAAATGCTCTCATGCACACCGTTTAATTAAGGGCTTCTGGGAATTATAATCAACGCTACGAGATACAGCTTGGTGATGAAGCATAAATCCATAGAGCCGACAGCCGACGGGCCCCAATATAATGTGTTGGCAATATTGCTCATCCAGCAAACAACTGCAGTGCGTGGTATGTGTTTGTGCTGCCATGTGTGTATGTGTGGACTGCAGAGGAGATTTGGGTGTTTTGATGGCTGATTATAATTATAAAAGCATGCATTGCAAAACATGCCAACACATAGACCTGCAGTAACATTGATTATCTTTTGCATTTGTCTTTATTAATTTACTTGGGTCTTCATGCTGGTTCTCAAGGCTATATGTTATTGGTAGGGTCTCCATTGAGAGTGATGTCTAATGACTGCATCCAGTGTCAAGTGACATCAACAACACTCTAGTGCCTTATGAAAGCATACACTACCTCAGCCTAAAGTGCAACGGTTTGACACAATCTGTTATGACACAAATGTCACACCATGTAACATGAGGTAATGTTAACCACACTTTCCAGAAATTATTTCATCCAACTATTCTCCTATTAAGCCATGTAAAGGTTTTATGACTGCTACTGTAGATTGTCACTTAGGACAAACTCATTTTACTCATATGTAGATGGTTGTGTGTGTGTGTGTGTGTGTGTGCACGTGCGCGTGCGTGTTTGTGTGTGAGTGTGAGCGCAAAGTTAAGCAGCTCTGTCAAAGCACTAGAGTGAGTCATTCTGGATTTGCTGATGTTGCTGCTAGCGTCTATAAAAACAAGCTTTGCTCAACACAGACTTGAGTAAGCACTACATTACTTTGCCAGTAAAGCCTTCAGAATGTGGAACAAGAGCCCAATTAGCAAATTGTAGTCAGTAAGTGTTTGCATACAGCCTTACATGTTCTCTAATAAACTGACTAGTAATATTTGTAGTGGAAGCAAGCTGAAACATCAGCAAGAAGCCGAAATGGACTATTTAAACTGGAGACTGAAGCCATTAGGCTGCATTATTTACCTCTGTCTGGCTGTATGGCTGCCAGATCATCACTATAGAGGAGAATACCTCAATTATCTATTAATTACTTTGTGCATTATTCATTATGTTAGGCTAATAAACCAACATAACTTGCCAAATATGATCCATTATGTTTCCATATTCATTAAAAAAAGAAAAGATCTATTTGTATGTAAAGAAATTGAAAGCAGCATTCAGCATTAGGGTACAATGGGGCTAAAGGCTACACGGGGTAAGAGGCTCGTTTGATTTGATTTTCCTCTAAACCACTAGATGGCACAAAAACTTGCCGCAGCACTTTCCTAAACATCCGCTTTTCAAGATGCACGTGGAAATTTGGCTCATCCTTGATGCGATCACGGGCAGCAGCGCAAAGTTGATTCTGCACTACTTTGATCTAATTGTTTTTATTTTATTTTAGAAATGTTAATCAGAATCAAATTCAAAATGAGTGTAGAATCACGAAAACTATTGAATATATTTTGAGACAAAGGTCTTGTTAAGGATGTTCAGTTTTGTTCAAATAATTAAAGCTCTGTTTTTCAACAATGTAAAAGTATGATATGTGGGGTAAAAGGTGCCCCTGCTGTCGGGCGAAAGCCACAATAATTAACATGATATAAATAACTGGCTGACTTTTCCATTTGTTGACATGACATGGTTAGATTCATATGGTACATAATATATGATTTAATGTTACTAATGTAAATCTAAATTGAATTATTATGGGATCTCATTCAATGCGTTCAGAATCTTTACTTTTTTAAATGTATGTATTTTAAAAGTATGTTTTATATTAACATATTTTAATGACAGTATATTTATTGAACAAAAAATAATTATTAATCGAAATAAACAGAAAATAGTTCAAAATTTGCTAAAGTGATTGTTTTGAACAAGTATTAACTTAGACATTATTAAAAACATATTATTCTAGCTAAAATATTTGTATAAATACTGTGTGCCTTTTGCCCCATGCCGTGGGGTAAAAGGCCCACCTCACCACCTAATAAGCCATAATAAGATTTTTAAACAAAATAAACCACTTTTATGATTTATATTCACACAAATCTGTTATTCACACAAATATGTTAAATAAACATATAAAATCTGTTATTCACACAAATTTGTTAAATAAACATATATTTTTTTTTTTCTACAATCATACACTATGGGAATAATGAAAAGCAATTTTTTTCTTAAGGTGTGCCTTTAGCTCCGTTGTTCCCTACTTGAAACTCAAGCACTCAATAAAGCTACTAAATATGTCTGCTCAAGCTCAAAAATGTATGCTGAACGAGGAAGTCTCATCCGACAATGTAAATTATGCTTTACATTTCAAGTCTCTGGTGTTTCTAGTAAATTTTTCCAAGCTGATAATGTAACATTAAACCTATCAAAAAGGTTTTAAAAAGCACATGGCTCCATAGTGCCATCACATTATAGTGTCGCAATGAGTGCGTAGATGACATGAAGCTGCCCGATGTTAGCTACAGATTTGCGCTCATATCCTACATACAGCTCTCGATCAGATCGGACGGTGTTGTCCTCAGAATGATAAGAGCTCACACATAGGCCTACCTTTATGGGAGTATTTAACTTAAGTGCTGTAAGCAATACTTGTTTTTTTCTTGTCAGTCTTTGGCATAAAATGCAAGCCATACAGTAACGTATATGGAGATTCTTTTCAGATTAGCTATAGTGCTCAAAACACATAATATGTTTGGAAATTCTTCAGTTTATTGATGTTGTTGTGGCAGCCAACAACAGCACAGCTTAACTCTGTGCTAATTTTTATTTTTAGTAATGTTCAAAAAAGTTTGTTTAATTAATTCAGTCACTCTATTAAAAATGGGTTCCTATGGAGACCAGCACAGGACCAGCATACAAACTGAAATTAGAATCCATCATCGTTTACTCAGGGAAAAGATGGATAGTTGCAAATAAGGCAGCTAGATAGATATTATAAAACCATGTAAACAATTTGTGTTCAATTTTATTTGTTAATCTAAATCTAAAAACTGCGTATATATATATTATATACATTATCCCATATCAGAAAAAGCAATAAGTAAGCCATTAGTAATGTGATTGTGAAATTATACACAATACTTGTAGAGTTGCTTACCCATGAGAATAACCTAAAAACGACATCAATGATTTTGTCAAATCTTTTAGTTTATCTAGGATAATTAAAGAGGAGCCCAATATGAATTCAAATTAATTCATGTAATGTCAATCTTAAAAGAAAAGTTGATACTTTTATGTCCTTTTTCCATGTTTTTTTTCTTATTTGGAATCATTTTCTAAAACAATTATTATAGCAAGCACAATTTGGGATGCTTTTGGAATGCTTTCAGAATGGTAAGTCCCATGAATTGCATTGTGAAACAGAATACCATCTATACTCTAATGCCATGGTCAACAAAATCTACGTTGCAGCTAGTTTGCCTGGACTGAGACTGAACTGCTTAGAAGCATGGTTGATTCACACCAATTATGCTTCAAAGCCATGCTGATTTCCTGCCTCCTCTTTGTTGGATGCTGCCTGTGTTTCTCAGGCTAGTAAGGCAGACTGGATCTTTCCCACTGAGTCTCTGTTGGAACCAAATCCAGGATATAGCAGAGTGCCTTAAACTTACAGCCAAGCATTTCAAAATACAGGAATCAAAAACTCAACGGATCCTCATGCTGGTTCTAAAGAGAGCTTGGCCAGAATAGTGTGATTTGGACCGGTGGAGTCCAACAAGCCCTTTACATTTTACAGTGCCGTCCAGAATGGATATCTTTACAATTGGCCATGCTTGTTGGCAAATTTTAATCTATTGTCAGCCAAGGTAATATGAAGTAGAAGGAATTCAAATGCATATTTAGTATGTTCTAAAAATGTTCTTCCAGCAAGAATGGATGCAAGGATTATGATGATGAATGACAGATTTTCCAAAGATTCGTCTAAAGACATTGTATTATAAATTGAGACAATTATGGCTTGAGTTGCTCTGTAATATATTATCAGCATATTTGGGATGGAAATTGAGGAACGTGTTGGGGGATGGGGGGGGATGGGGGGGATG
>FLSR01004881.1:5673164-5685733 GCA_900092035.1 Leuciscus waleckii | reverse complement strand
AAGTGTTTTCTAATACTTTAGGATAGTTCACACTGAGGGCATAAATCAAGCCAAAGAGGAGAGTAACAGCTGTGGCAAAGGTCTTCACATTATCTGGCCCAATCTGCTCTTATAGTACTACAGAGAGGCACCTTACATTTGAGTGGATAGTGGCAACATCATCTTCAACGATAGTTAAGATCCTCATCTTCTCCCCTTGTGAATGTCTTCTGGCTCTGTGTCCTGCAGTAGAAAATAAATCAGCATAAAATTAGGGTAATTTTTATTTTATTTTATTGAATTATGTTAGACCACAGAGTGTTCCTAAAGATCAGCTCATGTAACTTCACTTGAAAAGTAAAGGTGGTCATGTTTTTAAGCATGTTCAAATTCAGCCATAGAACTAAAACTGATAACGGAAAACATTTCCCAACTCCAAACATGCCTTATCAGCAATGATGTGATTGCCTGTGGCACTCGTCCACAGCAGAATCCACGGCCATTCTGATTTAATGCTATTTATTTTAGGTCACCCAAAATCGTACATGAATTAAGGCTCACATTCTGTTCATCACCCAAAACTGGTCGTATTGCATCAGTGAAAATTGGTTTAAATCACTAGAGTCACATGGATTACTTTCATGCTGCCTTTTCTTTTTTTATATCCCCTATATTCATATCCTTTCATATTATATTAATTTGATTTACTCTGCTATTGCTACATTACTGTTTAACCTTATGATTGTGCACTGTATTGTTTTAACAGGTTAGATATCAGAGGGAATGTCTCCGGACAGTGTTGTGAAGCAGTAATTTTCCATTGTCTTATAACAATAGTTGTTGAAAAATAACAACTTGTTGAATTTGTGCTATCAGATGAAGTCAAACTGATCACTGAGAAAGTTTCAACTACGATTATTTAATAAAGTATTTTTTACTATGACTTTGTCTGTTGATGATATATCACACAAAAATCTCCTAACAGCATCTGGTAAATAGGTGAAATATATCAGGTGTGAGTGTATATGCTGATGATCTTCTTACCGGGCAAGTCTTCAGGATGTTTCCAGACTTTTCCCTCATAAACAAAGGCAGACCTTTAAGAGTTGTAGCCTTTCTTTGAGCAAGCACATTGGAGTTTCTGTACAAGTACGGAACAAGTTATATACAAAGAGAAGCATGGGAATTACCTTGAAAAAGAGATGGCACCATTCAGCCTTTAACCAGAGAGATATGATCACATGCAAAATAATTACTTGATGATCAAGTTGGTCTAGGAGGATCTTCATCTCATCTCCATACGCTCCACCACTTGCTTTGTACGACTAGATGTGTATTCATTTAACCAAGAGAAAAAGGTGCTCTTCGGATCAGTTTGTGTGATCCTGTAATACTCAGCAGAGAGCAGAGACCCTGAAAAACAAAAAAAACATTGTTGAAACAGTAAGAATTAAGTGTAGACCAACACAAGTAAATTCAGTTCAACTCACCTGATCTTTTCAAAAATAAAGGCCACTGTTTTAGCACATCCAAGGATCTTGTCACTGTACTGACGTTCTTTAGTCTAAAAACGACAAACACAATAGAACAAAGATACATAATTCTATAAAACAAAACATCCATGTTGACATTGTAGTTTGGCTGCTTCTGCAACATAACTAGAAAATGACAAAGTAACTTTATTTTGCCCCCCTAACTGCAATATGCACAATTATATGGTTCATTGCATTTTATTCAGTGCTCGAGGTGGGGCGGTACTCTACCGGCACTTCTACATTTTACTCTTAAGCGTACCTGCACTTTTTCTTGCGTACCGCTACTTCTCGTATTTAGCCGGTACTCTACCACTGACAGAAAAAGCGTCTATACAGTCTATACAGCAGTGCAGCGATGGTTTCCACACAGACTCTGTTTTTGCTGTGCTGCACGCGCTGAATTAAAGTGACAGATGCGATTAATTAAATATAATGTAGTAATCTCACCATAAATGTATTTAATTAAATACTACTTTTTTCACTTTTTAGACCGGGCTAAAGCAAGCAAAAACTACAATTTACCTCAACAAGGCGACATAATGAACGACACTCGTCTCATTCGTGGAGGTGGAAAATCAAGTTCTTTGTGACATGCAAGATTTATTGTATTAAAATTTAAATGCAAAAGAAAAGGCACGAGAGTCGGCTGCTTTTGTCAATTTTAAGTTTTAATTTAAAATGTTTGCGATTTTTATATAATAGCCTACATGGTTAAATATTTGACCACTTGCTAGAGGAACTTAATATAGAAGTAATGCATTGAATAATAGGCCTACGTTGTTTAAATTGTGTTTAAACGTGCATATTAAAGAGTGTATATGTGTACAAAGAGAATCGCAATGCTGAGACGTTAAGACCGCGGGTAAATCAAGGGAAAATACAATTTACTTCAACAAGGCATAATGAACACACTCGTCTCATTCGTGGAGGTGGAAAAACAAGTTCTTTGTGACATACAATATTTATTGTATAAAGATTTAAATTATGCAAAAGAAAGGGTATGAGTCTGCCTTTTTTGTCAATTTTAAGTTTTAATTTAAAATGTAGGCTGTGCGATTTTCATATAAGTACATGGTTAAATATTTTACCACTTGCTTGAGCAACTTAATATATATTATATAAAAGTAATGCATTGAATAATACGTTGTTTAAATTGTGTTTAAACGTGAATACGTCTATTAAAGTGTGTATATGTGTACAATGCTGACAAAACTTTTTTCTAAATAAAAGTTGCTGATAACTTCTGGATTTGAAATACAAATAGTGAGTATGTATTTGTGGTACAACAGCGGATCAGTTACGCACTGCAAACGCAGCCTATGTGAAAGCACTGTAGCGCGTGCTGCTCCTGCACCGCATACACACTGCCCACGGAGTATGTGTGAAACGGGCGTTAGATCTGCACGCTCAGACACCAGCGCTTCCTCTGCCTGTGACGTCACTTGCAATCGACACAAATTAACCGGAAATATGTTTCCAGCAGTAAATATTATGTTATATTATTTTATTTTCTTCAGGAAATCGGCATTTATGACTTGGGAGCAGGGAGATACGAGGTTACGCTGGAACGGACACAGACGTCGCTGCTGCCAGCAGTGTTCATCAAAGTCTGCGGTCGCTTTGAGCCTTTTGACAAGAGATAAGGCTTTAAGAGCTATTCAAAGCTAATGACTGTGGTTACATACATCTTCCTAAACGCCATTTTAAACGTTTAAGAGATAGAGTGATGCAATACCAAAATACTAGGCTGTCTAAAATAGGCAGAAATTAATATGCACGCAAACAAAGTTGGCGGTCGCGTTGAGCCTTTTGACAAGAGAAAAGGCTTCAATATTTAACCAAAGCTAATGACTGTGGTTACATACATCTTCCTAAACTCCATTTTAAAGGTTTAAGAGCTATAAGTGATGCAAAACAAAAAATGATGAGGTGTCTAGGCTGTCTAATAGGCGGAAATTAGCCTAATCTGCACGCAAACTTACCTTCATGGCTCACGGGCTTCCTTCTGCACCGAAGCATTACAGCCATTGATTTTTAACAAAACAAGCCTACTCAAATGTATCTAACCTAACTATTTTCACTCGTTATTGTCTAAAAAACAGACAGGGTTATCCAAAGATAGGCTTACTTGGCGCAGTAACTTTTTACAGCCCTTTTTTCTCCCATAAATGAAAACCTGCTACTTTTTACATGCACAGTGCCAACTTCGAGTCAGTAAAATAATAATAAAAACAGTAATTTAATGCTGGTATCCAAAACATTTAGCCTAATTCAATTCAAGTATTATATTAGATACATTTTAAAACTTCAATGCACACGTATAATAAGCCTATAATAATAAGCCTAGTAATAAGTAGACATTTAAAATACATCAATAACTGATATCATAGTTTACACAGATAAAATCAGAGTTAAGGCTTGCTTTACGTGTTGCTCGACGAGGGTTTCTTGATCGCTGCGACTTTCAATCCTGAGGAGACAAAATGCTGCGGAGTGAAGAAGAGCTGGAGTTACGAGGATTCTCAGACAGTTGAAGTGTCCAATGGAGTTAAGAGATTTGCTCTCCAGCTATTTTCAACACTTTGGATTGGTTAATAATTTGTAAAAAATAACAGAACCATGTGGGGACTGACCTATAGCATTGATTTGTGAAAAAAATATGAAATTGACCAAATTTGGACATACGAGGTTTCCGCCCGACAGCGACGATATATATTTATTTATACTTACAGAAACTATTTTTAACGACATTGGGAGCTGTTCTCAATCCGACACGAACCACACTATGCGTCGATTGTAAGTGACGTCACTTGCAGAGGAAGCGCTGGTGTCTGAGCGTGCAGGTCTGAGCGTGCAAGTGCAGGTCTGCTGCCAGACCCTTCTCAATTACTCTGTCCCTAGCTGTTCCATCAAACCTGACTGCCACTACAGGTGTCTCAGTCAGCACACCAGCTTCTAGCCCTTCTGAGGAAGCCAGGAGCAGTCAGCAGTCAAGAAAGAGGCGACAGGACAGCCAGGCTCTTCTTGACTTTCTAAAAGAACAGGCTGAGAGAGAAGAGGAGAGGGAGAGAGAAGCAGTGGCGAGAGAGGAGACACACCTGTCTCTGTTTGAAAAACTGGTTAATAAATTCTAAATTAATGTTTTATTTAAATAAAAGAGTGTATTCTTTATATTTACAACAAAAACACAAATAATATAAAATCCAATGTCTATTATATACAATTATTTACAATCATGCAGTTAAATCTCATCAAGAAGAACATACCAACATTAAGAAAACGTATAAATCTTTATATCCATCTACTTGCACATTTATTCATACCTATCTTTCTAATTAACATAATATCTAATGTTTTAACTGTTTATGTTCCTCTCTTAATAAACATGACAACATCTGGAAAGGTTTACTGTCTAGATGTAGTCATGGACCATTAGGGTGAACGTGATTTCACCAAGTACCACATGTTTCTGGATCAACATCTTTGTTGATCCTGGAACAGCTTTCCAATCAACCAATCAGATTTGAGGGACACGTTTACAGTTTATGTCAAGTTTAGGCTTAGACCCAGGGTGAGGAGCTTCAGCATCAGTGTTATTCACCTATCATTTCCCTCTGATTTTAGGGAAAAGTTATGGGTAGGGTTAGGTTTAGGGGTAGGGATAGGGTAAGGACTACATTTTGGGACAGGAATGTTATTCCAGGATCAACAAAATATGTTGATCCAGGAACATGTCTTACTTGGCAAAATCACGGTGACCTTCAATAGACACGCAGGCAGTTCCCCAGGAGAAGAAAGCTGAGCAGCCAGACGTCCTCAGAGATGGTTCCCTAATCGGTCCCTCTCACCCACTGCTGCATTCTCACCATCCTCGCTGTCTTCTTGTCCTTGTCTTTCCTCCTCCACCTCCTCCTCCTCCTCCTCCTCCTCCTCCTCCCATCACACAGATGTTGAGGATGCAACAGGCACCAATCACCTTTGGGGCGAACAGTGGCCTGATCTCCAGAGCCCGAAAGAAAATTGCACGCCAGCGAGTTTTTAACATCCCAAAGCTGCGCTCGATGATGGTCTGTGCTTGTGCATGATGCCTGTTTTATCAAAAATCCTATAGAAAATGTGTGGTGTCTTGCAAATTCATGAAAGTAACAATTTGGTTTATCTTCTCTGTGTGTGTGTGTGTGTGTGTGTGTGCACTTTTTTGTTTTATTTTTCAATTTTTTCCATATTTTTATGAATGAGGATACCAGCACACTTTCATTTTTTCGGCCCAAGTAGCCGAAGCTGCTCACACTGAAAAAATGCAATCAGACCAAAAAAAGGTCTATCAAACGTGTATCTTTAATTTTACATTTTGCATGTGAAAATACATGGTTTCAATACACTTTGCAAATTTTTTCCACATGCATTGTTCTATGCATCTGAGAAATGTCTTTTTTTTTTCTTTTTTTTTTTGCATATACAATTCTTTTTGATGAAGGAGATTGCCCTTCACAATGACAGATCAGTTGCATTCATAACTAGGTGCTGACATGGTGACCTTGGTTGTCCTTTGGTAGATTTCGTTTTTATTTTGTTAGTTTTTTTATGCATGTTTCTGAACTGAGATCAGTTTTGAAATTTGAGAGGACGGAGAAATCTGCTCTATGGTCAGCATATAATGCTGTTTTTATTTTACCCTGCCTCTAATGACTAGGGTCCAATATCATCTTACATAACATTGGCCAAATCATGCGTACGTGTATGTGTGTTCATGTGTCCTGCGTTTAACCACAAAGTCTTCTTTTGTTCCAGAAAGCCTGAGTAATAAACAGTTCTCCAGAAAGGCTTACACTGAGCTGAATCACGCAGCGGTTGGATTTACCCTGGACAACAAAGACCATGCGGGTGGCTTTCAAGACTCTGGTCTCCACGGTTGTTTCACTTTTCCTCCGGCCCACATTGCGACGGGTGCGTTTGTGCCGATAACCATGAAGTGACACCAACATGATTTGACATGCTTTTCATCACTCTGATGTTGGTGGGATGGTCAAAAGTTATGACTTATGTGATACCCTGATTCAAAATGCAAATTTAAATATTCTACATATTGGTTTTAAATGGATATAATTTAATAGGAATGTCATATTCCTTGTGCAAACTTCTTGACGTTGCAGTAAATATAGGTGTATAGGTGTTTAGCTGTGTCTTGACAAGTGAAGCTCCACAAAAGCAGTCGAGAAACGTCATTATTGGGGAGAAATTCCTTCGTCGGCCCAGCTGGGCATGTGGAACTAATTACTGTTGAGGAATTTACACAGCAAGTGAAACCGAGAACGTGTGCTGCATGTCACGCAGCTTGTACGAAATGCTAGCAGTAATGACGTTGTTATGAGCGTCTTCCCGCCTCAGGATTAATGGATGGAACCCAAGGTCAAGAGACGAGGTCACTGGCATATCAGTTAAAGTTGATTAATTACTAATGACTAAACCGGAGCAAATACACAAAGACTCTACCTAGCATGTGCACAGTTATTGTCTACGTCACGTGATGTGCTAGCCTTGCCTGTGAGAAGCAAAACGACGTAAGTTATTTTGGGGGGTTTTGGTTGTGAGTAAGAGGATAAGTGAGTAAGTTTGACTCTCAGGATTGTCATCGGCTCTCAGCGGTTCCGTTCTCATCCTTCGACCTGTTGCTGAACTGTTTTTTTTTTTTTTGTGGACATTTGCGAAGCTGTTTAATCTTCCTATCTAGGATTTCAAACAAAAATATCTGGAACAACAGAAAGAGGAGCTATTTGTGCCGTGTTTCAGTGCGGTCAGCGTGACCTCGGGAACTGAATATAGCTGTCTCACTTGCTTTTCCTTCTTTCTAGGAACAATATGTTTTCTTTATCAGTCACTTTTCCCATATTTGTCTGTTCAATCATGTCAGCCTGTGTAAACCCCTGGACGGCCTTGTTAAAATAGCAGTATCGTGTGTGTGTTGGCTGGCTGGCAAATGAACAACTCATTTGTTGTTCATTTGTTGTTTCCTGAGATCATATTCCCCAGGAATGCTTTATGAGGTCAATTTGATCTAGTGACTACAAGTTGCAGCCATTTTTATTACCCATGCCTGAAGGGGCACCAGATCTTTACACTTTTTCAAAGACTTTCGACTGTTTTTTAAGTGGCCTACATCTGGATTCAAAGAAAATGTTCTGGGTTTAATATTCAAGTAAAACTCTATCGATAACATCTGTACCAAAAAGATATGGTTTTGAATGGTTTAAATCAATGAATGATTGAATGAATCAATCAATGAATCAATGAATCAATCAATTAGTCAGTCAATCAAGTCAAGTCAAGTCACCTTCATTTATATAGCGCTTTTAACAATATAGATTGTTTCAAAGCAGCTTTACAGTGATAATAGGAAATTAAAGTAACAGAGATTGTTTTAGCTTTACAGCCGGTCTAGAATAAGTCAGTCAGTCAATCAGTCAATGAATCAATGAATCAATGAATCAATGAATCTATGAATCTATGAATCAATCAGTCAGTCAGTTAATCAATCAATCAATCAATCAATCAATCAATCAATCAATCAATCAATCAATCAATCAATCAATCAATCAATCAATCAATCAATCAATCAATCAATCAATCAATCAATCAATCAATCAATCAATCAATCAATCAATCAATCAATCAATCAATCAATCAATCAATCAATCAATCAATCAATCAATCAATCAATCAATCAATCAATCAATCAATCAATCAATCAATCAATCAATCAATCAATCAATCAATCAATCAATCAATCAATCAATCAATCAATCAATCAATCAATCAATCAATCAATCAATCAATCAATCAATCAATCAATCAATCAATCAATCAATCAATCAATCAATCAATCAATCAATCAATCAATCAATCAATCAATCAATCAATCAATCAATCAATCAATCAATCAATCAATCAATCAATCAATCAATCAATCAATCAATCAATCAATCAATCAATCAATCAATCAATCAATCAATCAATCAATCAATCAATCAATCAATCAATCAATCAATCAATCAATCAATCAATCAATCAATCAATCAATCAATCAATCAATCAATCAATCAATCAATCAATCAATCAATCAATCAATCAATCAATCAATCAATCAATCAATCAATCAATCAATCAATCAATCAATCAATCAATCAATCAATCAATCAATCAATCAATCAATCAATCAATCAATCAATCAATCAATCAATCAATCAATCAATCAATCAATCAATCAATCAATCAATCAATCAATCAATCAATCAATCAATCAATCAATCAATCAATCAATCAATCAATCAATCAATCAATCAATCAATCAATCAATCAATCAATCAATCAATCAATCAATCAATCAATCAATCAATCAATCAATCAATCAATCAATCAATCAATCAATCAATCAATCAATCAATCAATCAATCAATCAATCAATCAATCAATCAATCAATCAATCAATCAATCAATCAATCAATCAATCAATCAATCAATCAATCAATCAATCAATCAATCAATCAATCAATCAATCAATCAATCAATCAATCAATCAATCAATCAATCAATCAATCAATCAATCAATCAATCAATCAATCAATCAATCAATCAATCAATCAATCAATCAATCAATCAATCAATCAATCAATCAATCAATCAATCAATCAATCAATCAATCAATCAATCAATCAATCAATCAATCAATCAATCAATCAATCAATCAATCAATCAATCAATCAATCAATCAATCAATCAATCAATCAATCAATCAATCAATCAATCAATCAATCAATCAATCAATCAATCAATCAATCAATCAATCAATCAATCAATCAATCAATCAATCAATCAATCAATCAATCAATCAATCAATCAATCAATCAATCAATCAATTATATATAAAAGAGTGTTGATAAGGTACACAACAGTATTTTTACATTTAGGGTGACATGGTGAGTTAGAAATGTTCATACTTAGTGTGTGTCAACTGCTACGTAAACTAATGTAAATATGTACAGTAAGTTAACCTTACAAAACAGTAAAGCTATTTACAGGCATTGTTCATGGTTAGTTCATGTTAACTAATGCATTAAAGGTGCATTGCGCAAGTCTCTGAGTTTTTGCAGAACTATGCCCCCTCTGGCGGCAAGCGAAACTGCAACCAGAAGTGTGCACGCTCACGGGCAAAAGTTTTCTTTTTTTTATCTTACGTGGAGTTTGCGTTGGTGTTTGAAATGAACTACAAGCCGGTCTCTTAGAATCCATCTTCTACGGAGAATGGCGTCGAATACACAAACCTGCCAGACAGCCAGGTGAGCGTGCCGTGAACGCGCATGACGTCACGCCCAGTCTAAAATTCCGGCCCGAATCCCTCTTTTTTATTTTACTTTACAGGATTATAGAGACAATCTCAGTGATCAGAGAAGGGCTCATTCAGCCCATCAGGCAATTGTTTAAGCATGTATGGGTTAGAAAACGGGTATTTTTAACATGAAAAGTTGCTTAATGCACCGTTAAGAGAGCAGCCAGAAAAATAGAGCGCAGCTGGAAGAAAACAAAACTAGAGGTTTTTCGCATTTCGTGGAAAGACAGCTCTACTGCATACAGAAAAGGCCTTAAAAACTGCTAGATTTACTTATTTTTCTACCTTCTTAGAAGAAAACAAATACAACCCTATGTATATTTTATAGAGTGGCGAACTTAACGAGAAATAAAGCTTCAAAGCTTTAAAGCAGTAATGAATTTATGAACTTATTTACTTGCAAGATTGATCATATTTAGACCATATTATAGTACTGAGACTGCTCTCATTAGAGTTACAAATGATTCGCTCTAATCATCCGATCGTGGTTGTAACGTGGTTGTGTTAGTAACTCTCTATTAGTGTTACTGGATCTTAGTGCTGCATTTGATACTATCGACCACAACATTCTTTTGAATAGACTCGCAAATTATGTTGGCATTCGTGGAATTGCATTGGCATTGTTCAAATCATTCTTATCTGACAATTATCAGTTTGTAAGAGTAAACAAAGAGGTGTCATATCAATCACAAGTTCAGTATGGAGTACCTCAAGGCTCAGTACCAGGACCGTTGCTTTTCACCCTGTACATGCTACCCTTGGTACATAATTAGGAAGCATGGCATTAGCTTTCACTGTTACACTGATGATACCTAGCTCTATATTTCTTCATGCACCGACGAAACATACCAATTCACAAAATTAACGGAATGCATAGATGACATAAAATGACTAGTATATAATCTAGATGTGCTGTGTTTGACAGAAACCTGGCTAAAACCAAACTATTACATTACTTTAAATGAGTCTACCCCGCAAGATTACTGTTATAAACATGAACCTCGTCTGAAAGGCAAAGGGGGAGGTGTTGCTGTAATGTATAGTAATATTTTCAGAATTACTAAGAAGACTCATTTCAAATATAATTATTTTGAAGTGTTGGTGCTTATTATAGCAATATATAGTGTAAATGATAAATCACCTTTGAGATTTGTACTGGCTACTGTATACAGGCCACAAGGGCACCATACAGATTTTATCAAAGCATTTGCTGACTTTCTATCAGAGTTAGTACTGGCTGCAGATAAAGTCCTAATTGTTGGTGATTTTAATATACATGTGGATAACGAAAAAGATGCATTGGGATTGGCATTTAAAGACATTCTTAACTCTATTGGAGTTATGTAATATCAAAGTCAACAGAGCAAAATTAATCTCTTTTGAACTGATAAAAAAAAAGCGAGCTGGTATCGCCGGCAATACAGCCGACCCCAGGGGGTTAATAAACTAGTAAAACATTGTTTATTATTTCTTTTTAAATGTATATCCGTAATACATCTCCTATGAACTGTAATAAAGTGCACACTCTCCCTTTCATTACTGCCGTAACTAGTATCGCTCCTGGGACTATAAACTGGATCATGAACAGTTGGTACTGATCCATCATTGAGTAACAACTTTTTAGCAAAACCTGTTTTGTATTGTCCCTTTGTATTGACCCTTGTTCACAAAGCAGTTTGGTGTAAAATGATTCACTCAGACATAAACAAATTTTATTTTTTGAAGGTAATGTGCCCCCATAAACTTAAAGTAATCCACTGCGTCTTCATGTCGGAAGTAAATGTATTCATGTCGTTCATGTCATCACTGATGTCGGAAGTAAATGAAGACTGTTACAGTATGTTCACTCTTACATCCAACAACATTGCTAACAAGACATTGTTGCGCTCGAGAATGGAGAAAATGGTGGACCGTGTACAACTGGCGAGGGCGGAAACAATGCCTATACGGGTCATGCTGCCCAGAAAACCAAAACGGCTTGATAATTGAGACGGTTAAGGTTTTTTTGAGATTTTTTGGAGTTATCATTGTAGGGTGGTTGTCCACACACTGCTAGGACACATTCATATGCAAACACCACGTAAAATGGAATTTTGCATCCAATGTCCCCTTTAAAAGAGACCCACCTATTTAAACAGTGTTTAAATCAAAGGGCAAAAACCCTACTAACATTTATAAGTGCACCTCAGGAATCAGAAATAAAAAAAATGCAGTTCATGACCACTTTAAAAAGTAGTTTCCTTTTTTTATTAGCATGCCTCTAAATCAATTGTATTCATGCAATAATCATTAGATTAGCATTACAAAATTATTTTACACTAGCTTATATAGCAATTCTGTCATGTTCCTGTGTTTTCAGGAGTTCCTCGACAGGCGTAAGATGACAGAGTTTGGTAATCTGTCTTTAGTGGATGAAGGTACAGGGGATGGAGACGGAATAGAGCTCAGTCTTCCCGGAGTCAAGAGAGGTAAGTCCACTCCTCATTTATCAATAAACCTGCCAATCAATTTTAACTAAGGGTTATGCTTTTAGGAGCATTGAAAGTATAATTAGGGGCCAAGCACCGAAGGTGCTGAGGCACCTATTGTATCTGTTTCCGTTCTTATTATTCTGCTGCTTCTTCTTCCGCTCTTGGAGTCTATGGCAGCCCATAGAACCGATCGCGGGAAAG
>FLSR01004881.1:5635109-5672966 GCA_900092035.1 Leuciscus waleckii | reverse complement strand
ACAAACAAATGGTCAAACACGACCAGCGCGACAGATTGCCATGACGGGAAGAGGTATACCCGTGCGTGTCAGTGACCTTTTTTGGAGCAATACCTCCGCGATATCCTCCAGATCGAGGCAAAAGGGGTTACAGTATGCAGTGGAGGGATATACTCAAAATATAAAAATACGCAATGAAGGAGACACGACTACTATGGAGGCTAATGCTTACCGGTCTCAAGCGAAATCTGAGAAACCCCATGACAATCGCAAAAAAATCTCTAATACCCACGCAATCGACATAAACATACTTGCAGACGGCATCTTGGAAGTTTTTGATCAACCAGCATCCGTAGGCATCGTAGACCTCTTCTTCTGTCTTGATTTTCTCCGATTTGTTGCAGACAATCGCAGTTAGCTATATTTTGCACATTTTTATTAGCAAATGTGATTTTTATTGTTTTGTTCCAGTTCAGCCCTGCTAACGTTATGTGCTTTGTTCTTGGGGAATGAATAAAAACTAACGTTAGGGTTGCCAAATGTCCCGTATTTTGGGGATAATTTATTTGTCATAATTAATAATGCATAATATCTCCCTTGGCGGGGTTTTTTTTTTTTTTTTTTTTTTTTTTTTTTTTGCAAACAATTGTCAATCTCAACTATTCAACTGTTACCCAAGTAATTGAAAACATTTAAATGTGTGTATACAGATGCTATGTTCTTTATTTTTATATATTGCATGTTCAAAATGTTGAACGTTTAGCTGGCAAATTTATTTTTAAAAAATGCTGGCGGGGAAGAGTTAAACATTTTTTTTAGATATATATTATCTTTTTAGATAATATATAGATTAGTCCCATTTTGCAGTCTGTATTCAGAGTATCAATATTTCTCTGTTGTTGGTGACCACCATAAAGACTGTCGTGTGTTATTTTCAGATCTGGAGCCATACTGCCTACTATACAGCAGCTGCTGAAGAGCATCCAAAGACACAGTGATGATCTGTCCAAACTGTAAGCTTTTTTTCACAAATATTTACCAGTTACAAAATTCTAAAATAGAAATGTATGTATTTATTAGTTTTCCTATCTTAGTAATTTTAAGGATAAAGTTTAAATATAGTTCAATTCTCTATGTACTCTGAACAAAATGATAAACGCAACACTTTTGTTTTTGCCCCCATTTATCAAGAGCTGAAATCAAAGATCTAAGACTTTTTCTATGTACACAAAAGGCCTATTTCTCTCAAATATTGTTAAAAAATCTGTCTAAATCTGTGTTAGTGAGCACTTCTCCTTTGCAGGGGTTTGGGGGGGTCGGGTCAGGATCTCATCACGGTATCTCTGTGCATTCAAAATGCCAATAAAATGCACCTGTGTTCTTTGTCCATAACATACGCCTGCCCATACCATAACCCCACCACCGCCATGGGCCACTCAATCCACAACGTTGACATCAGCAAACCGCTCACCCACACAACGCCATACAGGCTGTCTGCCATCTGCCCTTTACAGTGAAAACCGGGATTCATCCGTGAAGAGAACACCTCTCCAAAGTGCCAAACGCCATCGAATGTGAGCATTTGCCCACTCAAGTTGGTTACGACGACGAACTGCAGTCAGGTCGAGACCCCGATGAGGACAACGAGCATGCAGACGAGCTTCCCTGAGACGGTTTCTGACAGTTTGTGCAGAAATTCTTTGGTTATGCAAACCGATTGTTGCAGCAGCTGTCCGGGTGGCTGGTCTCAGACGATCTTGGAGGTGAAGATGCTGGATGTGGGGCAGGGCCGTTTGAAGGAATTTGGGGGCCCCAAGCAAATGGACATGGAGGCTCCCCCCACCCCATACCCCCCTTTTTATGTATTAAATCCAGGCAATTGGTTGATGAAAAATGTATTAAAATTAAGATACAATTTATACTAAACGAAATTCACTTTAAAGAAAAGCTTTCTTCAAAACTAAACTTAACAAACTTGAAACCAAATGTGCTTATTTAATGGCTAAAACAAATAGGCTACTACAGACTCTCTTTTTGTACAAATTGCAGCACATTCATTTAATTCTGAATTTTGCACATGTAAGTTGAAAGGCATTTGTTTGTGCATAGTAAAACATATCTGTAACGTTTATCAAGTTCATAATTGTGCGTGCATTTATTAATTATTATCTTAATGAATAATGCGACAAGGAAGAAGCATGTAAACTGCGTTGTCTGTTTATTCGGAAATAATTGAATGGATCGGAAAAGTAACAAAAGAGGACATTGAGGGCTGAGGCTGACTACTATCATAATTTCTGTCATGGCAAGACTGCTTCATGTGTTTGTTCATTGTCGAAGTCCCCGTTTTTTGCTGTCATAGGCGAGCAGCGTGCCGCATTTAATGCACGAGACAAAGCCAACACATATGTTGTTACCCACGACTAGTTTAAAATGTTTCCATACCTCCGATTTTCCTCCAAACTTGCTCAAAGTTAATTCTCTTGTTTTAATTTTTTCTTTGCTTCTTCAATCTCCATGTTGCACTTAAGCTACAGAATAGTACAGCACGCACATCAGGTGTGATGCGTCACGCGTGCGAGACTGCGAGTGGCTGCGGTGACTGCGAGTCGTATTTTTGTATTTTGCCGGCAGCAGAGATCACGTGGTTGGCTGGCTGCTGTTCAGCGACTACTGAGAGGGCCCCCTTGAGGGGGATCCCAATAACAGTGTCATTGCACTTTACTGCATTGACTATCAAAGGGGCGCTCACACAGTTTGTCGTTGCATTTTATTCTTAACTAGTCGTTGTCTTGGGGCCCCTGCCAGCTCGGGGCCCCAAGCAATTGCTTGGTTTGCTGCCTTGTTGCGACGGGCCTGTGTGGAGGTCCTAAGCTGGTGTGGTTACACGTGGTCTGCAGTTGTGAGGCCGGTTGGATGTACTGCCAAATTCTCTGAAACGCCTTTTGGAGATGGCTTATGGTAGAGAAATGAACATTAAATTCACAGGCAACAGCTCTGGTGGACATTCCTGCAGTCAGCATGCCAATTGCACGCTCCCTCAAAACTTGTGCCATCTGTGGCATTGTACTGTGTGATAAAACTCCACATTTTAGAGTGGCCTTTTATTGTGGCCAGCCTAAGGCACACCTGTGCAGTAATCATGCTGTCTAATCAGCATCTTGAAATGCCACACCTGTGAGGTGGATGGATTATCTCGGCAAAGGAGAAGTGCTCACTAACACAGATTTAGACAGATTTGTGAACAATATTTGAGAGAAATAAGCCTTTTATGTACATAGAAAAAGTCTTAGATCTTTGAGCTCAGCTCATGAAAAATGGGGGCAAAAACAAGTGTTGCATTTATAATTTTGTTCAGCGTATATTTAAAACACACCAGTTATTCATCAGGATTAAACATATTTTCATTTTCTTTCCAGTTGTGACTGGAACATTTACAACATTCGCTATGCCGCTGCTCTGTCCAAACAGAGAGGGATGAAAAGAACAGCAGCAGAGTCCCTCAGTGATGAAGAAGAGTCGTCATCAGAGGCAATGGACTCTGCAGATGGTGAGGAGAATATGATGAATGAGCCTATAATGGTGGAAAACTGAAATGCATATCATGAACTTTTCAAATGAAACATTAGAGCCAGCACATCACCCAAATAAATGGAAAGCAGGTTATAGGGCTAGGACAAGGAACAAGAGGAGATGTGTTCTCTTTTTTATTTGTGCTGGTCTGTTTATTCTGTCAATGTAAACAGGCATTCTGTACCTACAAACCTGCTAGAACGGACATAATGCATGTTCGATTTTTATATATAAAATGAACGTGCTCAACTATGATAAACCTTTTTATTTTATTTTTTTTATTCTTGATCCTGAAAGATGTTTTGTTATATTGTGTAAAAAATAAAATGATTTAAATATAGAAAGTGTTCAGAGTTTCACTTTAACAACATTGATCTGCTTAAGAACTTATGAGCTAATGGATTTTATTTTATAAAAATAATAGACTTAGCTTATCTACATGGACTAATAATGCTTTGTCATTGAGCATGGCATCTCCCAAAGGATACCTTTAATTATTTATGTCCCATTTCTTTCTTTTTTTCTGCTGTTCTAATGCCAGGCTTTGTGGCAGGCTGACCATTTATATTTTCATAGAATTGCATATTTGGCATAGAATTGTATAAACCTGTTTCTCAACTGGTTTGGCCATGGGACCCACATTTTTCCCATGGCCATTAAGCCATGACCTAATTCCTAAAAAAATATATAAAGCCTAGTTATGTTTAAAACAAAATTATTTCACAAAAATGGGTGACACACAGGTACAGTTCTGTTTAACATACACATACAGTACATTCAAATGATATCTATGTCAAGTAAATTAGGAATGTACTTAAACTGTAAGAATGACTAATATCGATGAATAAACAGTATAGGGCAAGGCTAAATAGCAGTCCCAAACTGGTTTTTGTTACAGTAAAAAAAAAAAAAAAACATAAAAACGATCGCTATGACAATTTTTTTCAATACTTTTAACAATTTCCCTAAACTCTTAACGCAACAACACATAATTGGCAAAACGGTTAATTTCATGCTCAAAATCACACATTGTAAACTAAACTCCAACATTAATTTTCAAAATACATAAACTAACACAATACACTGTCTACCAAAACACTGCAAACATGTCTCAAAATCAAAAAAAATTATTCCAAAACTCTAACACATGTTCTCTTCCAACAGGAACATTTAGTCAATCATGGCACAATGTCATAAAAAACATTTACATCAGGTGGAATTACAGAAACTGCATTATTTTTATCTGCATTATTATATATTATATTATATTATATATATTATATTATAGCTGCCATTTATTATGTGAAATACAAAATATATAAACAGAAAAAGCCATCTTCTAATCTGCCCAGTCTTCTGCATTTGGCCACATGTTCTCATCCACATCACACCTGATATCTCCTCTGGCAAGGCATCTTGGGAAGAATTTGTGGCATGCCTTATCCACACAGACGGATGTTATGCTGACTGTGTTAAGAGTTTAGGAAAATTGTTAAAAGTATTGAAAAAAATGGTCATGGCGATTTGTAAAAAAAAAAAACTGTAGTTAGTAAGTTGGTATGAGCCACCGCAGTCATTTAAAAATATATGCATGGGACATCTTACACCCAAAGCATCTTGGTGACAAACGAGCTATAAAATATATATTTTTTAAAGTCTCTGTGAGTCAAGGATTTTTGCTAAAGAGAAAGAATTTATTAATGCTCTTTCTTTGTTTTGTTTTCATTAAGATTTTTTTTATCCAGAGTCTTCCATGCCTACTCTAATATGAAGCATGCCACTTGTGTACAACTACACCTTGTAAAAATGTAACACATTAACTTTGCAGACATGATTCATATTAAATGGCAATATATTTGTTAATATTTAAGTGATGACTGAATACACCAAGGCCAAGCTTTATGTAGGTCATATTTTCAACCAACCCAGGTAACCAACCTTGGTCTTCCCCACTGTCTGTCACCAAAAGACTCCTACAAGGCTTTAAGTGTGTTGGTTCTCTTACGAGAGGTTCTCTCGTACTGCGTAATAGCTTACGCTAGGGGAAAAACTCGCTGTCTCCCAGTCAGAAAATATCTTTTCTGGGCACAGAACTGGACTCGCTGTCTATGACAGCACAGCTGTCGCCACAGCGAAGACTGAGTATTCAGCGCATGACGAAAACTTTTCGCTACGGCACTTTAGTCCCGCTCAAAAGTTTCAGAAGATGCTGGGTCTCATGGCTTCAGCATCTCCAGTGCTTCAGCTGGGTCTGCTTCGCATGCGCCCGCTGCAGTTCTGGCTAAAAGCGCGAGTACGCGTCGAGCATGGACCTCCGGTCTCTTACGCTCAAGGTCGATTAGAAATGCATCTCAGCTCTGAAACCTTGGACAGCGACCGATTGGTACTGGTCAGGTGTGAACCTGGGGACTTCCTCGAGTGTGAAGGTGGTGTCTACAGACGCCTCAACCTCGGGATGGGGAGCGCTGCTCGAGGGCAGACCGTTCTTCGGCCAGTGGTCAGAACGAGAAAAGCTTCTACACATAAACTGCCTGGAAATGGTGGCAGTCGACAACGCGCTGAGGCGCTTTTGTCCCCTGATAAAAGGACACCACGTCTTGGTCTGTTCGGACAACATGTCGGTGGTGGCTTATATAAATCACCAAGGGGGTATCAGATCCAGAACCCTTCACAGGCTGACGGAACGCCTCCTGATCTGGGCTCAGCACAATCTGCGCTCGCTGAGAGCAGCGCACATGCCAGGTCACTTGAATGTGGGACCAGACAGACTGTCCAGGAACAATGTTCCGGCAGGAGAATGGTCTTTACATCCGCAGACAGTCCAACTGCTGTGGAAAACATTCGGCAGAGCGAAGATTTGCGTCTCAAGAAAACGCTCACTGTCCGGAGTTTTTCTCCAAGAGCAGGGATGCGCTGGCCCACGTCTGGCCCCGCTGCCCGCTCTATGCGGTTCCCCCTGTCACGCTCTTACCCCAGGTATTAGAGCGGATCAGGGAAAACAGATGCTCAGTGCTACTCGTGGCCCCATTCTGGACGAACCAATAATTCGCCCCATGGCCGATACCAGTGAGGAGGGATCTCCTCTCGCAGGCCAACGGCTCGATCTGGCATCCTTGCCCGGAGCATTGGTCCCTACATGCGTGGGCCATTAACGGGTACCCGTTAACCTCCCAGCGGGAGTGTTAAACACGATCATGCAGGCTAGAGCTCCGTCTACTAGGCGGCTCTATTCCTCGAAATGGTCTGTGTTCTCTAGCTGGTGTACAGCTCGTGACATATCACCCTCAGACTGTGGGGTTTCGGAGGTTATTTCCTTTCACAAGAGCTACTGGATAAGGGCAGAGCCCCACCACGCTCAAAGTTTACGTGGTGGCCATAGCAACGTTCGCTGAACCAACGCTTGGCCAGTCACTGGGAAGGAACGATCTGGTCATTCGCTTCCTTAGAGGAGCTAAGAGGCTGAATCCTCCCAGACCTCCCTCAGTTCCCATTTGGGACCTTTCCACGGTTCTGGAAGCCATGAAAGGCGCCCCATACGAGCCAATTCAGTCAATAGACCTAAAACACTTATCTTTCAAGACAGTGTTTCTTCTGACTCTCGCTTCAGTAAAGCGCATAGGGGACTTGCAAGCGCTCTCAGTGAGCGCGACGTGTATGGAGTTTTGGCCTAATGACTCAAGAGTCATACTCAAACCAAGGCACGGATATGTTCCTAAATCCCTCAACACACCGTTTAGGGCACAGGTGATTTCCCTGTCGGCCCTGCCGGTCTCTGAGGAGGAAGGGGACGCGGCTTCCTTTGCCCGGTCAGGGCGTTAAGAGCCTATGTGTCTCGCTCATCTGTTTTTAGGCAGACGGAGCAGCTCTGTTTTGTTCAGCGGACGTTCTAAGGGACTAGCTGCGTCGAAACAGAGTCTATCCAGGTGGATAGTTGATGCTATAGCGCTAGCTTATACATCTAAGGGCCTGCAGTGCCCGTTAGGTGTCAAAGCGCACTCCACGAGAGGCATGACCTCGTCGTGGGCTTGGTCTAGTGGGATTGCCTTACAAGATATCTGTATGGCGGCAGGCTGGGCCTCCCCGTCTACATTTATAAGGTTTTACAACCTAGAGGTTCCCGCTCTGCAGGCTAAGCTGCACTCGGTTTAATAATTCAGTATTGTCTGCCCGATGCTATCGGCTCAGGATGCTGAAACTGCTAGAGCATCGATCACCTCTTCGACTATATACCTCTGTGGGCAGTGTGTAAGTCCCCTAATACTTATCAGTCCAGGCCGAGTTCGCCCTGGCTGTGTGGAACACTTGATATAATATGCTCTTAATAGAGCACTATATTCTACGGAATGATGCTATTCTAGCCCCTCTTCCCGTTTCTCTGTGAGTCCCTTATGATTATGCACTGTATGAGCCCCGGGCACCTGCCCTTGGGACCTTAGTGTTGAATCTTAGCATGCACGGCATTTTACACTGTGTTCCCCTAGCGTAAGCTATTACGCAGTACGAGAGAACCTCTCGTAAGAGAACGTACTCAGTTACTAACGTAACCTCGGTTCTCTCTAGAGAGGGAACGAGTACTGCGTATCTTGCCGTGCATGCATCACGCTCTGGTTTGCTTCGGCGATGAAAAACCAGCTAGACCAGCCTCCCGAGGCTATATTTATAGCCCAAGGCCCCGCGCGTTTCGGCGGGACGTGACGCAGTGGGCGCAAAGCGCCCTCATTGGATCTGACGTCATGAGGGGTCTCTCTCGATATGCTGGTGCAGTTGTCGCAGAGCAGCCAATGGGCGCGCGAGCCGTCTCGCCCATGTCTGCATGCTGCCGCAATGCATTTTACAATATTACAAAATTAAAGGGCACCTATTATGACCCTTTTCACAAGATGTAAAATAAGTCTCTGATGTCCCCAGAGTATGTATGTGAAGTTTTAGCTCAAAATACCCAACAGATATTTTTTTACAGCATGTTTAAATTGTCATTTTTTGGGGCTCAGAAAAACGTGCTGTTTTAGTGTGTATCCCTTTAAATGCAAATTAACTGCTGCTGCCGGCCCAGGGGGCGGAGCCTCACGAGCTTGCGCTTCAGTCAGGACAATCTCATCTGATAATATCAAAACAGAAACTCTCAGTAGCGTGTTCATTTTGACTGTCGGACAATAATGCCCACAGTGCCAGAGAATACAGGTCCTTCTCAATAAATTAGCATATTGTGATAAAGTTCATTATTTTCCATAATGTAATGATAAAAATTAAACTTTCATATATTTTAGATTCATTGCACACCAACTGAAAGATTTCAGGTCTTTTATTGTTTTAATACTGATGATTTTGACATACAGCTCATGAAAACCCCAAATCCCTGTCTCAAAAAATTAGCATATCATGAAAAGGTTCTCTAAACAAGCTATTAACCTAATCATCTGAATTCACTAATTAACTCTAAACACCGGCAAAAGATTCCTGAGGCTTTTAAAAACCCCCAGCCTGGTTCATTACTCAAAACCGCAATCATGGGTAAGACTGCTGACCAGAAGGCCATCATTGACACCCTCAAGCAAGAGGGTAAGACACAGAAAGAAATTTCTGAACGAATAGGCTGTTCCCAGAGTGCTGTATCAAGGCACCTCAGTAGGAAGTCTGTGGGAAGGAAAAAGTGTGGCAAAAAACGATGCACAACGAGAAGAGCTCACCGGACCATGAGGAGGATTGTGGAGAAGGACCGATTCCAGACCTTGGGGGACCTGCGGAAGCAGTGGACTGAGTCTGGAGTACAAACATCCAGAGCCACCGTACACAGGCGTGTGCAGAAAATGGGCTACAGGTGCCGCATTCCCCAGGTCAAGCCACTTTTGAACCAGAAACAGCGGCAGAAGCACCTGACCTGGGCTACAGAGAAGCAGCACTGGACTGTTGCTCAGTGGTTGCTCAAATTTTGCATGTCATTCGGAAATCAAGGTGCCAGAGTCTGGAGGAAGACTGGGAAGAAGGAAATGCCAAAATGCCTGAAGTCCAGTGTCAAGTACCCACAGTCAGTGATGGTCTGGGGTGCCATGTCAGCTGCTGGTGTTGGTCCACTGTGATTTATCAAGGGCAGGGTCAATGCAGCTAGCTATCAGGAGATTCTGGAGCACTCCATGCTTCCATCTGCTGAAAAGCTTTATGGAGATGAAGATTTCACTCTTCAGCATGACCTGGCACCTGCTCACAGTACCAAAACCACTGGTAAATGGTTTACTGACCACGGTATTACTGTGCTCAATTGGCCTGCCTAAAGCCTGGTTCACACGGCAGGATAATTAGGCCGATTTTAGCCCCGATTCACCCCTTCCGACAATCTTAAGGATGCTCCGATTATCGTGAAATAATCTGATCAGATATTCCTGCCGTGTGTGGTGTGTTAAGGCTGCTCTCGTCTGCTCGGAAGGACGTCGGGACCGCTCCGATCTCAAATCGGGGATATCCAACATGTTGGATTTATTTGGCCTGATTTCTTCTCGTGTGTGGTGTCCCCCGAGCACGCAGCCTGTGGACTGTGGAGTGTAGCCAATCAGAAAGCGAGGTGACGAGGCGGCGAGGAAACACCGGCAAATATAATCAAAACAGCCGGCGGCATGGCGCACCAGAAAGTCCGGTGGACGCCAGAGATCATCGCCTTTTCTTTTGATAACGTTTTTTTTCGGTTCAAAACAAACTACAAACTATTGCCACTGCATCCTCTTCGTCCGCCATGATTATTTACTCTGAAGTCACGTTTGATCTCGAGGTATTTTGCGCGATTTCCCGTCTGATCTGGGAATGCTCGGGAGTCAAATCGGTTCGTGTGTGATGTATTGATTTTTCCGTGTGGCTGCGCACCACACACTGTACGACCAAAACTGTTAGACCCGTGATTTTTTTAATCCCCGTGTGTGGGGTCTCTCAGGTTTGGAAAATCGGCCGACAATTTTAAAATCGTCCCGTGTGAACCAGGCTGGTGGACTTCGCACGCGCTTAAGACGCTGTGGATAGATGGTCCGCTGCCCACATCAACCAGCCTCTGACCTCTATGTTCTCTTTAAAACAAACATTTGTGTTAAACTATTTACGAAAAGTAAAACATTTAGACTTGCTTCCTTACCCGTGGAGAAAACTCGGCTAAGGCATCTTAAAACGAAAGTAAGAAAATCCTTCTCGTCAGAGTGACCGCGAGGACAGGAATAGAAATGTTTAACATATGCAAAATCAAAATGCCGCTGATAGAACTCTCCCTCAGTGAAGTTCATGTATTCACTCATGATTACAACACGTAGGCCTATGTGTTGACGACGACAGTAGTTGTTTTTTAAGAGTAAATTGTCCTGTCCTTAGTGGACCAGTAAGCAGAAGAGGCGCAAATGGAATTTCCAGACTTGCGCAACTGACCCCATAGACATCTGCGTGCGCGTACAGACATGCTGGGGCAGGGGCGGATTGCTTGGAAGGACCAAGAGCACTCAAAAATATTACTTTAATGAAAATAATGTATTTTTTTCCAGTATTTAAACATGTAAATTGTTTATTAAATAAATCACTTATATTTAACCATTTCATGCATGAATTATTGAATCACAAAGTAATATTTTTTTCAGGTTTGTTTTTACTTTTAAACAAGTGAAAATCATGCCAATAACTTTTAATTCTTCAATATATTTTATTTTGAGGGAGTAAAAATATCTGTCCACTGCAGTGGACACCAAGCATCAACGATATAAAAAGTGATTGAATAGAACGTATCGGTTACCTAACGTAACCTCTGTTCTCTCTAGAAGAGGGAACGAGTATTGCTTAAGTAGCTTACGCTGCGGGAAAGTCATCTTTCTCGAGATCTGAAGCCAAAAAATTATCCTTAATTTTTATAATTTTGTCAACGCAGTGCAGCAGCACGCAGACCTAGGGCAGGCTTACTAGCGTGCCCATTGGCTGCCCTGCGGCAACTGCAGCAGCCTATCGCTGAGCCTTAGACGTGACGTCACATCCAATGAGCGCGCTTGGCGCGCCTCATGCGTCACAGCCCGCGAAAGAGCGTGTGTGGCATAGCGTATACAAGCGGGGCTCAGAGGCTGATTCACTGTATTCTTTCTCTTCAGCGACGCTCTCCGCATCGCTGGACTCTGAGGAAGCCGCCGCCGTTGAAACAAGCGACCAGCACGCCGAGGATATCAGCCTGAGGAAGCCGGCCGTCTTGCCGCCGTACAAATGTCATGAATGGAAATTCCGCTGGACCAAGCCCACGAAGAGGCCATGCCTCTGGTGGAGTGAGCCCTGATGCCCAGAGGGCACTGCAGGTTTTCAGACGCATAAGCAACTGCGATAGCGTCCACTATCCATCTGGACAGGCTCGGTTTCGAGGCGGCGAGACCTTTGGTGCGCCCACCAAACGAAACGAAAAGCTGCTCCGAGCGCCTGATAGCGGCGGAGTGTGTGACGTAATTTCTCAGCGCTCTGACCGGGCAGAGGAGATACCATCGACCTCGCTGCCGGAAGGCGGCAGGGCTGAGAGAGAAATGACCAGTGCTCTGAAGGGAGTGCCCAATATTTTGGGGACGTAACCATGGCTCGGTTTAAGAATGACTTTCGAGTCATTAGGTCCGAACTCGAGGCACACGACGTTAACGGATAACACGTGAAGGTCTCCCACACGTTTGACTGAAGACAGAGCTATCAGAAAAACGGTTTTGAGCGTGAGGTATTTCATATCCACAGTTTCCATGGGTTCAAGGGATGCGCTTTCAGGGCCTCTAGGACCAGGAAAGATCCAACCTAGGAACCGAGGGGGTCGCGGGGGGTTCATCCTCCTGGCTCCCCTAAGGAAGCGGGTGACGAACTCGTTCCTTCCTAATGCGCGGCCCAGCGCCGAACCGGCAAAAGCTGAGATGGCCGCAACATAGACTTTGAGCGTGGAAGCGGACCTGCCCGTGTCCAGCGGCTCTTGAAGGAAAACCAATACCTGCGATACCCCACATGCTTGTGGATCCAGCCCCTTGGCAGTGCACCACTTTTTAAACACAGACCATTTAGACGTGTAGAGCCGCCTCGTAGAGGGGGCTCTAGACTGGGTGATCGTGTTCACAACCCCTTCTGGCAGGTCAACGGGTATCCGTTGAGTCTCCATGCGTGCAGAGACCAGCGCTCTGGATGGGGATGCCAGATCGAGCCGCGGCCTTGAGAGAGAAGGTCTCTTCTCGCCTGAATCAGCCAGGGGACTGTGTCTGCCAGCTGTGTTAGCTCCGGGAACCAAGTCTGGTTTTCCCAGTACGGGGCTATGAGGAGCACCGTGTGGCGCGCTTCCCTGATTCTCCTGATGACTTGTGGCAACAGAGAGACCGGCGGGAAGGCATATAGTGGGCCGCTGGGCCAGCGCGTCCCCGTTCTTCGTAAAGAACTTTGGGCAGCCGTACATCCGCCTTGGCCGTACAGCAGCTTCCGTAGTGCTGGTGACTTGTGGCAACAGAGAGACCGGCGGGAAGGCATATAGTGGGCCGCTGGGCCAGCGCGTCCTCGTTCTTCGTAAAGAACTTTGGGCAGTGAGCGTTGTCTTTTGACACAAAGAGGTCGACTTTCGCTTTGCCGAAACGTCGCCACAGTGACTGGACTGTTTGGGGATGCAAGGACCACTCCCCAGGGGGAACGTTGTCCCTGGACAGTCTGTCGTGACCCTCGTTCAGGTGCCCAGGCACATGCGCGGCTCTCAGCGAGCGCAGTGAGTGCTGAGCCCACACGAGGAGGCGTTCCGCCAGGGTGCAGAACATTTTGGATCTGACGCCGCCCTGCGGTTCACGTAGGCCACTACTGAGTACTGTCCGTGCGGACTAGAACATGATGACCTTGGAGGACTGGGAGGAAGTGCCTGGAGATTCTCCTGGTCTGACCAGCGGCCATAGACCGGTCTGCCTTCGAAGAGCGCTCCCCAACCTTGGTTGGAAGCATCTGTCGAGACAACCTTCCGGTGCGAGATCGCTCCCATCGTCACCCCCGTGCGATACCATTCGGCTGCCAACAAGGGGTGTAGGGCTGAAATGCAGCCTTGATTCACCCAGACTCGCGAGCCGCCGGCCGCCCAGGCACGGTGAGGCACGCGCGCTTTCAGCCAGCGTTGAAGCGGGCGCATGCGCAGTAAGCCCAGCTGAAGCACTGCTGCCCCAGGATTCGTTGGAATGTCCTCAGCGGAGCCGGGCTGCCCACCTGGAAGGATGCGGCGAGATGACGGATGCGGCGCGCTGCTCTGATAATCTGGCCGTCATAGCCACCGAGTCCAGTTCTATCCCAAGAAGGAGATTGACTGGCGGGGCGATAATGAGCTCTTGGTCCAGTAAACCGAGAGACTCAGGTTTTCCAAGTGGCTGAGAAGCGCTGTTCTGTGAGACACAAGCTCTGTCTCTGACTGCGCCAGAATAAGCCAGTCGTCCAGATAGTTCAGTATACGCATTCCCCGTCTTCTGAGGGGAGCGAGAGCCGTGTCCATGCACTTCGTAAATGTGCGGGGTGCCAAAGACAGGCCGAACGGCAGGACTGTGTATTGATATACCCGACCGTCGAAGGCGAATCTCAAGAATGGCCTGTGACGGGGTATTATCTGGATCTGAAAGTGCGCGTCCTTCAGATCGAGAGAAATAAACCAGTCTCCTGGGCGAATTTGCGCTAGGATTTGTCTGGCGTTTCCTCTTACGCGGCGCGGTGGAGGCAGACGGAGCAGGGCCCAGGCAGAGAGCGCAGATCACATGGGGGTCGCTGAGCGGGGCTCTGCACGAGCCACAGGAGGAGCGAGGCATTTGCAACAACGCCTCGTGCTCTTTAGATGCAGTGTGCCGCGGGGCAACACACAAACACACAAAACGAGAGCAAAAAAGAATATAATCCGCCGGATATCCTCGGCGTGCTGATCGCCTGTTTCAACGGCGGCGGCTTCCTCGGAGTCCAGCGATGCGGAGAGCGTCGCTGAAGAGACCGAAATCAGTGAAGCAGCCCCTGAGCCTCGCTTATATACGCTAAGCCACACCCCCTCTTTCGCGGGCTGTGACGCATGAGGCGCGCCAAGCGCGCTCATTGGACGTGACGTCACGTCTAAGGCTCAGCGTTAGGCTGCTGCAGTTGCCGCAGGGCAGCCAATGGGCACGCTAGTAAGCCTGCCCTAGGTCTGCGTGCTGCTGCACTGCGTTGACAAAATTATAAAAATTAAGGATAATTTTTTGGCTTCAGATCTCGAGAAAGATGACTTTCCCGCAGCGTAAGCTACTTACGCAATACGAGAGAACCTCTCGTAAGAGAACTCATTGTTTGGACTGATTTTTTTATTATTTTGGTATGAATAATACACATGAGAACATTAATATAACAACAACAATAGAGAGGACATTTGAAAAACATATCATTCTATGTCTCGAAACTCATTTTATTAATTTAAAAATGACCAACTTTTATTTAGAACAATTAAAACAGTATCATATCATTGACCTCCTTCCACCAATAAAACTATTAATAAAATATGTATTATTCATTTAAAAATGTACACTGACAGCCTACTAACATAGCCTACTGTATTTCATAAATTTTCAAAAGCTATTTATGATGATGATGAATTATAAAATCATTTAATAAAAAAAAACTATTCAAGTGGTAATTATATCTAAAATAACTAAAACATACAAAATAAGGCGGCACTGTAAGCAGCTGTGGTTGCCAGTTAATTTACATCCCTTTACCGTTAATTTACAGCTCTCCTTTTTTACAATATTTTACCATAAAAATACCATGGAAGGTAAATCATATAATTTGGGAAACCGATTGCTCTAACAGTTCGAGCTTAAAACTAGTATTTATACTGATAGTACTGTAAACTTACTTCATGCGAGTCCACTGAAAATTAATATCTCTTAATAACTGCAAACACATAATGTGTAATAGTGAATTAATTAAAAACATGACTTCAACTAAAATCTTTTCAGTTCGTATTTAGTGAACTATAACATGCATGTATGTGCTAAAGTACTTAGCAAGGAGATTGTCACTGCATCAGCAACTACACAGTCACTGTCTTTAAATAAAGCAACAGGCAGCATAACATCAGTGTTTCTCTGCTCATCTTTGACTGAAGCACAGGCTCTACTCTCCAATTAATTAAACTAACAGATCTCTCTTATATCATCTTGTGCAAAAACACATAAAACACTTTAGTTTAATATTTACTCTCCTAATCAGTTATTGACTTCGCATAACTTTTTTCGATGAACTTTCACTAATATTTCAGTGAAATTAGCTTCTTTCGTTTAACAAATCTGACTGTTATGTTTTACAATATATTTCTGTTTTTCCTTGATTTTACAGTAATCTACTGGCAGCTGCCAGTAAATGGCAGTAAATTACTGTTTTTCTACAGTTTTATGCCATAAATTAATTTACAGTTGATTACCGTTAAATTTCGCTTTACTCTTTTTATTTTTTATTTGGCACATTTAACCCTTTTAACCCCACTCCAAAATCTTCAGTTTTAAATTAACACTTGTATGTCCACACTACAGAGTGTTGGAGTAACACTGAAGCAGTGTTGAAGTTAATGATATAATTCAGTGATTAATTAACTGATGATTGAGCATTAGTGATGAACACCTGATGTTAACAAGCAGAATCACTGAAGGACAGAGGAACAACAAGAAGATAAAAAAGCGAAACACAAGAACTACAACTGACTTCAGCCACATAAGACATTAAATCTCTCAAGATCTCAGCAGAGGATTAAACAACTCCAAAAATTAGCATTACCAGCTTCACTTATTACTAACCAGAATGACTTCTTTTTTTTTCATACGTCTAAGAAATTCCTATTGAGAATTAAAGAGGTTTAGATGTTGCTTTGTTTCATTTGACGTTACCATTATGGAGATGTTTGCCTTAGTTGGGCTCTTGACCCTTGACTTTAACATTAGTTTTTCTTTGGTTGCTGTAACTGTGTGTTAAGACACATTTGTTGTGGCAGAAACAAAGCCAACAAAAATTAGATCAGGTGTTACTGATTATGATGTCATCACATAATGTTTGGATCATCGATCTCATTCTGTGTCTAATCCCTGAACAAAAATGTGTTGTTTTAATACAGCTTAATTTTATATTACAACACTGAAACTACAGCAAAAGTTCAAGCAGTGCTGCACAATCAGTTATGAAGGATTTTTTAAACTCATTATTCACACTTTTTTTTTTATTACGGCTTCACACACAGAGACATCAAGAATCAGCCAATGAATCTCAACAATGGTGACGTTCAGATTTGATGTTATCTTTTTTGTTGATTATCACAAAACACGCTACTAAAAGTCAACACAAAACCAACAGCAAAAATAAAAGCAAAAAGTAAAAATTAAAGATAATAACCAGACAATTCAGCTGCATAATTTATTCAGGCTGCAATGCATGCTGGGAGTCATGGACGATTTTTTTTGTACTATGCTGGTACCCAACATGCATTGCAGCATGAAACTTTTGATTGTCACCATTGTTGAGATTCATACGCCAATTCTTGATGTCTGTGTGATCCAGAAGTTTAAAATGTTCCGAGTATAAACTTTTTTTAAATCCTTCATGTTTTCTGGATGTCAAAACCCCGATAGATCTCAATCTGTAAAATCGCAATGATTCTATAATCAAAAATACAAAACATCATCCATATAAATACATTAGACAATAAAAGAGAACAGTGAATCGAGTCACTAGATGATGATTGTGACCATTAATAAATAGTCACTGTTATCTGATACTGTTTTCTTTCAGGGTTTTTTTGCCATAGCAAATGTATTTTAAAGACATAGCTACAGCTGCCAAAGAAAAATTAATGTTCAAAGTCAGGGGTCAAGAGCTAACTAAAGCAAACACTGATCTCCATCATGGTAACATCAAATGAAAATAAAATTCCATCTAAACCTCTGACACCTTTTAATAAGAACTTCTGTAGACTTGTGACAGAAATAAAGTGAATCTGGTTAGTAATAAGTGAAGCTGGTAATGCTGTTTGTGGAGTTGTTTAATCCTCCTCTGCTGAGATCTTTAGCTAAGATTTAATGTATTTTATCTTCCTTTGATTTCATCTTTTTTTTCTGTTCTTCGTGTTCCTCTTTCCTTCAGTGTTACTGCTTGTTAGCAGCAGGTGTTAATCAGTGTCTGAATTAACTGAATTAACTATGAAATCATTCACTCAGTCAAGTGGACTTTATTAGTGAACTGATGTAGGGAATAGTGAATGAGGGTATAGGGTGTGATTTTGTGTGGACTTTGAGCGCTGTTAATTCACAGTATATTCCTGTAGGCTACTTCTCGAAAATTACAAAGATCAACCAGAATGCATTTTTTTTCTACGGTATATTGTTGTTTTAATGGAAAACAGCATGTTACTGTCAAAATTTGGCCGTTTTTTACAGCAATTTTTTACAGAGGCCATAGGCACAATATACCCTTTGGCGCATGATGTCCACTGGAGTGAGCAGATGTATTTTCTGTCACAGAAAAAAATGTACAAGGAAAATATTATTAAAATCTGGATAAAAGTGTTTCTAACATCTTATTTATCTAAAAAAAAAAAAAAAAGTTTTTTTTTTAAATTTTTTTTTTTTTTGAGATAGTTTTGTTTTGTAAATGTTTTGTTTTCTGAGAATAAAAGGATTTAACACTTATTCCTGAGGTACTTGGTGCATCTCCTCTTCCCTCTGCCATTTTGAATGATGCAATATCTCAAAACAACAAAGAGATACAAAGACAATTAAAATTTTTCTCAATCGATTTGACACATTTCTCCAAATTCAGGTCACTGTTCTCAAAACAGTTAACACAGTGATCTGAACACTTTGTAATTTTCCTAATCAGGTTGTAAATTTTCCTTAATTTCTTGCAAATTACAAATCCATGCATCATTTTTCAAACAATGTGCACACAATTCTCAGATGTTTTCACATTAGTCCATACTGCCAGCAAAACTTTAATATATCAGGAAAAAAACAATTGCAGCTCTTTTTATTTATTTTACAAAAATCACAATCATTTGTGCAATGTGCACCATTTTGTGTCAACAAACAAAACTCTGTAATTTATTGAATTCTCAATTGTACTTGGAATGTTCTCTATTAGCCCCAAATAAATATCTGCTGAGTTAGTAATACATACAACACAGGAAACTCGGTTACGTATGTAACCCTCATTCCCTAGCTGTGTCCCAATGTGAAGGCTGCATCCTTCGAAGGACTGAAGACTTCAAGGATGCAGCCTATGTGTCCTTTGAAGGACGCACCATGTAGCCTTCGTAGGATTTACTTATTTGCCAACCAGGTGTTCCTGATCACCGCTCCTAGCGCCAAGCAACGGTGCGAAAGGGCAACTGCCATCCTGATAATTAATTTGATATAATTGAGTAAACAGCTATGGAGCCAGAATTGGCTATGGCTATGTATTTTTTTAATTAATTTTTTTACTGGAGGACATGGTGAGGATGTTTCAGCCCCGGCGCTGCCAGGTCATGTATTTTCTGTTTAGCCCTGTCTGAATATAAAACCCAATTGAATATAAAAAGTCCAGTATTTCTCCCGGTCATCATCGGCAGCTGTCACAGTTTCCAGGCGACAAGAACAATCCTCCGTAGGCTAGACCGGTCCGAACGCTTCAGATGCACCCTTTGATATGGGACGCAGCTGTAGTTGAAAACAATTTGTTAATATTTAAGTATATGTAAGTATTCACGTACACATGTGAAGTAACCTACTGAAGTATTTTTTCCCCTCACATATGATTTTACATTAAACTACACAAAAGTATATAGTTTGTAGTGTAACAACCTTGAAAATATTCAGAAGTAAAATGCAGTAGTAGCATAATATAAATGCAAAACTTTCATAAAAACCCTGACAAGGATTTTTTCTCCTGCAGAATACATACCTTTAGTTTTACTCTTGATACCTTCACTGCAGAATACAACCTCTAGTTTTACTCTGATACTTTAAGTACATTAGAGTATGCAAGATAATTTTGCTTAACTAAGGTTTCAGTAGTTTTTCTCCAATGCAGTATTAGTAGTTATTAAAAGTACTTTTTTCAGAAATATACTCTTTAAAAAAAAAACAAAACAAAGAAAAACTCAGTGACATGGCAGCCGTCGATTGAGTCAGCCCTGCAAACCTGATAGTGGAAATATGCACTCAAACACTCTGGAGACCATCCCAGATGATGTCCCACCAGCAGAAGGCCTCACCAGGGGCAGCCCATCCCGGTCCAGCGCACCACCAGGGTCTCCCTGCTCAGCTCAATAAAAGTCTACATCATTTTTTTCTTATTTTATGTACTGTAAATGTTTATGTTGATTTTGATATGTTTAACGTATGTTGTTATTAGTTGGAAAAAGTACTTTAATGTAGCCCGTGGAACAAATTATTTTCATTTACCAATTTTATTAAAAAAAAAAGAAAAAAAAGGTATAGAAGAATTTGTTTCATGTAGAAATTATGACTGTCATTACAAAAATAACCAATGTCCAGAACAATTCATTCTCTTTTATTTACACATTTAAAGTTGCAGATTTTTTCTTTCCTTTTAAAAAATAAAAGTGAAACAAGAATATGTAGTAAAAATATCTATTTTTCAATCATTCTCTCAAGAAGAGAAAACAGCCTGTCCATCCTCTCCCTACTCTCCTGTGCTTAGGATCCTTTTATGTATCCTTCCTTTCACGGGGAAACGAAGGGTGCATTTGGCGTCGCTTTTGAATCAGGGAAGCCTTCGTCGCGTTGCGATGACGCAACCGGCCTTCGAATACGGCCTTCGAAGGATGCAGAATTGAATTGGGACAGCCTTCATCGTGCCACGGTGATGCAATCGGCCTTCGAATACGGCCTTCGAAGGATGCAGAATTGAATTGGGACAGCCTTCATCGTGCCGCAGTGACGCAATCGGCCTTCAAATGCGGCCTTCCAAGGATGCATCCTTTAAATTGGGACGTCCTCGTCGTGCCACTGTGAGCAATCAGCCCTCAAATACGGCCGATCGGCCTTCACATTGGGACACAGCTCCTGAGTAGGGAACGGAGACTTTACGTTGTGACGACGAATGGGGTTTCGATTAGAAAGCCTTTCACCTTCGAGAATACAAAACAAGCCAATGGCAAGAAAATGCCATGGGTCTGTGGAATTTGCATAGCCTAACTCCGCCCCACCTTGTGGGTATATAAGGAAGTACGCTGGCAACATGCAGTTATGTTTTCTCACTGAGGAGCCGAGACTGAACTCAGGCGTTCCAGCGGTACAGCGGAAGTGGCAGGGGAACGAGGGTTACATACGTAACCGAGACGTTCCCTTTCGTGGTCACTACGAGTTACGTTGTGACGACGAATGGGGTTCCCAATCTAATCACGCCACCTCGGCTGTCTTCCAGTGCCCTGCGTAAGTCTGAGCTCCCTGTCATGAGACTAGCATGGACGAAGGACTCCTACTTAACACAGGAATACCAAGGTACACTGCGAAGCATATCTCAGTAGAAATATGCAACACAATGCCTGCCCGAAAGGAGGACTTACAGAATACACATATGACCCGCAAGTGGGCTGCATATGGAAGAACACTGGGGTATCCAGCCCGCAGGGTGGAATCTTTCAACCCCAGGGGTGGCAAGGTGGCTTGCCAAGGGAAAGACACACGCTTGAGAGAGGCTTACAGTGGAAATACACATGTGGGGGTTGCCCAAGGGGGGAACCATGCACATGGAGCACCTAGCCAATGTGAAAGCTGCCGCAGGCATAACTCTGGCGTTGACGTCAACAGTGCTGGAGGAACTATGGGCTTCTCGGGAAAGTTCACCTGAGGAGAGTATCGCACGTATCCAGTCCGAGGAGTGGAATGGCGAGCAAGCGAAGACACCGGCTAGTTGAAGCGAGTACACGGGAGGATACTGGCTCCACTCAAAGATTGTAGAATCTCGCGAATGTGTTAGGTGTCAAACAGCCTGCAGCTCTGCAGATGTCTGTTAGTGCGCTAGAGCCCAAGAGAAGCCACACTCCGGTTGGATTGTGCCTTCACACCAAGGGGGCATGGTCGACCTTGCTGCTGGTATGCCAAAGCAATGGCGTCCACTATCCAGCAACCTTTGCTTAGAGAGAGAGCCTTTCCCTTCAGCTTCCCACCATAACAGACAAAGAGCTGTTATGGGCTGGCCCGAATTCCAGGCACGCTTCGTCAACCGAAAATGCCTGCAGGTCCCCTACCCTCTTGATGGAGGCCAATGCAACCAGGAGCGCTGTCTTCAATGACAGGAACTTAAGCTCGACTGATTGCAAAGGCTCAAATGGAGCACTCTGCAGGGCGGAGAGAATCACTGCATGGTCCCAAGAGGGTATGAGAGGAGGGCGAGGAGGAATTAGTCTCCTCGCTCCTCTCAGGAACCTGATGACCAGGTCGTGCTTCCCCACAGACTTACCTTCAGCTGCATTGTGATGTGCGGTGATAGCGGCAACATACACTTTGAGGGTGGAGGGAGACAGCCATCGCTCCAACCCATCTTGCAGGGAGGAAAGCACGACACTGATCGGGCATTTTCTGGGGTCTTCTCGGCGAGAAGAGCACCAGGTGACGAAGAGGTTCCACTTCAACGCATAGGCATGTCGCGTGGAAGTGATGGTAGCCACCACCGGAGGTGGTAGGGTACTCAAACCTGCTTCGTCTCATCTAGAAGCCACACATGTAGGTTCCATAGAACGGGACGAGGGTGTCAGAGGGTGCCCCATCTGTGAGAGGAAACGCCCGCGGGTTGCGGCACGCAAGAGGGGGGTGTGAGCCGAGGAAGTATTGTCTGCGCTTTGTTCCACACCGTCACCCTCAGGTCACCCTGTCCACCAGCCAAAGTACCACCTCTCGAAGAGGGGGTAGATCGGGGTGTGGTTGAGGGAACTCTTGCTCTAGTGAGGTCATTGAGTCTCGACCGCTGTGTCGCAATGGTCATGTTCCCGCAATGAGAACATGAGTCATCCACAAAGGCTGCCTTAGCGTGATCTAGGTTGGACCTCTTGCGTCCGCAACCCGCGGGCGTTTCCTCTCACAGATGGGGCACCCATCTGTGCAAGGCAGCGATTGTGCCCATCAAAATGAGAAACAGTCTGACCGCAACCAGAAGTGCACGGACGAGACATCTTTAAAAAGATGTGCCCATGCGCAAGCTCTTTTGTGAGAGGGGAAAACTCTGCAGAGTGTTGAAGCGACCAGGGAGAACACACGACTGGCAGATCACTGCACAGATCAGCAGGCAATGTGAACTCGCTGGAGATCGCCGACACACCAACACCTGGAGAGTAGCTCGTCTCGAAGAGAGAAGATCTCAGAATGGCTTGTGGAGTGAAGAATGCTCTTGGCTCCAAAGCGAAAACATAACTGCATGTTGCTTCCTTATATGCCCACGAGGTGGGGCTGAGTTACGCTGTGCAAATTCCGTAGACCCATGGCATTTTCTTGCCATTGGCTCATTTTGTTGTCTCGAAGGTGAGACTGAAACCCCATTCGTCGTCACGACGTAACTTGTAGTGACCACGAAAGGGAATGCAAATTTTAGATGGTATAGGAAGAGGAGATGGAGCAAGAAGAGTTGAGGATGTAGAAGTAAGAAGAGCTGAGGATGTAGAAAGAGGAGTAGAGGGAGAAGAGATGAGTAGAAGGCAATGGTATTAGTGTGAGGGAAGGGAAGAGCAAGGTGTAAGAGGAGGGAGGAGAGGTAGAAGGATAGGGTACAGATGAGTTTCAAATGAAATCAGAGCTACCTTAATTGACTGTCATAAATGATGGTATTTCCTTGATAGAAGCTGGGCAGAGAGTTCAGCTCAGTATAAACATTCTGCCACAGTCAATGTCCCTGGTGTTGTGCCACACAATGCTGTCTTGGGGCCGCACAACACAGAAAGGCTTCTAAATGTTTTTTTAGCTCCCTCAATGAAATACACTTTCCGCTGGGGGATCAGGAGGAAATTGAGCGAATATATCATAAATCATGCGAGCCGTTACCGTTACACCTGGTATTATCACGCGTTTCAATGTGTCTTCTGTTCCTATTGTCTTTGCACTAACTGTAAATAGTTAGATGCTATATTTGCACTAAGTGTTAATAGTTGTTAGGTAGTCTACTAGTGTAAATAGTGGCAGATATACTATTTGTACCTCATTGTATTGTAGTATAGGACTATTACAGTATGCAATAATAACAACATATTCAGGGATATAGGAATCATATTTATTAATTGAGAATCACTTACAAAAATTCAGCAGGTTTTTAATTTTTCTACAGAATGTTGGATGGTATCCTGTAGGAATGATGAAATCCTGCAGGACACATTGGCAATCAGTTGCATAAACTGCTCAGGCTAGTCTTAAAAGGCTGGTCCTAACTGTTTATGGTCAGGTACATAAAAAGGTAGATCTAATTTAAATTGAAAAAGTAATACTAATTACCCCTTGGTTAATTGCCAGTTAGTCAAACACAGTCTTAAAAGCATAATATCCTAAGATTTAATCATAATCATAATACGATTTTAGATTTAAATTATCCAAAAACCACTAAAACCACATTGTTTCCAACAATGTTTAAATCCAGAGAAATCAGCTATTTTGTAATGTCCCATGCCATTGTGTTGCCTGTCACGTACGTCATATCTGCATTGCCCTCGATTTCCGGGTTTACACCACAAAAACCCAAAAGACGCTTTAATATTATGTGTTTTAATTAGAAAGGTGAGCTTCTGTTACCTTTATCGACAGAAAACGAATCATTGTTAGATAGCTCATGGTTCTTATTGCTTGAATCTCTTGTTTTCTTGATTTACTGCAAGTATGTTTGTACACAAAAAGTAAATCAGACAACACAATTTCGTCAAGTGCATAAAATAGCATAATTAGAAAGAACTTTATTCGTAGTACAATACAGCATTTTCTGTATATTTCAATGCATTTAGCTAATATGATATTCTAATACCAATCTAGCTTACTGCAATGTGCAACAAGTGTCTCATACCAGCCACTGAGCGATCGCACAGAGTTAACATAACTTTCAACACACTTAATGTATTTTTAGATGATTGTTCTGCATTTCCCCAAAATTTTAATTCATCAAATAAAGTGACCTGTAGTAATTCAGCACTTGTGGCTGAAATAAAAGAATGTGAATTTATGATCAAACATAACTGTAACAAAGTTCAAGTTCAGAGAAGTAGGAGGCGAATGTTATACGTAACTTTAATTGTAACTTTTATTGTAAGATTAACATTAACAATAAAACGAAAGGAGCATCAGCGGCTAACTGCGGCATACAAGCATAATAAAAACAGCAACGTAAAATGTCCCAGGCTCTCTGCGCCGCCCAGGTTCATGCAACAGTAACGTTATTAAAACTTTAATACATTAGCTCATCCATGAACATTTTTTCTGCCTGAGTCCCGTCTGATTGCTTTCCATTGGCTGTGGTGGTGAATACACCTACCAGTTAGTAGCATCTGTGGAATTAAGAGCTTTTAGAATGTTATAAAACCTATAGAAATTAAACAACTGAATTGACAAAAAAAGACAGCCTTCATTTTTCGCCGTACTTCACAACACGTGACCCAACAAGTCTGTCTGTCACTTGCAAAAAAACAGTCACGTTTTAGAGATGAAAAAAAAAACAGTAGGCTACAGAAATGTAGTGGAGTAAAAAGTACGATATTTGTCTTTCAAATGTAGTGAAGTTAAAGGGTAACTCTCGCCAGAATGAAACCTAGGGTCTTTTTGTTAATCTACCCGAGGCAAACTTTCGTTTAAAAGCATAATTAGAATGGAAACTCCACTTTTAAGTTTGACCATATTTTCGTTTTCGGTCAAATTGCCTTTTGAATGGGAGTGTTTGGGGCACTTCTATGATAGCATAAAAAATCGCTATTTTTAAAACACTAAGAAGGCTCCACACAACATGAAACTTTGCTCGAAGTATCACCAGGGGCTCTACACATGAACTCGAACATTGAGAACATTGTTTGTGTATACAGAGTTTACTAAAAAGAAAGATTTTGAACAACTCACTGTAGCTGTGTCCGCAGGCATTTTGTCAGTAAAAATAGTCGATGCAAATGAACTGACTCAGAATTTTAGTATTGTTTCTTATATGAGGATCCTTTTTAAAATACAAGGTCAATATTGATTTTCACTAACGACAAAACAACAAATTATCCGTGAATTTATATGGAACTAAGCTTTAGGAGCTTTCCATCTTTACTCTGCTCCCTGTTACATTACATTAAGACCCCAGATTGCATTTTGGCGAGAGTTACCCTTTAAAGTAAAAAGTTTCCAGAAAAAATTATACTCAAGTAAAGTACAGATATTCAAAAAGTGTACTTAAGTACAGTACTCAAGTAAATATACTTCGTTACTGTCCACCTCTGGCTACACCTTTGTTATTATTAGGGCGATCGGGCGACGCACCACCAAAGTGTGAAAGGGACTTTTTCAATCACAGTCTCATTCAACCAGGGGGGCAGGGTTTCATATTATTTTGAAGCTTCCCCGGGCGCCGCCATTGATTAGCCGACCCCCACCTGTTAGCATTCCATTGACTCCCATTCATTTTGGCGTCACTTTGACAGCGAATAACTTTACATCTGGGGCGTTTAAAGACTCCATTTGTCCATTATTTATTTCTAAAGAAACACGAAAATGTATAAAAGGCTCCATTACCTTGTAGCTTACGTTATGGCCCCGTAGAAGCAATTTTTGAAAAAATAGGCTAACGATTGCATCATAACCACGCGACTCTCTGTCGCACAGTAGAGAAATGACCGTATGGACAGGAGAAGCTCGCGGGCAATCGGGGGGACGTGGAGGCAAAATGACAAAATAATTAATCAGAATACCTAGCAAAAGTTTCTCCTGCTCCAAGCTCAGACACCTCCTACTCACACTCTCCGTCTCTGCAAGTTTCGGAAGGGAATGATTCAGATTTCTCTTGGCACAGCTACTAGAAGACAGACGGATTGCTCACGTCACATCTACGTCGTCAAGCTCAGTTTGAGTCTGCGCAGTACGCTCGACCCCCAGGAAGGAGAGCTTCTAATTGACTTCACTTGTCTCCGTTGATCCAATGGGTCGCTGTGTCCAGTTTATATACTGTCTATGCATTCAACCACAGAGTTACGCTAGCAGTCACTCACTGTTGTTCTGCCTCTGGATATAGTTCAATCAGCGACAAGTCACGTTATGTGGAGTACCTCCTCTTTTTGGGCGAGCTGTGCCAAGAGAAATCTCAATCATTCCCTTCCGAAACTTGCAGAGACGGAGAGTGTGAGTAGGAGGTGTCCATGAGCTTGGAGCAGGAGAAACTTTTGCTAAGTATTCTGATTAATTACTTCGTCATTTTGCCTCCACGTCCCCCCGATTGCCCGCGAGCTTCTCCTCCTGTCCATACAGTAATCTCTCTAATGTGCGACAGAGAGTCGCGTGGTTATGACGCAATCGTTGTTGTTGTTGGTGAACATAAATGTGCTAGAGAATTTCAAACCTACATGTGTATTTTTGATATTAGCTTTGTTTGTTTTTTTCTTTTATTTGTTTTTTAAGTTTAGTAAATTTAACTACTTCTTTAAAAAGCATTATTTTGTTTTTAGATTGTAATGTTGCAATGTTAGAATGTAATGTGATTTGACCCCTTTTTTTGACTGCAGATAGACAGCAAGGTTACACAATGTTTGTTTTTATAACCTTCAATATAACCCTTATGGTTTATAACCCTACATTGTTTGTAGGACAATATTGATCAGGATATTAAATATTTAAAAAAAATATTTCGCCATACATCGCCATTTAGCCCAAAAATTCAGATTTATTTGGCAATTGGCTATTTCCCAACCCTACCGGCTGAAGTTTTAGCTAAACTTTAGGCTAATGATAGCTACATTATTATCACTGTTAAATTGTTATTTAACAATTAACCTACATGCAGTCCTGGATTAATAATTCAGTTTGTTGCGCACCATCATTTTTTTTAGCACCAGCCGCCACTGGTTTTGAATAAGTGACCTCTAGCGGTAAAACTTACATACTGTGCCTTTAACATAGTGGTTAAGTTTATGCAACTGGCCCCAGGGTTTAAAATGGACCCTCAGTATAAAGAAACAAGGAGGAGAATTCTGAACAAGGTGGAAAAAAAGTGCCAGTACTCCTTTTGTGCATTGCGGGCATATGCAAATTAGCATAATTAAAGAACTTCTGATAGGGTAGACCAAGTCTGCTTGCATATGTGATTTGTCGAGATGAGAGATAATTCACGTATTGTGATGTCATTACTAGTGATGGGAGAAACAAAGCTTTTCGAAACTCTGAATCAACTGAAATAATTGCTTCGCAAAATGATTCACTGTTTTGAAGCTCTTGAAAAATGCTGGTGACACCTGCTGGTCAAAACTGTGTAAATGTAAGGAAAAAGTCCAAAAATGCATAAAACACCCTTTACAAACCTATTGCAAATAAATCTATTAAATGGAATCTATAAATAATTAAATACCATTAAATAAAAAGTGTCTGTAGGCTATAATATGTGCTCTTTTATTAATTTGTTAGGTGTTTTATGGGCCCTCACTCTTCTTTTTATTATACAAATGTGACATTACAAATGTCTACATCTTTATAAAACTGATTCGAGATCAGATAAAATTAGACACTGCAGTATCATGAACTATGGTCCATGGATTCACTGAGATTGTCCCCGAATGGTGAACCATTGAAATTTCGCAACCCTGATCAAGGCAAACCTCATTATTTACATGACCGAGGGCAAAAAAAACAACAACAACAACAACCCTTAGTTAGTAGATTTTTCAGGGGTAAAGGAGAACTCACAATTTATGGTTTATGTCTTGATTTCATCATTTCGCTGTATTTTGAAGTGACAGGGGAGCAAGTTCACTTTCATGTAGGCCCATAACATTCTATAAATTGCAGAATTTTATTTTATTTTATTTGAAGTTTACTTCAAGATGGGTGGAAAGAACTGAAATGCAAGATGCAGCAGACGCAGTATGTGCGAATGAATGATTGTCACAACTTTTAATGAAAGAAAATATATGCATGCCATGCACTAACCAATATGCATGCACAACCCAAATGTTACTTTTTGCAAATCTTAACAATCAAGCAACATACACTGAAGAATATAAATTTAATACTGGCAACTTTTTTGTTAAACATTTTTTTGTTATAGTGGATTTCAAGTATTCATAGATGCAGGAAGTACCTTTCAGAGTACATTTTAAAAATGCTAACACATGTTCTTTAAAACACAAACTAATGCATCAAAACTATTAAATTGGCAATTGTATTATTAGAATTTTGGCACATGAAAATAACAATTCATAATTTTTTCCTCTACAAAAATTTGTCATTGTCATAGATCTTATGAGATTTCATTACACAGATGTCAAGTGTGAGAGAAAATCAAGTGCCAAATATTTCCTGAGATCAAATTAGATATTTAAAAAGGAATCAGTCTCAGCAACTGAAAATTCTTACTATAAAATTATTTTGATCTGTTAACATCCTTCATAATAACTTCATTGAGCTGCACAGTAATGTAATTAACATGCACAATTTCAGTGACATGACAAAAAATAGGCACAGCATGTTTGTTTAAATATAATTCCACAGACCTTATCAGTAATTCTTTCGATATTGACTCAACACTGCTTAAGTGATGTCATTTTTTAATGGTCTCTCATAGTGGTAAACAAAATTCAAAGGCTGAAACTATGCAGTAGTGCAACTTCAATCTAGCTGGGCCACAGTGTTTTGGACTAGATAGCTTGATGTGCACAGTATTTTTTTCAACAATATGACAAACTTTTCCAACAGACAAATGCAAATGAAATAGTAAAAGAGGAAAGATGTCACATTATTTACATGCGATTGTATGGTTCCCTTGCAGTTTATACACAAAACAGCATAATACATTATAAAGTGCACTAAACGGTCTCCTGAATAGGTTTCATAAGTAACTAAATTAATATTATATCTTGCTCTTTCAAACTTCAAAATAAATGTCACAACCATGCACAGACACACTTCTATGACTGTTATCACAATTAAAAAAATAAAATTTGACAAAGATTGATGAGCACAACTGAGAGCTGCTTCCCACCAATGAAAATTCCATAGAATTACTGTACAGACAAAATGCTAGAAACACTGAGTCAGTGCAACTTCCTTCTAGTGAACAGTGTGGGGATACTACAGTAATATGTCATCATATCAAATATGGTAAATGAAGACTTTTCTGGGTGTGTAGCAGAAAGTTTCATGTATAATTTGGAGGCTCTATGTCTGCAGGAAACATTAACAACCTCTATTTCAGTTGGAATTTCTTTAGACGGGGGTGTAGTCTGCCAAAGCCACAGCACATCTTGAGTTTGAAGGGGTAAGCCACGGACCCTCTTTTGTTCTTCTGACTTTGTCTCCTATCTTCTGAAATGTGGAAGTGTTCAATTCTACTTCTGCCCTGCTTTAGTGAGAGAGAGAAAAAATTAGAACAGCAGACACTATGTTTTGCTTAATCGATGAGCAGAAAGTATCTACGTTTTTCAGCATGCTTGGTAGTTTTGAAGATAGTGTGACAAGTATGACCGGAGACTGTGAAGAAGTGATAGTGACAGTAAAAGCACATTTGGGGCAGACGGAGATTCCTAGAACAGGTACCTTTTTCCATCACCAAATTCACCAAACCAAGCTACATATTTACAGCCATCAGTAACATGGCACTCTCCAATTAATAAAAAAATGAGAACTGTGGAAAGATTATTTTCGGCTGCCATGAGTACATCTCATCACACAGGACCTGTTCTATAATTTCCTCCTTACAGATGCACATTAATTGAAATGAAGTCTATGACATTCATTCATACTACAAGACATCTACTTGCATCATATAAAGAGAACTAATGTGTGGTGGTTATCCTGAAATGTTGCAATGTAAGTATGCTCATGTTCACCGCTCTCTCCCAGGCCGATGGACTTTAAGCAGAAGGACACGCATACAAAACCATGCATCTATCTCTTTCACCATCTCGCAGTCACTCTCACTCGCTCTCACACTGACCTGCAATGTACTTTGCTCCAATTAACATAAACATGCTACCCAGAATGTAAAAGCCCAAGGGTACACTACTGAAGATACTAGCTCCTCGTTGGTTGTCCAGAACACAGGTCCATGTTATGCAAGACAGTGAAAAGAAAAAGAAAACAAGTGGGACAATTAAGTAACTACTGATTTTGTGAAACCGAAAAACAAGTCACTTCTCCTAGAGGTTTGCTTTACTGCAAACCTTTTTAGTTCTAACTGAACCAGGTAATCAATAACTTTGCAGAAAAGTAGATCACCAGAAGGAAGACTTTGACCCCTGATAAAAAAAACATAAAAAAAACAAGCTTTGTGTTCTTGCAAAGTTCTGAATATCCATTCTCCCTGACTTTGGACATTCTGGGTCAATACATCAAGTTATTTATTACTACAAACCCTAAATCAATCTTTGACTACTGTTGTGGGCCTGGTATTTTTTGGTGTGTGTTTTTTTTTCCTTTTGGAAAAAACATTGAAATAATTTGAGCAAAAGAGATCAGATAAATTTCCAGATTTTGTTTTTTACTCATTTAGATATAATATGTAATTACTGAATTACTTGCATTTGCAGAGTGTTTCTTTGATTAGTTGATTGATCAAATTTACAATTGAGTCAAAAAAAGAAAGGAAAAACCCACACACACACCATTTCCATTGTTGACTGGCTCAGTGGTTTCCCAGTTCATAGCCTTCTGTACAGCTTTCTTCCAGCGAGCATATCGCAGTTCACTCTCTGCGTATATATATATATATAAAAAAAAGAAAGTTTCATCTACAACTAGAGTGCTAATCAACAGTTAGTTATTACACACATTACAACACAATGTGAAGGCTGGAAGGTTCCAAAAAGTTTGTCAGTATTACATTGAACAAGGTTACAAATTAAATAAACAATTCATTTAATGAAAAACCTATATATTGTAAATACAATTTACATTACAGTTATGAGCTGTAGGGTGTTGGATTTTAGATTCCTTTACCCTCTGGGTTGATCTGAGGTTCAAATTTTTCTGAAGTGACCTCTGTGAGATCTTCTGGGTTCAGGCTCCACACACTGACCCCCTCAGCTGCTCCTGCTGCCAGGCAGACCCAGAGCTGTGGTTTCAGGCATGGATGGTTTTACTGTAAATACAATTTACATCACATATCTGCCCATTTCTAAGCATTTATGTTCATCCTCATATAGAGATGTACCAGTAAATCAATTATACTTCCTCCTTTCAAAAACTGATACACATTTTCATACAAAGGGTCTGAAAAGCACATCTTACCAACTGGGATACACAGTATGTCGGCCTGCAGCTGCATCAGTAACCTGTTGGATGTCATGCCTCCATCAACCTGGAGCTGAGCCAGATGAATACCACTGTCCAGGTTCATTGCATCCAGAATCTGAAACAAATTTTAGCATCCTTTAACATCCTACAAAAACAGTTTTTATAGTCACTTATTTATTCACGACATACAGTACTCAAATTTATAAATACACCTCCAGCCTTAAGACTGTAAAACAAAAAGTAAGGGATTATGTACAATAAAATAGACGCTGCAAAATAAACCACAACAGGGAAATCAGGACATGAAGTCTGTGGCTGACTACATTGTCCTGCTTATTACATGTTCATTTGCAAATCAAATGAACATCAAATGAAGATTTGAGTTGAAATTATTTTACTAGTTTGTAGAGACCACAGAAACGCTTTGGACAACGGTTAATATTCATCCGTCAGAAATTATTTTAATTAGGACATTCAATCATGCAGACCCATGCCAATTCATGGAAGATACCTCTCGTGTCTGGAAGCAGACAGCTTCGAGTGCTGCAAAAGCCAAATGACTCCTATTGGTGAACTGTGTTAGACCACAGATTATTCTGTTGTAAGCAAGAGGCAGAGGTTCAGTGTTGTACATTTCATATGTAATAACACAGCACTGAAACTGGACTTAAAGGAAGAAAGAAAATGCATTCATTTCACAAGTATTCTCGCATGATAAAATGTGCAATAAGATTTAAATTTACAATTAAAATATAGTGCCTTATGCTCATTGCACTAAGGCTTTAGTGTTTTAATGTCACTTACAGAGATCAGTCGAAAATGATCTTTAAAGGACGGATCAGTTACTCACCCTCTCGCACTTGGTTCCCAGTATGGCGCATATAATCCAGAGAACGCAGGGACAAAGTAACAGCCGTATGATGTGCCAACATCAGCAGCTAATTTTTCTGAGGTGAAAAGTGAAGTGTTTATACTGAAATATTCCCAAACTGGGTTGAATGCTTTTATATTGGGTATAAAATATAATTTCTATAAAAACACACCAAGTTCTGAAGAAGTCTGTATAATTCCAAGGTTATCCTTTAGCCAACGCACAACTGCTCCTCCAATGGCAACAGAACCCTAAAAAAAGCATTGCAGATGAATAAGGTTAAAACGATTGGCTATATCACTTTAAATCACAAAGTAATTGTGAGAAATGAATAGATTTAAATAATAATAATAATAATAATAATAATAATGTTTTTAGAGGTGGAATGAAAAAGTTGCTAGTTCTAATAAATGTAAACAATAGGGATGCAACTATCCAATATTCAGTATCGGTACAAGTAAAATCACATTTATTTATAGAGCACTTTATAATACAGATTGTTTCAAAGCAACTTTACAGGGATAACAGGAAAATTATTCAGTTCATTTCGGCTGTACAGCAGCTCTAAAAGAAAACAGTGTTACGGTTCAGCTGAAGTCAGTTTAGGGTTGATTCAGTTCCGTTGTTAAGATCATCAATTATTAAATGAGTTCATTTTATCTATAAAGCAGTTCTGCAGGAAAACAGTAATGTCGTTGTCCAGCTCAGTTCTCATACAACAGCGTCAGTACAGTCAGATCAGGTGACAGAATGGAGAAAAAAAGCCTTGGGACAAACCAGGCTCAGTTCTCCTCTGGCCAATGAACGAACATGGTGTGATTATGATTCAGGCTGCATCACAAGTCAGAAATCAGATTGTGGATCGGTAGCATTTAAATATTTCATCCAGTTCCTTTTGCTTGAAGATTGGATTTATCACACCAGTATGGGGAAAAAGCTGATCATATCGGTATCAGCTCAGATGCTGCAATAAAGGTCGTGGCATAAGAGGACTCTTGCTGGAGTTTATCAATCAATCAATCAATAATTTATTTCTAAAGCACATTTAAAAACAACACGAGTTGACCAAAGTGCTTTACAGACTCATCATTTCAACAGCATTACACAAACATCAAACAACACAACAAGACACTCAACACCACATGTACCTAAGAACAGTTAAAAGCAGCAGAAAATAAATAAGTCTTCAACATAGATTTAAAACCCTCAATGGAGTCGCAGGATTTGATGTATACAGGGAGACTATTCCAAAGACTCGGTGCCGCCACCGAAAAGGCTTGATCTCCCTTTGTTTTCAACCGAGATTTTGTAACCTTTAAAAGCAAGCTTTGCGTTTTATTGCGGTTTCTAAATGATGTGGTACTCGGAGTCTGTTAGATCACAACACTGGAGTAGAGCGATCAGAAGACTATGCATTGGCATCATGCGCACAGTAACTGGAATTTAAAACTGTGAAGAAAAAAAGGCTCAAACTGTTGGATAGATACACTAGGAGCTGTACACACAATATCTCTTCTCTTTGTGCCCTTAACTTTTCAATGAGAAGCAATACTCACTGTGACTTCATGTTCCTCCAGCGCATCATTCTGCACCCGGAATGCCAAAAGCGATTTGTGCAACTCTGTACCGGAGCCTTTCATATCATGATAGTTTTGAGTATTATAGTATAGCCTGCAATGTTCTGTCATATCTATCATATCTTGTCACCCTATTAAAAAGCGGTTCAATAAATTTAAATAAACATCTTAACTTTATAGTAATTTCTACAAATTATTTTCATGAATGTATTCTATAAAGAATAAAAATTCTGTTTTTTATTAACAATTGATCAGATTTAACACTACACTTAAATTCACCTGTTTTTTTTTTCCACTAAATGTTTAGATTTTTATAAAATTACTGTGCATTTTTCAATAAATACTTTTGCTGCTGAATGATCCAAGCACTAAGTTTACAATTTATTTTTGCTAAAGATTATATATTTTTAATCATTTGTTGTCTTTCTATAATGAACTAGTAGTGGGCTGTGTTTAACACATAAGACTGATTATCAGTTTCACACAGAGGTATATATATACAATGATCAAGAAAACAAAATGCATTAGTATCGGATCGTTACCATTTAAAAAATTACCTCTAGTGCGTAGTAGGCTGGCTTGTCACGCCCTAGTTTATATGCGACTGTTGTCAGAAGTCCATGGTCCGACATTACAGGCTTAAAAAACAAACAAAAAAAAACAGGCAGATTAAATAAAAAAACACAAACAATGTATTTTAAAAGCTATATGTAAATTGGATACCTTTGTTCCTACATTCTTAAGGAGGAAACAACCAGTCCCATAACTGTAAATAACATAACATTTACATAATGTGAGAAAATATATACAATCACAAATAACATCATTCAGTCTCAAACATTTTTGCATGTTGACACATTAGGTTGTGTGAATAGCAACAGAATCTGCTCAGTGATCCTGCTGCATAATAACATAAAAGACAGATTAACAAAACTAAGTCATACGTGTTTTTGGCTTGTCCGTCTTTGAAGCACATCTGTCCAACCAGCGCAGCAGACTGGTCACCAAGACACTGTAAATAGATGTAAAGTTACTTTAAAGGACTACAGAAAGTATTGTGAATTTCAGTGTTATCCTTGAGGATCTGAAGACATCATATTTTATATGCATTATGATCAACGTAAAAAAAAAAAATATGTATACAATCAAAAGTTTTAAGAGACATTGGCTAAATAAGAGGATGACATAAAGAAACAGTTATTGTTCTAATAATAATCTAATAATCTTACCCCTGATATGGGGACACCAGTTAAAGGGCCAGATTTCTGTAAGAACAAAATATAATATTAAAAAGTAAAACAACAGGGGAAGAAATTAATACAGTAATATACAAATTAATTTAATAATTAACATGCATTACACCACTCCCTGCTTATGCCAAAGATGCTCTAAAAGTAGACTATCATTTTTAAACTACCAAGTGTTTGAGTTTTGGCATTGTCAAAATCATCTGCTGCTGTATGTTGTAAAGTTTTTTTCTCTAGACATACCCCACAAATGGTAAAACCACACAGAGGAAACAGTGACTCTACAAGTATGTGTTGAAAACGGAGTAATTGAGCAGCTTCATTTTCATTACTGCAACTCAAGATGGTGTGTCCTAAGCCATAGAGAATGAATGAAGAGGGGAAAAAAAAGTTTCTAAATTGGATAAAAACTTCAAACAATGACCATCAACATCCGGTACATTTCCAATAAGTATTGCATTTATAACCAATAGGAAAAACATATTGGAAATGCACAAACTTCTGTGATGACAGGACACAGAAAAGTTGTCTCAGACATGACAGTGTGTAGACAGCTAGAGAAATACTCACCTGATTAGAGCTGATTTTCTATCAGTCAGCCCAAAGAGGACACAGGACACAAAATATAATCATGATAAAGAGGGACATACTAAACTATCCAAAGGGTGAAATGACTGCTCCACAGCAAAGTTCAAATTTGGATGGAAACCATTTTTCGGGCTTGTGGATTTTGTGTACAGTTAAAAGTACAAAGGGTTGCTGTTTGACAAGCACTGCTCTGGAGCAAAGATCATTTCTCTCTTGCACAGCATGCAAATAAATATTTTTATTTCACCCTGAGTAGGACACATTTTAAAGCAGTGTGACAATTTATCACACATTATGTAACATAAGTACAGAAATAAAATGTTCTCTTTGGTGTCAAACACTTACCATCAAACCATAAATCTCTGAAGAACTTCTCACTTTTGGCAGAATTTCCATTGGTATATCAAAATATCTATTTAGGAAATATATGTTATAAATATATCTTAAAGGATGGAATCGCTGAAGGCTGTAATACATTACACTGTTTTGCCCAGACTTCTGCATAGTTTGCAGTCTGGACGCATCAATGCTAGTTGCCAAAAGAGCCAACCTGGAGATATGGTTTTATTTAATTTTTTACAGATTTTGCAGAAAACTGCGTTACTCAGTTTTACTGTATGATAGCCAGTTTTTCCTCTCTAAACATTTACAAGTCGACAAGCGTTCAGATTTTAAAATTGTGTAGTGTATTCCAGCCTTAAAGGGATACTTCACACAAAAATTGTAATTCTCTCATCATTTACTTGACCTTAGGGCTGGGCGATATGGGCAAAAAAAATTATCACGATAATTTTTTTTTTATCAGTCGATATCGATAATTATCAAGATAAATGTCAAATCTTTATTTCTTTCAAGTTTAAAGGCAGATTTTTGCTCCTAAGTGAAAGTTGTAGAAACCAGTGCGTTAATTGTGGTTTTAAACTACTCTTTATTGTCAAAACATATCATGACAAACACTTGCCAAACAGGTGAACATTTCACACATTTGAGGTAGAACATTCAAACATTTGTCATTTTTCCTTAACAAATTAAATATCTTAATAGAAAAATTTATTTCTTAGTTTCTGCATGTGTAATTTTGATTTGGTAAAATGTAATATTCTGACTGTTTGAGTTTTATTAAAATTAACCATTGGTCATCCAGTATCATGCATTTAGATCATGATAACCAACCAGGCATAGCCTACAGCACCTCACTATCATGGCAAAATGTAACTTTATAGTTTCTATGGTATTTGTATGAAAAACAGTAACCTAAAAACATTATTAAATACTGTAATTATATTCCATTAGTCCTTTAATACATCGTCTACATTAATAATATAATACAATTCAATATGTATATCCCACATTTCATGGTGCAGTTAATATTACTAGGCTAACGTTACAGTAAATCCATGGTAAATGATGGGAATTTGTAGACGGAAAAGCCTTCTGACTGTATCGTTGCGCACAGTGTTTCTCCTGTTTGTCAGCGCTGTTTCATCTGCCTTTAAACTGGTTTAAATCCCGGAGACATTGTGTTCTCTTACGAGAGGTCTCTCGTACTTGCGTAAGAATATCTTACGCTAGGGGAAAACCTCTTTTCCTCGAGATATTGA
>FLSR01004881.1:5621432-5631857 GCA_900092035.1 Leuciscus waleckii | reverse complement strand
GGAGAAAAACTATAATCGGATTGGAGTAGAGCATATCGAGAGATTTTATACAGACGTAAAATGGACTGTTAAACGGCCCATAATGGTTATTACGTTCTTTAGGAAACGATAGGCTCACAGAAAAACAGCCCAAATCACAGACATGGGGATTCGCACGGGACTGGTATTATCAGAGGACCCCTGTGTTGGCCGAAATACGGTAGGTAATTTTCGGGGGAATTTTTACAGACATTTTTACAGACATGGCAGATTCGCACGGGATAAAAATCACAGACGACCTCTGCGATTATTACAAATTACCGGAGGTCCCTAGGTAATACTAATCCCGTGCGAATAGTTACAACGCCGGGTTTTTTTTTTTTTCAACTGTTTACGTTCACTTAAGACATAACCAACTATGTTACACAAGGATACTTGCCTATACGGGCATTTTGACATAATTTTTTGTGAATTTGTTGAAGAGCAAGATGACATGAAATAGAACTCTATTTAATAGGATATTCGTGCGCAGTTTAAGAGGGAGGAGCATTCTGGGTCCGCACTTCGGATATTTGCGCACCGAAAACGTCATGTGATTACTGTACCGCCTCCCTGTAATAATGTAGGTAACCACTCGTTATACATTAATCACGTAACAGTTCATGTTTTTACTTCGTTTTAATTCAAATGGTGCATGTGTGCTGAGTGAACGATCAACAATTAAGAGCATGCAACAGAAGTGCACTCTCTCTCTCTTTACGTCAGTTAATGTTAGTAATATGCTTCTCATTTTATTTTATTTGCTATTGTCATATCCGACCAAACTACAAACTTTTCAGCGATGTCTATGAAAAAGGGATGTCAGCTCAACAATCTTGCGCGCCTGTGCCGCTGCAGCTATGTAGGCGTAAATATTTAATTTGTTTAACATTCTATTAATTCGACAAATTTACTTCATAGACATCCTTCTCTGATTTATCCATTCTACCTTCTGTTTGCTCTGTTGTCTGTGTTTCTTTGTCACAAGCACTGTACTGTACACGCTGCATGGTATTTTAACGAGTACATAAATGCAGTATCGGTATCATTGCATCCCTACCTAGCTTCCGACAAACTGTCATGCAATAAAGGTCTATGTTTTATAGTGAAAAAAAAAAAAAGTATTTTCCTTACACTATCATTTTACTTTAGAAGACACTGATTCCCCCACTGGGGTCGTATGGATTTCTGTCGTGTCAACTATGGGGTACACTTGTACTATTTGTACTCGCAGAGTCGCAGTACATTTTATTTTTCTACAAATCTTTTGTTCATCTGAAGAAAGAAAGTTATATACATCTGTGATGGCATTAGGGTGAGTAAATGATAAGAGGATTTAAGAAAAATGGTGGATTACCCTTTAAGTCACATTCTTTTTGACTAGCTACTGCATATGCAAGTTAGCTTTACTCCAGAAAGATTTATTTAAAAAAAAACTACGTAAGCAAATGTATAATTACGTGCAGAGCTCTGGATCCCAGTCCATTGTGTGAATATTGAAGAGCATGGTCCGGCTGGCATTGGTCACATCTGTGCAGTGAACACCTCCCTTCTTCCCCCCAGTCAAGCACTGCAAGTAAGGGGTTATCACCAGAGATGTAAAGTCCAGGTTCAGAAAGTAAAAGTCCTCCTCAGTATTTTGTTCCAGTCACCTGGATTTGCTAATTAACAGTTTTTCAGCCAGGAGATAGAACTAACTAGTGAAATCAGCTGGCTGAGTTCATGGGTGGAATAAACATATGGCAGGACTTTTACTTTCTGACCCCTGGACTTTACACCTCTGGTTATCACCTATTATTTTATTTTATTTTATTATTTTAACAAGCTTAAATATTTACATCATGATTACTTCATACTGATCAGAGCCAGTGGATTTAATCCATGACTAAGTGCTTGAGTTTATTTCGCAGTATCAGCAAGCACGAGTTTATTTTGCAGTATCAGCAAGCATGAGCATTATTATTTAGAAGCCTAATGGGATTGGACTGCCACAAAGCCATGCACAAATTTCTTCTTTTACACTTTAACCCCAAACTCATATACACAGTCACTATATATCACATAAGAGATACCTCACTGCCACCGCTCTTACCCAGATAAGCCAGGAGTCAACCGTTCCAAACATTGCCTTGTGGGAGAGCACAGCTTCATGGATCTTTTCCACATTATCCATCAACCAGCGTAACTTCACTGCACTGAAATATGTGCTGATGGGGAGGCCAGTCTTGTGCTTTATAAGGCAAGAGAAGTAACAATAATTATTCAATTGTCAACTTTGAGTAAGATATGACATATAACTTGAGCACAATTATAAATAAACTTTAAAGTCCAGTGAAGTGGCTTGATGAGCAGTTTTTCCTCAAAGTTTTGCAAATCCTTTGAAAAAAAGAAAGAAAAAAATCAGCATGTTGGTCACCATATTGAAGTGGTGAAAATTCACCATTATAAATAAATAAATAAAAATCACCATATTGAAGTGCTAGTCCATGTGAGCTTTTGACAAACACAGTTGTATTAAATATGAAGTCTAATAGATTCCCCCTTTAGATTTAATATGAAACTGTAACAAACTTTTAGTAATCAAATTTGACCATATAAAAAATAAAAAATTAAAGTTTTGAAAAGTGATCTATTTCAGATGCACTGAAGCAGCTTTAGCGTGTTTTTATGTTGTTTGTAATGTCAGATTCTAGAGAGCATTTGATTGGACACAAAAAAAGTGCATAATGGTATAATCAAAATGTACATTCTGAATGTATCTTCTAAATGTTAATTTTGTCATGTTTTGGAGCATGCCAGCTTATAGATATTCATACTAAAAGCCACAAAACGTCCATCTTGATTTCATGAGGATTTAAAAAATAAAGACTTCCTCACAGATATTAAAAAAATTATTTTATATAATAATGGATTGTGCATGTAGCTGTTCAAGATAATTTCAGTCTTGTTTATAAGGGAACACTGGCACTCTCACCTTGAGGTGGTTTTTGTTCCTGCCAGGAGTTTTGTTGATAAGTCTTTCTACTGTGGACTGGGTCCGCAGATCAAGCCAAACTAAACACATCCAAATAAATTATGAATTATTTAGTTCTTTCTTTTTCTTTTCTTTTTTTTAATAGATTCTGAACTGTAAAACAATGGATACAATCACTGATAAAAGTGCTATTTATATATAAAAGTGAGGCAATGTTACTTACCTATAGCATTGTAAAGTGGTTCCCCTGTTTCCTTGTCCCAAACAATGGTGGTTTCTCTCTGATTTGTCACCCCAATGGCTACACAGATTAAAAATAAGTGAAGAAATAAACAACCATAATAGCATAGTGTAAGAACATGTGCAATGTGCAAGGAGAAATAGCAGGTGGTCCTGGTACCTTTTATGTTTGAGATATAATGTTAGCTTGGTCAGTTTCTCACAGGTCCTGTCCATACACTCATACACAGACTGAAGAATCTCTTTTGGATCTTCCTCCACCCAGCTGAGAACAGACAATAAATACTTTTTAATGTTCTCAGTCAGACCTGACACATGACACCAGCATGAATTAAATACAGAACACTACACACAGTTGACACATGACATCATTGCCATCCAAGTGAATGGAAGAAATCCTATTCATCTCATCCAGAATAACAGTATGAACCAATAGTAAACTTGTGATTTGAATCACAAGTTTTACTCTTATTTTATTAATGCATTGCCCCATTGAACCAGCATATCATCTCATGACAGAAAGGACACAATACTCACCCCTCTTTAGGAAAGCTCTGTTTAATCTCAACCTGATGGTGGCTGAGAAGCTCTGCAGTTTTTGCATTGAAAACCTACAAGTAAAAGAAAAGAGAAAGATGGCACGTCTGTCAGTTAAATTTCATAACAAGAAAATAAAGAAAAACATTAATTAAAGCCACTTATCATGAAACATATCGCATTCAGAAATGTCAGATGAACTGTTTCAAAAAGGCACCCCAAATGTTAACCTATTTTAAAGCAGAAAATTAACTGCCAGAAGACATTTATTGCCAGAAAAGCAATTCCCTGACTTGTACACGCTACATTTCAGTGTGGTATTGCAGTCATTTGTCAGTGATTCTGAAAACGGGAAATTCCAGGTATTACAAAGGCATTAATCACTAAAGAGTTTTATTTCATTCTGAGCTTTTCTATTGAGTAACAATGCCCGCCGCAACATTTTAACAATATGAGTAATGTTTGTTAGGCTGTGGAATTACTAGTACACCCTATTTTAACACAAAAACACATTTATAGTCTTCTATGTCTTCCTAATGGAAAAAACAAAAGCACAAGGCACAAAAAAAAAAGTGCTTTGTCCACTATTAGTGTCATGACCTTGTCAGATGAGATCTAATGCACGTAACATATTAGGCCCACAGTAGGCAACAGTAACATTTCGGTCAAACAACCTGTGAAGAAAGGGGTCTTCAAATATGATCTTCCTCATGTGAGGGACCCCAACCTAAAGTTTAAAAGGCATCTATAAAGTTTCTTGTATAAAGATCAAATATGTACTGTGAAAAAATTAGGGTGAATTGGAACACTTTCTGCCATTCAGATGACTGGGAAAAATGTCCCAATTTTCCTGAATTAGCCTTATATTTTTCCTACTCATATAGTACTGTAAAATTTATTTATTCCCTCATTTACTTATTTTAATCTACTTTTTAGGGGCCAAGCATCGAAGGTGCGTAGGCACCTACTTTATCCGTTGGCGTTCTTCTTCTTATTATTATTCTGCTCTTGGAGTCTACGGCAGCTCATAGAACCGCTTGCGGGAAAGTTATTAAATTTGGCACACTGATAGAGGACAGTCTGAAAAGTCACTAGAGCAAATTTGGAGTCTCCAAATCAATTCCTCTAGTGCCACCAACTGTCCAAAGTTTCACACATGTTTATGATAATAACTTTTGGGCTACAAACAAAATTCCTTTTTCAAAAAGCACAAGGCACACAGTAGGCAACAGTAACATTTCAGGTCAGAACAACCTGTGAAGAAAGCGGTCTTTAAATATGATCTTCCTCATGTGAGGGACCCCAACGTAAAATTTAAAAGGCATCTATATAGTTTCTTGTATGAAATTTGCCACACTGATAGAGGACAGTCTGAAAAGTCACCAGAGCAAATTTGGAGCCTTTTTGAACATTTGGAGCAAATTTGAACGATAAAGCGTTGCAGAGATACAGCTTTACGTCTGTTTTTGCAAGCGCTACGTAAAATTAGTTTGCGCTGTATTCGAGAACAGTTTGACGAATCGACATGAATTCCATAGCTTTTTGTCGGTATGGTCTGGAGATGATCTGGTTACATTTTCGTGAAAATCGGAGCAACAGCCTAGGAGGACTTTGAAAAAGTAGGTTTTTCAGAAAATTCAAATTGGTGGACAAATTTTCCTGATGGAAAATTACGTCGTAGAGTGAATCAATTGGCTCGAGCTAAGAAATCATAGGAAAAGGGACTTTTTTTTTCGTAGCCCTTATGATTCAAAAGTTATTAGCATAAACATGAGTGAAACTTTGAACAGTTGGTTGCGCTAAAAGGATTGAGTTGAAGACTCCAAATTTGCTATGGTGACAGTTCAGACTGTCCTCTATCAGTGTGCTAAATTTCATAACTTTTCCGCAAGCGGTTCTATGGGCTGTTATAGACTCTCAGAGCTGAAGAAATGGTGGAATAATAAGAAGAAGAAGAACACCAACGATTACAATAGGTGCCTCCGCACATTCGGTGCTTGGCCCCTAAAAATAGTGGGATTGTGCCTCTTGTTGGCGATATAATAGAACAAAACATGAATTGACTTCAATACAGTATTGTGATATAATACTATACTTTATGAACGCATTAGTATATCGTTACTAAACTCGGTATGAGTCATCGGCACCATGCCTTGAAGGTACTTAAAAAGTTTCGGGGCAGCGCTACCTTGTGGTAAAACATTTATAACGAAATTTATAAAAATGCTAGCTTTTGAATAAATTTGCCTATTGTAATGACACTGGTCTTAAAAGATTCCTTGGGTTATGCCATAAAAAATAGATATCAATTTTGCCATAGTCAGCCAAACTTCCTGTCTGCCATTTTATTTTATTTAAAACCTACTTTTTCAAACTTCTCCTAGACCATTTGTCCAATTTTCACCAAAATCGAATCGTATCATCTCCAGACTGTGCCGAATAAAAGCCATGGATTTCGTGACGATAGACGAAACCGTTTTCGTATACTGCAGCATCAAAGTTGAGGCATGCTGCCAAAATGACTATTCAGGCTTTATCTCTGCAATGCCTTGACATTTTGACACCAAACTGTGTAAGTGTCATTGTCACCTCACTCTAACCACACCACATCAATTTCGTAACTGCGCCACCTATCGGTCGAAAGTGATAATCCATTAAATCATATTTTTAGCTGTGTATGATTTTTCAGCCATTTTGCCTAAATTCACTTAAATGTCTTTAATTGCTGCTTGCTGCAGTTGGTCTGACGCTCCCAGCCATGTTGGCATGTCTTATCGTCTTTTTTTGTGCTTGGCCCCGATAATGGTTGATTGCAGCTATATTTATTTATTTGTGTTTACTTATTTATTTTATTATTAATTATTGTAAACTTTTTTTTTTTTACATTAATTTATTTAGACTTTTTATTTAGCCCCCTAGCACTCACGTGCGGATCTATCATCTATCATCTTATACTGTACACTGTATGGAGAAACTGTCAAACGAGTGATCGACTTTGTCATTTAGTCAAGTTCTGAAAACATCATAAATACAGCTGTCATATTAAAGTGGGAATTGAAACTTGGTTTTAAGCAGAACATTTGAACTTTGTAATGCTGCTCAAATCCAAACATTGTAACTGTGTAAAACGTAGATTATTACCAATTTAGCAAGTTAAATTTCACAGAGAGCCAGAAATGAACAGCATCTGGGATGAACGTGTTCACTTGCCTAGTGTCAAAATATCCCTTCGATTGCACTAAAATAATTATCTTCAGACACAAAGTACCGAGTAAACAGAAAGCTAACTAGAAAGATTCAACTAATGTTCAATTGTCATCATACGGAAGACTAAGCAGACCCAGAAACTAAAAGCAATTAATTTGGGTAACTTCCATGACGGATGAATCAGAACTCCTGCTAAACCGGCTTCGGCATCTTTATCTGCCGGCACATGTTGGCAAGGGCACGGAGGACAATCTCTGTCTGTATGCGAGCCACTTCAGTAAGCTCCACCACAACCAGATGACATGTCCTCAAGATGCGACTTACCAGAAAACGTGTGGAACTCGTGCCTTGGTCGATAGCAGCTACAAGGGGGCCCAGCATGTTTCTGTTCGACGATGCAGCCATTATACCGTTCATTGAATCAGTGAGCGTGAGTGACTACAGCAGCCAGAAATATAACACTGGACACTCGCCTCTGCGCTCCGCCCTCGCTCCCGCTCAGACTTCTCCGCGGCACTGACGCAGATGATGACGTAGACATGCCCCTTGAGGGAGGAGTGTTTTTCTAATGAAATAGCTATCACTTTGAAATCTACACTTTGGAGTTTATACTTTTAAGTATAAATGTAATAAAATGTCAAATTGCACAGACGCAATAAATTATGTAACATACGTATAATATCATATAAATTAGAATACAATCAGTGCCTTCTTTTACTGCACTCGGGGCCGGCCCAAGTCTTTATGGGGCCCTAAGCAGAATTTTATTTGTGGGCCCCTCTGTGCCACCAATATGACTGACTATATTGTCAATACTTGATTATTTGCAGACTATAAATCTAAAATAACTAGACTATAAAAGTGTGGCCACTATCAATTGTATTAGTTGTAACTTTGTAGCTTACTTTAAAAGTAAGTAACTGTATTTTCACTTTAAGTAAAGTAACTATATTTGCACTTTAATATTCAAACTCTTACAGTACTAATGTGGTGTACTGAAATTAACCAGCAGACAATGCATTTACTTTAAACAAGTTAACCACTTTAATTGCTTTTGGTTAAAAACAAAACAAAACAAAAACATGCAAAAGTGCAGAACTGTTTTTAACTGTCACCGTCCCGTATACGGGACGCCTAAGTTTACGTCACTATATTACAATTAAATCCTAATCTAATCATGACAAACTATATATCATTGGAAAGGTCTAAGACTCATAAATAGATATTTCAGCACTGTTTTTTTGTTACAATTTATGCAGGAACAGTAATAGATGAATTTATAACAAGAGTGCACCTCAAAAAATCTACATCATAACAGGAGTTGGCGTTTGTCACAAAAAGTCGACGCACACACTTTTAATAATTGAAACTTTGGTTTTCATGCTAAAAGTTCATAATAAAACATTTAATCTAGTATTTGTCAATAAAAAAAATACAAAAATATTATCCTCTAAAAAGTATAATATATATATTATCCTCTAAAATATAATATTACCTTTCTTTATTGCCTTTTTTTATTACATCACATATTTTAGTTGTTATCATAAATTAGGTATCATTTGAAAGCTTACGAACTCAGAATTCATCCTGTGAAAATCATTTTGAAACCAGACGTGGACGCTGCGTTTTGTGACAGAAGTGATATTTGGACAGAAATGTATTAATTTGTTATGTTAGAATGCATACAGTTAAATTCAATGGAATTCAATGACACCCGGTGGCTATTTTTGGTAATACGCCTAAACAAAATCTCATGGGAACTTAATTTTTGTGATATCAACTTCAAATTTGGAACACAACTTGGTTAGATATATGGCTTTGATTTTATAGTAATTTTTTTGTAAAACATATTTTGTAAAATATATATTTTATATAAAAGAAAAATATTAAATAAATTATATTTGATTTAATGTAAATTTAAACTTCCATAACTTTTTCATATTTTAATTTTTTGAAGTGCTTTCACTTCAGCAATAATCTGCTATTTTTCCCATTTAAAACAAGACCAAACTTAGGTCTATAGCCTACTCCAAAGCATTCTTGAATTACAACCATTTAAGCTTGAATAGTGCATTTTAACTTTAGATAAACAGTATCTTCTTATTTAAAAAATAAATTTGATTGTAAAATACTGACAATATTAAATTAAATACTTAAGATACAAAATGAACAGATCAGATGGACCTGTAACAAGATAACAATAATACATTTATTAAAGGGGTAGTTCACCCATGAAAATTCTGTCATCATTTACTCACTTTCAAATTGTTTTAAAGGTACAATATGTAAGTATTTTGTATCAAAATATCCATAAACCACTTGTGCAGTGTTATATATTTCTTTCAGTTGTGTATTAACATTATCCTAAATGTTTCCAAGAATTTGTAAATTCAGAGAAATTCACAATTTTAAATAGTAGCCTACCCGCCTTGTCACTTGTTACCTGTCAATGATTTTAATAATTTCATAATTGCTTAATGTCAGAGCCACCTCAGGACCCATAGAACATGGGAACAAGTAAAAGTGAAGTTCAAGAATATTCTTCAAAATGGTCATCTATTCTACTAATACTGTTCTTAGTCTCTTTTACAAAAAACACTGTTAAATGATTTGTTTGTCTGTTTATGACAGCAACCAAGAAAAAGGCTGAGCAGAAAAAAACAGATGGTGGTCCTGGACCCCCACATTATACCCCGGCAGAAGAGCTGGCCCTTGGGTTAAATGTGAACCGACCCATTGTGGAGGGCATCCCTGGGGGCAGCTCTTCCTAAGACCAAAAGCCAGGGACCAGTTGCAGCAACACTTTCATTACCTGGTAAATGAGCTTTAAATTATCTTGCTATACTGTAAAATAATTTGTTGCTGCATTAAATTAAGTATAGGCCTATAATCCAAATGGCTGGTACAGTCATCTCAACTTTGAGTAGTGATCAATTGCTTTGACTTGTGAAGGTGAAAACTGCTGAACTTAATGTAAAAATATTTTTTCCTAGTGTAGTTCATTGTAATGCCATTGTGTTTTCTTCTTTTGTGCAGTTTTACACAATACCCCAACACTTTTACCTGTTCCCAAGAAAGTGGTGGCTGAAATATGTGCAGTAAGTGGACTTTTTCCAACTTTACATCAAAAGGGAAGAAAGTGCAACACTTTGTATTTCCCATTTGTTTCCATTGCACAGGACAGTGAAGAAACCCTCTCAGATGACTGTCCTTTGGAGGAAGTACTTGTAAGTGCATAAATAACTTTACTTAAAGGGGTGGTTGAATATGATTTCACTTTTCTAACTTTAGTTAGTGTGTAATGCTGCTGTTTGAGCATAAACAACATCTGCAAAGTTACAACGCTCAAAGTTCAAAGCAAAGGAAGATATTTGCTTTTAAAGAAATCACTTTTTAAGGACTACAACAAACGGCTGGTAGGAACTACACCATCGGTTCCCAACAGGGGG
>FLSR01004881.1:5597880-5621332 GCA_900092035.1 Leuciscus waleckii | reverse complement strand
GTGTGTGTGTGTGTGTGTGTGTGTGTGTGTGTGTGTGTGTGTGTGTGTGTGTGTGTGTGTGTGTGTGTGTCGAACTCACTTCAGAGCAGCTGATGCCCAGCCAAACAAACCTTAGGACAATCAAATATCTCTCAGCTCTCTGTGGTTTCACACTTCTGCAATGTTGCCGTTTACAAGAGAAAACGACTCGGTTACTGACGTAACCTCTGATCCCTGAGATAAGGGAACGAGTATTGCGTAGCTATACGCTATGGGGAAAACTGCTTTTTCTCTGAATACTATAGCCTTTTGTATAATAACGCAGTGGTACTGCACAGCCATAACAGTGCAGAGACTACTCGCAGGCTATTGGCTGGTCATGGTAATTGCACGAACCTATGGCAGGCGGCGTAACTGCGCGAACCAATCGGTGCAAAGCCCGCCGAGCTGAGTGCAGAGCCCGCCAGAATTTTGCCATAGATTCAGGTTTATCGACTGAAGTGACGAACGCCGGTGTGGGTCATAGCACCGCCGTCTACGCAATACTCGTTCCCTTATCTCAGGGAACCGAGGTTACGTTAGTAACCGAGTCGTTCCCTTTCGAACGGTTAGTCTTATTGCGTAGCTATCCGCTATGGGGAACCAATCCAATAACGCTGTGCTATGTTAAGCGTAACGACATGTTCTATGACCGAAGTTGGGACGCTTGAACAAGGGTCCAAAGCAAGGGCCTGAGTCTGACATGACGCCTTGATAGGGCAAGACCCTAATGATGATGGCCTGGCTCGTGCAGAGGCCGGCTCAATCATATGGAAAGGATGTGTGACTGCAGCGCAGGGACTTCTAAGGATTGGTAAGATGGCCCAGTCTGTTGTTATTGGTCTACTCTGCTCTGATTGGTAAGATGGCCCAGTCTGTTGTTATTGGTCTACTCTGCTCTGATTGGTAAGATGGCCCAGTCTGTTGTTATTGGTCTACTCTGCTCTGATTGGTAAGATGGCCCAGTCTGTTGTTATTGGTCTACTCTGCTCTGATTGGTAAGATGGCCCAGTCTGTTGTTATTGGTCTACTCTGCTCTGATTGGTAAGATGGCCCAGTCTGTTGTTATTGGTCTACTCTGCTCTGATTGGTAAGATGGCCCAGTCTGTTGTTATTGGTCTACTCTGCTCTGATTGGTAAGATGGCCCAGTCTGTTGTTATTGGTCTACTCTGCTCTGATTGGTAAGATGGCCCAGTCTGTTGTTATTGGTCTACTCTGCTCTGATTGGTAAGATGGCCCAGTCTGTTGTTATTGGTCTACTCTGCTCTGATTGGTAAGATGGCCCAGTCTGTTGTTATTGGTCTACTCTGCTCTGATTGGTAAGATGGCCCAGTCTGTTGTTATTGGTCTACTCTGCTCTGATTGGTAAGATGGCCCAGTCTGTTGTTATTGGTCTACTCTGCTCTGATTGGTAAGATGGCCCAGTCTGTTGTTATTGGTCTACTCTGCTCTGATTGGTAAGATGGCCCAGTCTGTTGTTATTGGTCTACTCTGCTCTGATTGGTAAGATGGCCCAGTCTGTTGTTATTGGTCTACTCTGCTCTGATTGGTAAGATGGCCCAGTCTGTTGTTATTGGTCTACTCTGCTCTGATTGGTAAGATGGCCCAGTCTGTTGTTATTGGTCTACTCTGCTCTGATTGGTAAGATGGCCCAGTCTGTTGTTATTGGTCTACTCTGCTCTGATTGGTAAGATGGCCCAGTCTGTTGTTATTGGTCTACTCTGCTCTGATTGGTCAGATGACCCCGTCTGTTGTGATTGGTCTACTCTGCTCTGATTGGTCAGATCTATTTCCCAGTCTGTTGTGATTGGTCTACTCTGCTCTGATTGGTCAGATCTATTTCCCAGTCTGTTGTGATTGGTCTACTCTGCTCTGATTGGTCAGATGGCCCAGTCTGTTGTGATTGGTCTACTCTACTCTGATTGGTCAGCTGGACTAGTCTGTTGTGATTGGTCTACTCTGCTCTGATTGGTCAGATGGCCCAGTCTGTTGTGATTGGTCTACTCTGCTGATTGGTCAGATGAAACTTTGCAGACCTTTTTCATTCACAAGCAGCTAGATTATATACTAAATGAAAGGTAATTTATGAGAAAGCATAATGAAAAATGTTTAAATGAAGAGGTTGTGTATTTATAGTGATGTTTCCTGACATGTCAGTCATGTGAAGGTTACACTAGCCTTTTTGGCCTGATGTTATAGTGCTCTCATCAGACAATGAGCCTACAGTTTTACAGAGATCCAGCTTCTCATATCTCCCATTCTCTGCTCCCATCATGTTCACTGTTTATCACACATGCCAGAGCACTGATGTCATCACTTCTAAACCAGGGGTCAACGTGAGAAAAAGAAGGGAGGAAATGAGACAGGAAGAGAGAAAGTGAGCAGCTGAGAGAGTTAGAGAGAAGTCAGAGGAAAATATGGAAAAACAAACACTGATCTCTGTGGATCAGATGACCATCTGTGACTGTCTCTCTGCATTCGCAATTACATTTATCTAAGTCATCTTCAAAAGAGCCTTGCAAACATTCAGTATTCACTGGTTTGTGCTCATATATTCCTGTAGACAGGAATTTGGATTCAAATGAATCAAGGTGCAGTGTAAAAACAGACCTCTGATAAAAATGGCTGTTGATCTATAATTTGTGCTGTGGAGTTTTATAGTCTGTTATCAATAAAACATCTTTTAGTGAAGCAATAAAACATGGATCTGCTCTCAGAGGAGGGTGAAAGATCAGACCAGAGCCAGACTGCAGAAACCAACCCCACAGCCAATACCTTGCCAGTAGTGTTTAAAAAAAAATTCCATTCATTCAGTAATGCCACAAAAGCCCTGGAAAAACCAACGGCACTGATGGTGATGATCTGAGCACATCTTCAGACACTGGTGTCTTTTGTTTGGCTGGGATGAAGCTGCCACATGCAGAACACATCATGAGATCGAGAAGTAGGCTAGCCTATAATTTACAAAACAAACAAAAAACGCAATTAAGAATATAGAGACGATCAAAACGCTCAGATCTCTCGAGCTTCCTATATGGAACTCATCCCTGATTTAATTCACCTTTGTTACATTGATAACTCCAATGTAATCCACAATTAAAAGGCGGACTATTTTCTATTATAGTTCCCTTTCGTTGCCTTTCAACATAAAATCTCGAATAAAAATGGAAAGACCGAGGAATGGCTATTCCGCGACGCGCTGTTCTTCTGATGCGCGCTTGTCGCGTCGCGTCGAGAATAGACGTCACCTCATAGCGTTCACTGGCCAATCAGGATCAGGTGTAACGTAATTATTTTTCACTGAAATCATAAATTGACTTTACAGTGTCTACTTTAAAATAGCGAAATTGTGTTACAGATCATTTGCTAAAACTGCTATTCAGAAATCACGAGCTGGCTTTCATTGAACGGTCAGAGTGCGTTATTTGAACAAATATCATAACGAATAGGCTACAGTTCACATCACGCAATGCACAAATGCACAAACGGAGGAAATTAAGTGGCAGCGAGTCAAAATATAACGTTATCGCGCGCTTATGAAGACCGCGCCGGTCGCGTCGCGTCGTGCGCGTAAAAGCGGTGTGCACTGAACAAAGCGCAGACAGGACAGGTCTATTGACGTATAATAATACAAGGTCTTAATGGGAAATATAAAATCCCGATGTGCTTTCCGCACTGGGCTTCATCAGGTGAATGGACTCCTGTAGCAAATCGCGTGTTAGTGCATAATGGAAATATAACGGTACGGAGCTCCAGCAATGTCACGGCAGTTCTCAGGCTCAAATCTGTGGCTAGATTTACCCCTTAATCTCCTCCAAGCACAGAGCACTGTGAATATGAGTAGAACAATCGACACGCTTACCCCGATTATAAGTCCACCGTGTCGAAGTGTGCGTTTTCCCACAGACGCGCTGGTGTCAGCGGTGATGCCGTGGAGCTGCTGCCGCCGAGAGACGCTTCAGATGCCGCATACGCGCGTCCTCACAGTCGCCATGCTGGACAGACGGGATTTACACTGACGGAGAACAGCACAGATACAACACACACCAGATGAGATGAGATGAGATAGCGCTCATGTGCTGCCATCGCGGGGTGAAGAGGCATAACGCTGTCCAACAGTGACCACACTCATCTGAACTACATTAGCCAGCTCTCAGCTCTAGAGACGAATTAATCACTTGCTACACTAGCCTATTGAATGTGCACTTATAGCGTATTTCAAAAGTCATTGCAGATCATATGAATTATATTGAATGTCAAGTGTCCTTAAAGAGACACACTTAGGTAATAAAAAAAGCACTTTGTAATAATATAACAATAAAAGTAAAAACAACTTTTTTTTAATAGTCTTTTGTTAAAGAAGATTTTTATGCGTTGACATGTAAAATATTTATATTGTATTGTATTGTATGTCTTTATTGTCCACCAAGGTGGAAAACTGTGGCTCACCAGCACATAAAATAACTATACAGGCGAAAAACAAGACAGACTCACATTACATAGATTTAATAATACAGTTCATGCCACTGTCATGCCACACATTTAAAGTTTACATATTTTAAATGTAGCTACTAAATTGCAACTTCATCATAACAGATGTGTATTTAAATTCATGACATACACGTTTAAATAGAAATTATATTAAAGTATATTTTGGTTTACTATAAATGCTTGCCAGTACATTCAGCAGTAACTTTAGCCATATTTCAAAGACAAAATAAATAATTATGAAATTAAGATGTACTTAAGTGTAAGTTAATTAAAAATTGAACGCAGAAGTGACAGTTTTCTCCAAAGATAGCATCTTTGTGCAACATATTGACTATTAAAATACTCTTTAAATTCTCATTCCTAAACATTTTTGTCTGCTTTGGCTAAACTTTATTTTTAATTTAATTTTTAAATAAGTTATACATTTAATAATTTAACACCAAACTCTGCTTAATTTAATCCTTATATATGTGTGTATGAATTTTCAGCATCATTACTCCAGTCTTCAGTGTCACATGATCCTTCAGAAATCATTCTGATATGATGTTTGAATCAACTTTGCTAATAAAATAATTTATTTTATACTGACCTCATGTATGAACGATAATGTATTTTATATCCATCCACCCATTTGTTTGGTTATGAGTCGGATAATGTACATGTAATCAGCAGGACATTTCCACATTAAATAAATGAATAAATGAAATCAAACAAACCCTTCAGGGTGATGCACACACGCCAGGATCGACCAGATTCACACAATGACATGAGTCTTTATGGCATTTATAAATCAGGTTGATCGAGAGTTCCTGCAACAAGCGTGCTGTAGATTACCTTCAGTATACAGTCCTCTGGTGTATGACAAGCAGCTGAGGATGTGTGCTGAGTGTGTGAGCGTCTTGATAGATGATGTGTTTCTGTGTCTTCCCCCACAAACTATTTTTGGCCAATCAAATCACTGCAAATTAGAGTGTGAAATTGGCGTTCCTGTGTTCAATGAGTGGGCAGAGAGGGAAAATATACCTAAGAAAACAGCAGCTCATTGTTCACGCAGACTTCCCTCCGCTGGCACCTCCACTCATTACAGTTACGCACTGAATACAGAATCACACTGGGCATCTACTATAAAAAGTATGCAATGATAAATCTCTTAACTTTTGTCGCATAACCTCAGTACACTATAAAAGTTTTATTGTCATTCCATACACATTTTTACATGAAGGAACGAAACTAAGTACTAAGGTCCCGGTCAAAACACAAGATAAAAACATTAACCAATAAAACATTAGAAACTAGAGTGTTTTTCTAAGCTGCTTCGTCAATAAATAGAACAATAGCAATAAAAAACTAAAATAGACGATGCAAGAATAAAAACAGTGCAATAATTAGTAATAGATTAGGACATAAATAGTCAAATATTGTTGCACAAAAAATCTATATTATCTATGTTATTGCACGCAGAGTTGAAGAGCAAGAATTTGTCAGTCTGAAATTTGTCAGCCTCTGGAAAAAACAAATCTGATTATTATTATTTATTTTTTTTAATAAAGAGTAGCCTATTGTAGTATCTTTTACAAGGAAATACCTGGTTAAAACCAGACCCTTCTCAGTTGAAACTGAGTATAGGGTCTGGGGAAGCTATGTAGACAAATCATTTCCAAAGGGGCGTCACCAACCGACGTAGCTCAAATTCCTCTGGGCGCAATTGGATAGTCATAAAGCCAATCAGATCGATGAAGGAGATGACGTATGCTTCGAGTGTTGTTCTTTGCTCCGGTTTTAACGAAAACGGTAAGTTTAAATCGCTCAAAACAGACGCGATAACTGATTAGTTTATATACTGTCTATGATTCGAACGAGTGATGTTCCACGGCGGCATCCACCTTTGTAATGAAATCTCCTTCAGCGTCGCTGCGCTGTCGTCATCATGTAAATCCCTCCCCAAACGTTTCTGATTGGTGACGCGATTTCGGCGGCTCAGAAATGAGTTTGAATGGGCTCTTCTCCAGACTATCCTGGAGAGAGAATTAAAATTCGCCGGAAGTAGTCTGGGTTTTCCCAGGCTAGCAAAGCGGTAGTGCAATTGAACGATCATCTCTTCCTCTTTACTAGTTACAGGCTAACAAGGAAATACTATTTCTGTCTTTCTAATTAAAAGCGTCACATTTCAATGTATTACCTGCCATTTATTTGCGCTTTTTTTGATTATCCCTTAATCTTTAAAAAAAAAAAAACAAACAAAAAAAAAACAAAAGCTAAATCTGCTTACCAAACTTTTGTATTATCCCTTAATCTTAAAAAAAAAAAAACAAACAAAAAAAAAACAACAGCTAGATCTGCTTACTTTTCATTTCTCTTAGAAGAGAACAAATACAACCTTAGGTATTTATTTCAAACAGTGGCTAAACTAATAAGAAATAAAGCTTCAACTTCAAAGATTTCCAAACAGCACTGCAGTAATGACTTAAAGATTGATAATATTAGAGAGAAAATGATAACCATGCAAACATCTACTACAGTATCGCAGACATCGTTCTATAGACCCCCGATGAACAATTCCATTCATTCGTTGTTATAGGAGAGGAAGAAGTGTCTCGTTAAAGGGATTTTACTCGTTAAATCATCAAAATCAACATGTATGTTAGACCCTACACCGACTAAGCTACTGAAAAGAGATGCTTCCAGAGGTCATAGATCCTCTTCTTAATATCATTAATTCATCTTTGTCTCTAGGATATGTAACGAAAACTTTTAAGCTGGTTCTTAAGCCCCTCATTAAAAAAAAAACACAACTTGTTCTTAGAGAATTAGTCAATTACAGGGCAATCTCGAATCTCCCTTTTCTGTCAAAGATACTAGAAAAGGCGGTATCCTCACAATTATGTTCTTTTTTTTTATTTTTTAAGAAATGATATCTGTGAGGATTTCCAATCAGGATTTAGACCGTACCATAGTACCGAGACAGCTCTCATTAGAGTCACAAATGATTTGCTCTTATCATCTGATCGTGGTTGTATCTCTCTATTAGTGTTACTCGATCTTAGTGCTGCATTTGACACTATTGACCACAACATTGTTTTGAATAGACTCAAAAATTATGTTGGTAGCCTATTTGTGGAATTGCATTAACATGGTTTAAATCATACTTATCTGACCGTTATCAGTTTGTAGCACTTATCGATCACAAGTTCAGTATGGCGTACCACAAGGCTCAGTACTAGGACCGTTGCTGTTCACTCTGTACATGCTACCCTTATGGGAGATATCATTAGGAAGCATGGCATTAGCTTTCACTGTTATGCCATGATACTCAGCTCATATTTACCAATTCACAAAACTAACAATGCATAGCTGATATATAAAAATGGATGACTAGTAATTTCCTACTACTAAATTCTTAAAAAAAAATATATATATATATAAAAAAAAACAACGGAGGTTTTAATTAAACCTCTGCAAGTAATAACCTAGAATACTGTCTTAACACTTGATGGCTGCTCTGTCAAGTCTTCGTCGTCGGTGAGGAACCTGGGTGTGCTCTTTGATACCAATCTTTCATTTGAAAGTCACGTTTCTAGCATCCGTAAAACCGCATTCTTACATCTTAAAAATATATCTAAATTACGACATATGCTGTACAGTAGTTCATTCGTTCATGACCTCAAGGCTAGATTATTGTAATGCTCTACTGGGTGGTTGCCCTGCACGCTTAATAAACAAACTACAGCTGGTTCAAAACGCAGCAGCTCGAGTTCTTACCAGAACCAGGAAGTATGACCATATTAGCCCAGTTCTGTCAAAACTGCATTGGCTCCCTATTAAACATCGCATAAATTTCAAAATATTGCTGATTACTTACAAAGCACTAAATGGTTTAGCTCCGCAGTACTTGAGCGAGCTCTTAACGCATTATAGTCCTTCACGTCTATCGCGATCTCAAAATTCCGTCCAGTTGATAATACCTAGAATATCAAAATCGACTGCTGGCGGTAGATCCTTCGCCTATTTAGCACCAAAACTCTGGAACAGTCTTCCTACCATTGTCAGGCAAGCAGACACACTATATATATATATATATATATTTTTTTTTTTTTTCACTCCTTTGGAGATTGTAAGGTGAGTATTTATTTATTTATTATTATTCAAGCAAAAACATTCGACTTATTTTGATAAGTGCATAAAAAAATAAAATAAACTAAAAAACATTCTTATTTGTGAAATAGCTGTTTGAACTTGAGCATCATCATCTTAGGTAACATTAGGCCTTTTTTGTAAGCCAGCAGATGCAGGGCTGTGAGACTATATAGTAATAATGTTACAATAATACTGCCATTACAGTAGAAATGTACTGTTTGCCGTCAGTTTAGTCATTTAATTCACGCCTAATTTCCCCCAGAGTGTTGACCTGCTCCATGTAAAATAAAATGTATTATTCAAATAAAATAAGAAAAATCAAGAATAAAATAAAATAGCTTTTATTAGGCTAGTGATATGACTGGAGTCTTCATCTCAAGTGAATGTACATCAGTCTTTGTGTAAACCCTTAAAGTCAGTTTAGATGCAAAGCATCTGCTAAATGTTACATAACTAACTTGTATCTATCACAACCAAACAATCAAACAGCCATCAAATAAACACAACCTGCCTGATGAAAAGCAGAACCTGTCGGGTGTGTGTGCAGATATTCAAACAGCACTTCATCACACACAGCGCAGGACCCGCTTTTGTCCTTTGACAAGAACCGTAACATGTTCTTGTCAAATGTTCTGTATTTATAAAGTGGGCATCCAGTATGTTTGGTTTGGACTGTGCTGTGTAGGTCTTAAACACGGAAAACACACAGAAACTGCACTGCAATGTGTGTGAGTGTAGGACGCACTTTATTTAGGTGCCAAACAAACAAAAAAAGAGTGTCACCATTCAGTCATTCAGAACAGTTGAGCACATGTCCACATTAAAAAAATATAAAATCAATACTGACTCAGAGCTCTCTATTCAAACACATACACTCAGACACACACACAACATCCATCCATCTCCGTAATCTCTATATGTTCAGCCTCGAGATCGAAGCTCAAGCCCAGCCAGGAGGGAGCCAAGAAAAACTGGCAACCTCTGTACAAATGTATACACAGTCAACCAATAACCATCATCATCAATGAGCCGTTCAACCACAGAGGAATAAGGAGAATGAGTGCAGAAAGAGAAGTAGATGCTGAAGAGACGAGTGAGAAAGGGCTGGCAAAAGAGAAAGAGACAGAAAAAGAGCCGTGTCCTACAGTGCCATATGTGATTCTTGGAGTGAAAACAGAGTTTCACTAAATTAGGAAAAGTTGAGAGCGTCCAGATGTCCAAATGTCCCCCACCCCGTCTGACCCGTCCAATCGGTGACCGGGACTTATGCTGCATTCCATTCAACTCTGAGAGTTTACATTCCTACTTGGAAAAGTGCAAAAGAAAAAGTCTCTTGAAGTTGGATTTCTAGCTTGGAAACTCACGCTTGAGGAGTGCACGATGCAGTCAGCAGGATTTACAAAGATAAACATTCAACATTTAAGCAAATCAAATGCATCAAGGAGACAAAAAGTCCAACACTGCTAATATATAAAACATGATGAATGACTCTCTCTGTTGATATACCAGTCAAACTGTAAAGCATGGTGGATTCTCCCCAGTTTGGTTGCTAAAATCAGATCTTTGTTCACAATTGTTGCACTGCAAAGCTGACAGTAGAGTTGTCATTTTGTTTCCTTGTGTCATCTTCTGAACATGTGACTTTGAATGGAAGCAGCATAAAGACATCAGCTCTGTTCCAAAATCTCCTGAGCTGCCTTAAGTTCACCTATCGGACAGCATCCCGACTGAAACAACCTCATCAAGTAAGCATTAGATGAGTGTGATTCCATCAAGTAATCCAATCAGATTTGAGGGATAGGTTTACAGTTTATGTCAAGTTCGGGTTCACAACCTGGGTTAGGTACTCTCCATCAGTTTTTCCCCCCTTATTATTCCCCTCTGCTTTTAGTGATAAGTTATGGGTAGGGTTCGGTTTAGGGTTAAGACTAAATTGTCAGACAAGAATGTTGTTCCAGGACCAACAAAATATGTTGAACATGTCTTACTTGCCAAAATCATGGAGACCATTTACCACTGGGTGGCCGAACCCGTGCATGTGGATAAACTTGTTCAACTTGATCGTATTTTTCATGAGCTCAAATATTCAAATACATAATTTCAAAGAAATGTGAAGTGCATACAGTGGATTTGGAGAGTTTGGCATTAGCATGTTGCTAAGCTAAGAACATTATACGTTGTGTGTGCAATGCATAAAAATACATAGAACACACATATTACCAAAAAGTCACAAGTATGTTTTGAATCTCACTGTCTACAGTAGGCTACAACTCATTTCCAATGCGTTCTGTGAATGCAAGGGAAATGTGCTTTTATGTGGCCTTATGGTGCGCTATTACGGAAAGATCATATTTACGAGTTGAACGCACGAGTACATTCTCAATATGCCAAAGCAGTGCAGAGATACAGCCTCAGAGTCGTTTTGGCATCACGCCATCAAATTTGTTGATGCGGTATATGAAAACGGTTTAGTCTATCAACACGAAATCCATAACTTTTTGCCAGCATGGTCTGAAGTTAATACGATTCGATTTTGGTGAAAATCGTACAAACATTGTAGAAAGAGTTAGAAAAAGTAGGATTTTAAAGAAAATTAAAATGGAGGACAGGAAGTTCGGCTGAATACGGCAAAATTAGTATTTATGTTCTCGACATGACCCAAAAAAATCTTTTACGATTTATTTATTTATATATTAAGTTCTTTACAATAGTCTAATTTAATAAAATGATTAGATTTTTGGAAATTTCATAATAACTTTTGTTCACAAGGTGGCGCTGCCCATAAACTTTGAGTACCTTCAGAGCATGGTGCCGAAGACACACACCAAGTTTCATAACGATACACCAATGCGTTCGTAAAATATAGCATTTTACAAAAAAATTCAAAATGGCTGACGCCCAAAATGTCCGATATGGGAAAATTGGGTATTGCTCGACTTGTCATGCTGCACCGAATCTAAAGAGACCAGTTTTGTGATTTTATGGTGTGTTCAAGTTATGATGGAAAGATCGTATTTACGAGCGGAACGCACATGAGTGTATTCTTTGTTCTTTTTCTCGTTTCGCTTCGAAACGCTTCGTTTTTACAAGTTTAAAAACCTCGTTGAGTTACTGAAGAGAAGGCCATCTTTCTCTGACAAAAGTGACTTGAACCTCCTGATGTCAAAAACATGACTTCACAGGAGGACACACCATTAAGCACAAAGTATACTTCAGTTTTACATTTGCGTACGGCTGAATGCACAGCCATTGAAGCTATACGCAATTCGATAGCGTACGTGAGCACAGGTGCTCGATATACGCGCACTAAAAAGTTCCCTATTTCTTTCCAGAAGTTTTGACAAGTAAAAAATATCCTTGTACTCAGTCTGTTGTTGTCGTCATCTCCAGAAGTTTGTTTTCATTTATCCCTTTCTTTTCGACTGTGAAACAGTGGGACAGGTCAGTGTCGCCATCTTGTGGAGAAAAGAATTAGTGGAAAGAAATGTAAGGAGCAAGTGTGAAGTGAGCATCCGGAGTAACACGGTTAGAAAAATCTGAAAAAGTACGAATGCCGATAATGAAATCATCTTCACGTAAACTGTGATGAACACTTTGGCTTTAATTAGGCATCGAACCAGGTTTTGGAACAAAGCTGAAGTCACCTGACTGAAACAGAAAAGAAACTGATGATTTCCTTAATCAATGTACAATAAGAAAGTCATCATTAAATTATTATATGGCTATATGAAGCATATAGGGCTAGAGCCCTCTGTTCTCTCTCGCTCGCTCTCTGACCTGGTGACAAATTCAAATAAAATCATCAATACCATAAGACCAATAACATAAAAGTCCAACTCCTCTCCACTGAAGGATCCTGCTCAGACAGGAGACGTGAAACCTAAGGCAAGTGCTCTTCCTGTGGTTGAGTCAGTCAGAATTTAAAGTGACAAAAAATCCTCAGAGTCTGTAGATAGAGAATGATGGAAAACCGTCGACACTAGAAGGTCTATCAAAGCTACTGTAATGTGAGTTGTGTGTATGTGTGTGTGTGTGTGTGTGTGTTGGTGGGTTATTGTATATTGCAGGAGGAGCAGCACGGGTCGTCTTTATCCGGCTGTGCCGCGTAGTCCATCTGCCGAACGATCTCGGCAAAGAGTTCGTCCACCATGGTCTTGCTCTTGGCGGAGGTCTCGATGAAGGGACAGCCCCACTCCTCCGCCAGCGCCTGGCCCTCCATCACAGAGACCTCCCGCTCGCTCTCCAGATCCACCTTATTCCCCACCAGGATCACCGGGACCTTCTCGTACCTGCAAAACACACACATTCTCCATCAGACTCAAACAGCATTAATGCAAGACCTATTTTCCAGACCTATGAAATCCCACTTCTGGAATTCCCTCATGCCGTATATCCAGGTCGCTCAAGACCACGGGAACCCTGCTTCTTACACAGAATTTGAGTTGTTAAGGGAACAAATTAAGTATGATTTCAGCTTACATCTCAACTTTTAGCTTCTTTTAAACCACGTTTTGTATAGCTTTCATTAATTTTAAGTAGGGATGGGCATTTTTCATAAATATTGTCTAATATTTCTAAATGAAGTTTAATGAGAAAGACATTTTCATAATTTTTACTTTTTAATTTTCAACTTTTTTAATAATTAAGTTGATCAAATACAATCAACATGTTTCCATGCTCCCGCCAATGCTGGAGTTGTACTTTGCATGCTTAAGATTTATCATGGATTCACTGTATTTATGGCAAGCAAAATTCTAATAATATTTTACTTTTCAATAACTATGACAGGTTGAATATCCGACTCTTCCTTTAGTGGGTCCCAGACCCCTGACTGAGCGCCGCTGCTCTAGCAGGACAATATTTACGTTTTACACGGACACGTTTTGATTCAATCGGAATGAAATCATGATGAATCTGAACGTTGTTTTTTATGAACGATTTAAAGTTACGCACGTTCATATGTCACAACAAGCTTCAAATCGTAACTGATTGTTTAACCTCCTCTGTTTCCTGCTGTTGGCGCACACTAACCATCATCCTGCCATCACTTCTGTTCTTCGTTTTAAAAAGTAGACTTAAAGGGACAGTTCACTTTGAAATTAATTTTTGGTATGTTTTAGCTTACCTCAAGGGCATCCAAGATGTAGGTGTCTTTTTTTCCGCAGTAGTTTCAATTTTGATATTATTAGGTCAAACCGTTCTTGTCTGTCAGTCATACAATGCAGGTCTATGGTCACTGTCTCAAAGAGCATGCACACAGTCCAAATTAAAACAATTCCCCGTCGTCCAAATTAAACAATTCCCCATCGTAAGTACACACTGATGGCCCAAGACACGAAACGAGCGGTTTGTGTATAAGAGGTAAAAACGATATAAATACTGTTAGTTTTCTCACACAAACCGCTCGTTTCATGTCTTAGGCCATCAATGTGTACTTGTGTTTTGAGATAATGACCATAGACCTGCATTATATGACTGACAGACAAGAACGGTTTGACCTAAAAATATCAAAATTGAAACTACTGCGGAAAAAAAGACACCTACATCTTGGATGCCCTTGAGGTAAGCTAAAACATACCAAACATGTATTTCAAAGTGAACTAATAATAATACTTTAATACTTATCTATTTTGGGTCCTGATTAGAAGACGACGAGCACATGAAGCTTTGTGCCGTTCTGCTTATATTTATCAAGTCATAAAATGTCCCGCCCCAAAACAAGGCGTCTGTGCATAAACGTCTGAAGCCAAGACTGGCGTTGTCCCGCTCCACTTTACGATGAGTGGAAGGAGAACTTTAGACTGACACGACAGTCATTAATGACACTTTACTCAACAACAACAACAGCTCGTTTTGTGCATCATCGCGCCATTTAACTGTAATTTCACATGCAGTACTTTGGTTTTCAATCCGATCAATTGTTCACATGTCCTATCCAACGGGTAATACAAGGTTTAAACCAGCCCTTTAATCCGAATGACATTCGATCGGATTTGGCAAAGGCCTTCCGACTGGCGTGGGTACATGTGACTATTTTATGCCAACTGTGCCACTTGTCTGATTACAAACAGATTATTAGGGTGACGGATCCATGTAAACGCAGCTAATGACACACTGAATTTACTTCATGAAATACTGTTTGTTTTAATGAAAATTTGTGTCTTATATTGTTCCCAAAACAGGCAATGAGACGTTCAAGGCCGAACTGTCTATTATTATATCACTATACAGTACTTCTGCTTAATTATCTCAACTGTATCAGAATCTATCATATGATTAGTCTCTTCAGGGCAGACATTTTAAAATAACTCCAGGAACTGCATTGTTCAGCTTTCCCCTTCAGCAAAAGAATGTCTTTACCCATAACCACTAACCATGCAGCGGCCCATGGCTTGAGGAGGGTGGGGTTACTGAAGCCACACCCCTTACACACACTCCCTGTTATTAGCAAACCACTAATGGCATCACAGTTTTAAAAGTACTTCCAGAATGACAGCCTAGATGGCCCTTGATTCTCACCATTGTGGGGGCATGACCAAAAAACAGGGGTCACATGACGTCTGTCCAGACGGGCTAAACATAACCATTTTTACATTTTCTGAAGAAAATGTGTGTGCTGCTGGCCACTGCAAATCTTGGGTGTTGTGGGTGTTATCCAGGTCAAGTCAGAAAAAGCCAGTCTCCAAATCTCCAGAATATTCTGGTCTGTAAATATCATGCTGGTTTTATCATCCAGCAAGCAAATTCAAGTACACTTGTCATCAACAAGCTGCATTATCTGAAGTATCACTGAAGTTTGTAGTTCACCTGGTATGAGCAATAATAACATTTACACTTGCTTTTCAGAGTCATTTGTTTTAGTCTTTCATTTCTGTTACATATATATTTAAATGGCACTAAACCCTCTTTTTCTGTTCTCTCTCTCGTCCTTCAAGAACAAACAGCGCTGTGACAGACATCTCTTCTTCCCGCTATCTCTACGTCATTATGCATCGCTTCTAGTGTGTTAAACATTTATGCCATTCAATTATTTAATATTTTCTGAGGCATCTGCGTGAGAGTGCAGATCTATATTATTTGCGTGGGAATAAGTGCTAGAGATGATGTTGTTTGCAGGTCTGAATAAATATATTTCTGGTTCAGGTTGACTGTGAGACTGTGGGAGAGTGGGAGTTACATGAGCATTTCCAGCCAATTCTTTTATTAGGGGCCAAGAACTGAAGGTGCGTAGGCACTTACTGTATCCATTGCCTATCCTATATTCTTCTTCTTCCGCTTCCACTCTTGGACATATATGGCAGCCCATAAAACCGCTTGAGGGAAAGTTTATGAAACTTGGCACACAGATGGAGGACAGTCTGATCTGTCATCATATCCAATTTGGACTCTCTAACTCAATCCATATAGCGCAAACTGTCCAAAACAGTTATGCTAATAACTTTTAAACCATATAAGGCTAAAAAATAAATAAAAAATTGACTACTCCTAGGCTGTTCCTCTGATTTTCATGAAAATGTAACCAGAACATCTTCAGATCATGCCGAAAAAGTTACAGAATTCAAGTTGATTAGTCAAACCGTTCTCGAATAATGCGTAAACAAATTCAGTGAAGAGCACGCCAAAATGCACGTGAAGCAATATCTCCCCAACGCTTTAGCGAATTCGGATCAAACTTGGTGTGTGTTATGACAACCATGACCCGAGGCGACCTGCACAGTTTCGGCACAGTGCCACCTAGTGGTCAGGAGATATGAAAAATTACCAATCTGAAGTTTGGCCCAAAATCACAAAACTGGTCTCCAGATTCAGTACACCATGCGGACAATACGCACTTTTCCCATATCGATCATTTTGGGCATCAGCCATTTTGAATTTCGCAAAAAATACTATATTTTAAGAACGAATTGGAGTAACGTTATGAAACTCGTAATGTGTCTTCGGCACCATGCTCTGAAGGTACTCAAAAACTTGAGACAGCGCCACCTTGTGGTCAAAAGTTATAATGAAATTTCCAAAAATGCTAAAAACTTTTTATTAAAAGTAACCTATTCTAATTTAACTGGTCTTAATATATTTTTGTTGGGTCATGCCGAGAACATAGATACCAATTTTGCCATAGTCGGCCAAACTTCCAAGTCCGTCATTTAGATTTTCTTTAAAAACCTACTTTTTTAAACTTCGCCAAGACCATTGGTCAGATTTTTACCATAATCAAATTGTATCATCTTCAGTCAATTCCAGCTAAAAGTTGTGGATTTTGTGTTAATAGACAAAACCGTTTTCATATACCGCATCAACTAAGTTGATGGCATGATGCAAAAACGTCTGAAATTCTGCAATGCTTTGGCATTTTGACACCAAACTTTGCATTTGTCATTGTCACTCTGACCACATTGACCACAAATTTGATCACAGCGCCACCTATTGGTCAAAAGTAATAAACTATTGAATCATATTACTAGTGAGTGTATTTGTGATTTTTCAGCAGTTTTGCTTGAGATAATCTTAATATTTATTTTGGTCACTGTTGCAGTTGGTCTGAAACTCTCAGCTATGCAGTCATGACTATGTCTTTCTGCTTGGCCCCTTAATTTCAGCTCGCAGCTATAATTATTAATGCCTTTTCTTCATAGACTTTCCCCGATAAGTAATGTTATTGTTAATGGATTGCTTCAGATTTTTTTCAATTGGGAACCAACCCTAAGGAATACTAATGGCATCCAGAAAGAATCTACTGAGGATGTAATAGGAAAATTCCTATTGTTTCAATGGGATCATAATTGATCCTTAGAGAATTATTATATTAAATTTCAAAAAAGAATATGAATACAAATAATCGTTAGTGACAGCCCTAGAAGCAAGATAGAGAAAACGCATTTTATATTTGCAAAATGCATTTGTAAAAGCACAATAAAGTTATTAGATAGCATTTCAGAAATGAAAACATTTTAACATTTTTAATACACCCACAGAAACACTAGTGAATTTCCTATTTTTGGGAAAAATATAAAATAAATGAACAAAAATCTCATTTTCAGGGTGTTTCTCAGATGCTCTTCTGTTCTTCTCCACTTATGTGTTATTAGGGGAGGGATTGTCTCACTCTAGAAGGCATCTGATTGGACAAATAAAGATTACACCCTTGAGTGCAAGATGAATCATCAGTATTTCAGCCCGTTTTGCCAGAAGTGAAAAGCGTGTATCTGCTAAAAGCTAATATTATCAACTCTTCTAAATACATGTACTAAAAGCTACGGATGACACTGCCAGGCTATTTTAATTTCTAACACTTTCAACAACATCACAAACATTCATCACTAAATCATTGAAATGTTTGCTAAACACATGAGACCAGCATATAGCCAATGATTTGTTCTTTTGTGAAGTGTATGGCATCACTTAAATATGAATCTTTCATGCACACAGCACTTGGATCAAACACATCAAGGCTCGAGCAACAGGCCTGTAAAGGCCCAACAACACTCCACAAGAGATCAATACCATTACACATGCATGCAACTTAGAAGATATTTCCATATAATATGCACTTTAATATAATATGCACTAGAAATGACATGTCATCAACAGACAGCCTCATATCTGACCTCTTGACTCGGATGATCTGGTCTCTCATGGGTTTGATGTCCTGGAAGCTCTGCTGGTTCACCAGACTGTAGACCAGAATGAAGCCCTGTCCGTTCTTGATGTACAGGTCCCGCATGGACGCGAACTGCTCCGTGCCTGCCGTGTCCAGGATCTCCAGCACCGACGGAGACGAGTCCACCTCGATCTCCTTACGGTAGAAATCCTCGATGGTCGGGTCGTACTTCTCAATAAACGTCCCGGTGACGAACTGCACGGTGAGGGCGGATTTACCGACCCCGCCGCTCCCGAGGACCACCACTTTATACTCGCGCATCTCTGAACAGACTGAACAATCCAAATACACTCACACGACGGCACTGATGTTCATGTTTAGGGCGTTTAAACGAGCCTTGAGCTTCCCGCTGCAGCGCTTCATGATCACGGGCATCGTTCACAACGGGGGACGCTTGAATACGGGCTATCAGCAATAACTTGTGCTTTTCATCTGCTCAGCTCACCATCCTATAGAAGTAAACGAAGACTGCATGGAGAAGCCCAGCTGACTGCCTCCGGGATCGGCGGATTGAAACACAGCCCGTTAGAATCCGCTCATTTGGGGCGCATATTCGTCGTTCCCGTCTGTGTCTGCTCTCTCCGGTCTTCATTAATACTCTAACACAGCGCCATGCTCACGGGTGGGGATCCCGAGCCTCCAACGCGCCGCTCTTGTGACTGTGCGGTCCGACTCGTGGAGGCGAACCGGTTCTTTCGAGCGACGAACCGGTTCAAGGACGACTCACCGATTCTTTTACACTATGACGTAATTAGGTCATAGAATTTTAGGGGTAGCCTTGTTTTGCATTTTTTATTCACAAGAGCAAATTTCTCAACACTTTGCATAGATTTGATGTCTTGATGTCCCACACTGTAAAATCTCTAAATAATAACGCACATTTCTTTTTTAAAATCTTAACGTTTTTAGAGATTGAGTTTTTTTTTTTTTTTTTGATCTCTTTGTACTTTGGTGGAGGCTGCGCGCGCACTCTATCAAGCGCTGGACGAGAATGCGTGGATGTTGTTGCTATGGAAACTCGCAGTATACAATGAACACGTAGGTGGATACCATAGACTGGTGGATACACTCGTCAATACAGGTTTCACTGACACCCAGTGTTAGTAGGCTAATGATTATATGTTATCTGTAATAGGTAATCAGATTCCAATAGTTAAGTAGGCGACTTGTAAAAAATTATATGATTAATAAGGTATGACAACATTTATTGTTACATTGCTTTAACTAATAAAAGTTGAGCTATTTTCAATTTATACAAGATACAAATTTTATAGGTTGAAATGATTTATACATCCAAGTTGATTGTCCTTAAACATCTATGGTGGGGTAGGCCTACTATGATATTAGACTACATAAAGGATCATTTCAAACCTGAACCAAACATTTTAATTCAAAGGTCAGCAGTCTGTCATTAGTCTTTAGTCTGCCACAAAAATAAAAAATAAAAAATTCAAATCATGAACTCAAATGTCATTGTGAAAAAAACAAACAAAAAAACAATGATTGTTGTAACAGTGCGTAAATCAGACCTTTCTGGTTATAGCCTAATGCTAATAAACCTTATGCCAAAATTATTATTCAATCAATCACTCTTTACGACTGGCTGCCTGCACATTCACTGTCCTCACGGCTGCTGCAACTTGTGCTCGCTTATCAATGCATATAAATCCGTGCCTACGGTATCTTTGTAGAACTTCAAAAAAAGATGCTGCATGCCAATGAGCAGCCGGCGGAGGCTGCAGGACGACTCAACCTCCACGGACAGTGTTTAATGTTTTATCAGACAATAACTACTCAAGATTTTGCTTTAGTATAATTTTCGGGACAATTAGGGCCAGTCGGGATTCGGGACAACAGCTTAATTAGATTTCGGGACTGTCCCGAATTTATCGGAACGTCTGGTCACCTTAAGTCTAGCCTATGTGATAAATGAGTTAGTAATCTATAAAAGTAATCAGAAATACATTACTTAAAATGTATAATTGAATAGATTACGTTGCTAAACATTTTATCATGTAATTTGTAATCAGTAACGATTACAATTTTGACGAGGCACAACAGATTTTTACTCACTCATCAATGTCAGTTCCAAAACAGTGGACCAATCAGAAGCCCCCGGAGGCGGAGCAACCGTTGCTAGCTTTTGTTTACTGTAGCAAGTTGGCATGGCAACTGTTTTATTTGATGGCGTCAGAGGATGGGATCATAGACAGGATGGGATGAATCATAGACTGAAAAAATAAAATATGGACGAAGCACATTCACCCTCTTCCATTGTAGAGAACTAAAGCCGCCAATGTCCAAACATGGCGCTGACATGTTGGAGTCCGAGTCTGTGCGGTAATGAACTCGGAGTCTGAGTCTGTGCGGTAGTGATTATTAAAAGTTGAACCGCGGTATCAAGGCTCCGCCCTCACTCAGCAGAATCAGTTATTACAGCAGAACTCATTATGTCCGTGTGAAATAAAGAGTTATGGAAATGTAGAAATTAAAGTTGAAGCTCCAATCACCTCCAATGTTGTTTGTTTATTTTAGAATTAATTAAAGTGTGTGAAAAATGTGCCCGCCTCCTTCCCTTATCAACGAACCTTGTTACAAAGTGTAATTTGATTGTTTAGTTTCTCTTAGGTCCCATTAGATTGCATGGAGAGGGCGGGGTTTATGACGTATACTGAGACCAGCCACCTGGGGGCGATCGAAACGTTAGGATGAACCCAGACAGATCTCTCTCTCTCTCTGGCTGTGTCCAAATTCAGGGTCTGCATCCTCCTTAGGATCCTTCCTACCCGGTTGAAGGAGGAGGGGTCCTCCGACGACCGCAAAACCCGGAAGTCGGTGTTTGTGAATTTGGACCACGCTCAAAATTGCTTAGATCACCTTTCTTTCCCATTCTGACATTCACTTTGGAGTTCAGGAGATTTTCTTGACCAGGACCACACCCCTAAATGCATTGAAGCAACTGCCATGTGATTGGTTGATTAGATAATTGCATTAATTAGAAATTGAACAGGTGTTCCTAATAATCCTTTAGGTGAGTGTAGAGTGATAACAGCTGAAAAAAAATATGACTGATGAATACTAATGAATTAAACACACACTAAAAAGAGCTCATGTAGATATGAGCACTCTGTCCACCTCTGATCATCTTTATCTAGATACACACTCACACACATGTTCATTTCTAGAGATCCACAAACATTCAGACAAAACACAATGCAACAGAGGAAACCTCAGACTACATTACCAGCTGAGGTCGTCTCTGGTGTGCCTGTTGTACCGGTGCTGGTGATGGTGTGAGTAATCTCTAAAAAAAATAATTCTGTGTCTTAGTAAATAGTACAGTAATATTTAACTTTATTAACTTAAGAAAATCTCTGAATATCGTTTACTTGATTGTTTGAGTTAAACATACCAAAATAATGGAGTAAAAATCCAACAGGTAATTTTATCAAAAATGTACAGATATATTTACGTTTTTTTCAATAAAATGATTTAGTATTTGACTAACCGATTATTTCTTTATAATACACTTAATATATTTGAAAATTTCTATAAAAATATTTGAGAATGTTGAATTAAACTGATCTGTTTCAAGAAATAAAATATTACTTAATTCAAATCAATATTATTAATATATTTAACACACTGTTAAGAAATTGAGTAAGTTTACTCAATTAAAACAATGCACCCCTCCCCCACCCTCGTGACGTTGAGTGAGCAGCGCGCGCGCTGTATGAATTCTCTTCAGTCTCCAGAACAGTTCTCCTCTTCTCTTCTCAGCGTCGCAGAATTGGTGCATTTCCTCTGTGAAATTCAGGTTTGTGTATGTTTTATTTTATCTATAAAATCATTCCTGTGCTTTAAATAATTTTATTTAATGCAAAAGAACATACAGAGGCGTATGTGACACCTAAACGAGAGTCTCGCCTGTCTTTTCGCGTGATTGACCTTGCATAAAACACACAACTTTATTCCTAATGATAATTAATATAATTTATTTGGATGATAAAATGTCCTCAGAACTGTGCACTGTTTGTTTATTGGCAGGTTATGGTGTCAGTCGCTCACAGCATCTTTCGCTATGAGTGAAACGCAGGACGGCGGAATGAAGTTCGAAGTTCACCCGCAGAGCACGAGTCCGTCTCCGGCACGAGAACCAGCGCTGATCCGGTGGAAATTGGATAACAGACTGGATGATTACACTAGAATTATCCTGAATTTTTAAATGTTTCATTTTTACTTCTAGAATGTTTGTTAAATGAGTTTAAATGTAGGCAATATTGTATACATGTTAAAACAGTGTTAAATATGCTGTATTGCTGTACTCATCGACAATAAAGGCCAATGTCATGTCATGTATACAGGTGGTTATATGAAATACTATTTTACAAAGGTTTAGAGGAAATAAAAAAGTTAATATTGCTCATAAATAAAAACAGTTAATATTACTCATAAATATTGTTTTTTAAACGTTTAAATGTTACATTTTTTCTACTCAAATTTATTTGTTAATGTACCAGATGCAGTTACTCAGATTTACTTAATTTTTTTACTTGCATTTACTAATTCATACAGTATATTTAATTGATTTCACAGCTTTAAAATTTACTAATTTTTTTTAGTAATAATAGTTAAACTTTTTACAGTGTGGGGGCGATCGAAACGGTTTAGGATAAACCCAAAAAGATCTCTCTCTGTCCTGTCGTTCTCTGAGCAGCGACACTCAAGTTTGAATAAGCGATAATTATTGTATAACAGTTCTTTAGATTCAACATTTTCTTTATTAATTTGCTGTCATAATTTAAAATGGCTTTGTAAAAAGATATATTAAGCTAATATATTTGTGATGTATCAATTCAAAAGAAAACACGTGAGACGGAATGTCTGTCTTCTGACCACAATTTTACTCTGAGTTTTTTTTTTTATCTGCGCAAACGCGCGCCCCCGAATATTTCCCAACATTCTCAGCACTCTAACTACGGAATCTCTACTGTCTCAAATGCAAAACTTGCAAGCATACAATACATCACAGTATATGTGGAGCTGGATATCAAGGGTTAAACGGTAAATAATGTAGCCATAAAAACAGACAATAACAATGAGTTGTTGATAAAATGAGTAATGAGTTTATTCAATAATTACATGAAGCA
>FLSR01004881.1:5572979-5586733 GCA_900092035.1 Leuciscus waleckii | reverse complement strand
TTAAGAGTAAAAGCTTTAAGTTAATAATCTACTTGTGTCTCAGCCGCGAAGCTGAGCTCCTATGTTCATGCGAGCTGCACAGAGCGGCTGAAATGATAGTGACAAAAACAATTGTCTAAATTATGTTGCATATTCCTCAAGAGTTCTTGTGATGATACACTAGTTGACAACATAGTACTGTTTTCGGAAATCATAGGCTATGATTATGCGCAGGTGCACGTGATGCAACGCTGTCAGAGCCGACAGACTCGAGTGTCAGACTCATTTCAGTGCAAAATAATTTGGTTAAAAACGATTTAATATACTGCAAATAGCCTACTAATTTTTTATGTTTATTTATAATTCATTTAGGCGGACAATTCATTTAACGTGTTTTTTTTCCCTAATGTCATTTTTAGTCGAAAATGTCAGGACTTCAGTCGACCAAGATCTTCTTTGGTTGATTACAGCCCTACACCAAACCTTGAAGCAGAAGATCATCTCTGAACACACAACTCATGAACTCACTGACTCTTTCTCTGTCCGTGTGGGTGTGGGTGTGGGTGTGGCCGCTGATTACCACTTATCTGATCATCAGCGCCAGATGCAACTGATCAGTCTTGTCTATTTATAGTCTTTGTCATTTCACTTGTGTTTGTCAGATTGTTTTAGAAGTTCCAGGTGTTCATGTCTTGAACACCGGGAACAGCTGTCTTTGTGTTTCCTGAGTTTCTTGTCTGGATTGGGATTGGATTATCCTGATCGCTCTTCCTGCTTCCACAGAGGATTGGGTTGCCCATTCGTGTCCCTGCGCTACCAAGAGAGACTTTTTCTGGGCACCTCTTTTACATCTGACCCTAGGCTTCTACTCATACCTTGTTACAATAAATAAACTTCTTTGAACACACAACACATCAAACCTTGAAGCAGAAGAGCATCTCTGAACACACAACACACCAAACCTTGAAGCAGAGGAGCTCCAGCAGCAGAAGACACACACTGGTGACACTCCTGTCAGATAAGAACAGCAAAATGAGGATACAATTCACACAAGCTCACCAAAACTGGACAATAGAAGATGGAAAAACAGTTGCCTGTTCAGATGAGTCTCGATTTCTGCTGTGACATTCATATGATAAGGTCAAAATTTGGCGTAAACAAGAAGAAAGCATGGATTCGTCCTGCCTGGTATCAGCGGTTCAGGCTGGTGTGGAGGATATTTTCATGGCACACTTTTGGGCCTCTTAGTACGAGCATTGTTTAAATGCCATAATTGACCCGAGTAATGCTGCTGACCATGTCCATCCCTTTATGACCACAGTGGACCATCTTCTGCCCATCTACACAGTCTCCAGATCTCAATCTAATAGAGCAGCTTTAAGATCGGGAGATTCGCATCATGGATGTGCAGCAGGCAAATCTGCAGCTGTGTGATGCTGTCATGTTAATATGGACCAGAATCTCTGAGGAATGTTTTCAGCACCTCGTTGAATCAATGCCACGTAGAATTAAGGCAGTTCTGAAGGCACAAGGGGCTCCAACCCGGTATTAGCAAGGTCTACCTAATAAAGTTGCAGATGAATGTGGATATATACTATATATTAATGATCTTTGAATGGTTTAAACATATTCACTGTACTCAGTTACTGAATTCTAGCCTGACGTCGTCATACTCAGATTCTAGTCAGAATGTGAGTCTGAAACTGCTCCATTGGGCTGTGATTAAGGGGCGTGTTTCAACCGAACCGGAAAGAAAATGCCTCTGCACTCAATTGGATAGACCTACAACCAATCAGAGCAACGGAGTAAGTGACGTATGTTCATTCATCTTTCCGATCGACAAATGCCTTGATCGTGGTTCTTTCCCCACTAACACAGAACGTTTAGGGAACGTTAGTTTATGGTTCTCTAAAAGTTAGTTTGAACAAATCCAAAAACTAACATTCCCTTAGGGTTCCCCCAAGGGAACCAACCAACTAAAACGTTCTCCTGTGGTTGCACTGCACCTCCACACAACGTTCCCGTTTGGTTGTTTTCGGTTGTTCTGAGTGCGGTTTTGAAATGTTTATTTAAACCAGCTCCATTTAAGTTTTTGACGTAGCATATAAAAGGTTGGCAGTCACTTGATTTAGATGATTGGTCTTATGAAATCTAAGTAAGATAAACAGCATAGCAAGAGAATATATTTATTTTCAGGCTGATATCAATTTAGCTAAAACAATACTTTTGTGCTTGATTGACAGATTGAAGTCCTGTCCAGACTTCCGTGTTGTCTATTTACATACACCAAAGTCCCTCTGGATACACAGAACTTGCCTGGGAACCTGTCTTCTTTCAGTGGCTTTCAGGTAAATTGACGCTCGAGATAAATTTGTGTGTTTGAGCACAGGTATATTGGAGCCATTAACGTTATAGACATGTTTTAGTGTCCTGATTTTCCTGATTGGCTGGAAGAAATGGATAAGTCTACGTAGAACCCAGTAGACCGTTCACTATCAGGAAGTCTTGGAAAAACAACCAACGACCAACAACAACAACCATCGACCTACACAGCTTCACATTCTCACGAAAAAGTAAGTGAAATATGTTACAGTTTCCTGATGTTGCGGTTGTAATGCAAAGGTTTGGGGTTTAACCTTAAGCCCCTCGTAGGGCTTTGTTATATTCCGGCACTGCGCATGCTCATATGACTGTTCTGGGTCCTATAGCTGTAATAATGGATATAGCTCCAGCTAATGGCTGTAATTCACCATGTGTTCTATCAATACACCATGTTATTATCTTATGATATAGCCGGGGGATGTATGGATGTATGTGTGCATCTCATTCCGGCGTAATAATCAAGGAACTGTGCGGCCGTACCATGGGTGCAGCAGGCGTAATGATATGACGCAGCGCCTGAAAATAGTCCCCAGCTCAGTAACTTCCAACGTGACCGGGACTAAGTTTGTCTAACCTATTAGACCTATTTTCAGGCGCTGCGTCATATCATCACGCCTGCTGCACCCATGCTGCACAGTTCCTTGATTATTACGCCGGAATGAGAGTAGTTCCTAGCCATATAGATTTAGAAAATCGCAACTTTTCATTTTCCGTCGATCTTAGTACACGGTTTAACTACAGAAGAGATGAGTTTTAAATAGGAAAAATATTGAAACTCTTTGGTCATTTTGAAAGAAATGCTACTGGACTCGTCAGAATCAATGATCTATGCTAAGCTATGCTAAAAGTGGTACCGTCAGACCCGGAGTTCGGCTGAATGGATTCTAAAACGGTAAAACTCAACTGTTTAACTCTGGTGGAGTTGTAAAATGAGCATATTTCCGAAAAAAGTGGAGTATCCCTTTAAAGTGACAGTGCATGGTTCGTGGTCAAAATGAACACAGATTGAAGTTGAAAATGTAGTCATTTCACTATAAATGCATTTAATTAAATAAAATGTAGTACATGAATGTATTTAATTAAATACTTTTTTTTTCATCTTTTTACTTTAAGACCGGGGTAAAGCTAGGAAAACTACAATTTACCTCAAGAAGGCGACATAATGAACTACACTCGTCTCATTCGTGACAACAGCACAATTTTGTCCATCTTGTTGCTTTATTAAACAGAACACTAAATCCTCTTAAAAAAGCTGTAAAAATTATTTAAACAGCTTTACAGCTCAAATAAAATAATATAGATGGTCTTATAAAATAAATAAAACTTCACATTTCTGCTTTTAAATAAAAAATTCGCCCTAATGAGTTCTATTGTAAGTGCCTCACAGTTATTGCCTTTTTAAAAAAAATTATGGTTGAGTCAAATACATTTTTGTGCTAATCATTTATGCCACAAATGCTGCCGATTGAGCTAAACTTGTATCGAACCCGGAATATTCTTTTAAATGAGTGTGAATAACAAATGTAGGTGTTAAAACCAGAAGAAGTACACACATTAATTAGTTAATAAAATAGCAGTGGTACCATAAACTTAAAATATTTAAAATTACAAAGTGAATAATATACGGAGCAGTTCCCGGTCCTAAATAAGCATTTTAACCTCTTAATGTGGTCAGAATTGTGTAATTGTGGTGTAACTGATTAAATGGAAGTGTGTTTGAGACATGCTGAGTTTTTCAGTTTACAGTTGTTGCACGCAAAGTTGAGTTGTTGCAGACCCAAATAAACCACACAAAGCTTTCAACCGTGCTGTGAATCACTGCAGAGGTGTGTGTGTGTGTGTGTGTGTGTGTGTGTGTGTGTGCTGTAGAATGTTTCTCCCCTGTGGACACTGGTTGTAATTTTCTTTGGTTTGCTAGTGAATAATGCCGAGTGATCACTATAGCAACATTTCAATTCTGCCTTTGAAGTCTGCTTGGCTATATATAGATACTTTGCTAGTTATGATGAAGGTATGACAGTTATAGGCATCAACAATGTTACAGTGAGAGCTCATCTTGTCTGTTGAAATTATCGCACCATAAAATGAACTCTCAGGTGTGACAACATAATGCTTTTTGTGTTTGTCATCTTCGTGCGAATAAAAAAGTATTTGGACGTTCTGAAGGTCATTGTATTTGAAAATATCAAAGCCAGTGGAATCTGTGCTCAAAGGTTAATTATCTTATGTTTTTAGCCAAATTTTAATCAAAATGTGTTTTGGTGTCTTTGAGTGGATGTATAAAGTCAGTTCTCTTCAAGTGCGCACACAGCAGCTTTACAGGGACCCTAAAATGAAAATAAATTTACTTTTCTCAAATCCTGTCATTCCAAACCTGTATGTCTTTCTTTCTCCTTCAGAGCATAAAATAAGAAATTTGGATGAATTGTGCAACTGTTTTGTCCATAAATGAAAGTCGGTGGTATTAAAAACAACACTTTGACTTCACTTTATGGACAAAAAAAGTAAGTTTTCAAAAGATCTGCTTTTGTCCTCCAAGAAGAAAGAAAGTTTGGAACGACATGACGGTGAGTAAATTATGATTTTCATATTTAGGTAAACTATATCTAAAGAAGTGCACTTTGTTAGGAATAATCTGAGTTTGTTATGTTTTGTTTTGAATTGTATTATGTTATGTAGTTCTTATTTCAGTAATGATGTCAAATCAAAAGTTTTACTTTAAAGCACATTTTAAATCACTATGTTTTAATAATACTTTAATGTGCTTAAAAGATATACACTTATTTTGATTTGCTATAACATATTGAAGCATATGTAATTTAGCCTACTCGATTATAATTTTTTATACTTATAATTAAATTTAAAGTGAAAAAATATTAAATGTTCTGAATTTAAACCTTTAGTTTAAAAAACACTTTAAAGTCTTAAGATGTTTTTTGGCTTTTTGTATGAATATGTTAGCCTTAAGGTTATCTATAAGCTAGTGTGCTCCAAAACAATGACACAATTTGCATTTAGAAGATATAAGCATTCAAAACTTCCTGTCTCTCACTTCTGCCATATGGATCAATGACTTTGATGACATAACTCTGCACTTCAGCTTCTCATCAGATTTTCTGTCCAATCAAATGCTTTCTCGAATCTGAAGCATTCATATCACAGCTCGACCTGGGGTGCGTTTCCCGAAAGGATCGTTAGCCAAATTTGGTCGCAAGTTAATCGCAATGTCCATTCAATTCTATTGGCAACGAGGGAACTTGCGACCATAGTTGGCTAACGATGCTTTCGGGAAACGCACCCCAGGTCGAGCTGTGATATGAATGAAACGCAATTGGCTATTTTTAAAAAAGGGGAGGAGCTGCTCGATATGTCCCGCCCTGTCTTCCTGTTTCAGTGGAAATTAAGTCAAAACATTGACAAACGCTGCGCGTTTCAAGGCACTTCAGTGGGCCTTTAACCATTTAAATGTCTGGAAACTTTTTGGGGTGTACAACTGTAAGTGTACAAGTGTTTTGAAGAATTCACAAGGAAAAGGAGGCAATGAATCCACATGGCTTCACCAATGCTGTTTGATTGCACTCGTTCCACAGGTGTGCACAGATGGCACAATTATCAAAGGAAGCAGTACAGGACCTGACCTCTTTTGTTTTCATGGTGAAAACATGTTCACACAGACACACTTTTGTCTGGTGAGAATAATCTTATCAAGTCAATAAAAAGCACTCATTAATCAAAGATAGACAGCACACGTCAGTTTGCAGAAGCAGACATTAATCTACAGACTTCCGCATACTGCAGGCCTGTGTGTGTGTGTGTGTGTGTGGGACCTGGGAAGTGTATATGAGACAAAGGTTTGACATCAGGTACATTTCTGTTCACCAAAACTTATTTGAATATTTGAGAACATCCTGTTGTCCTACATTTAGAGTCAAAGCGGTACTTATTGAGAGCTTACATAAACATCTTTCTATCATAATATGCTCCAAATGTTTCTGTTTTTCCAAATATGGCGAGTGGAAGATCAACTCAGCAATACAGCACACAGCTGTCAGTGTGATGCTCCGCTCGCTGTTTCTGAACATTAGAAAGCATGGCTTTTTATTAAAGGCTGTAAAGAGCAATAAGGGTTTATCTAAATCTGCTTAAATGGGAGATATAAGTAACTCATTGCTTCTTGAACACAAGAGAGAGAGAAGGGGAGATTGTTTAATCATTAATTAAATGTGGTTTAAGCTCTCACCATATAAGTTATTGCATGCAGTTATTGACACTAAGTGCTTTCAATGAAACTCAGCACTTCATGTAGCACATGCAGGAAATAAAATGCTGACGTGATTTAAAACCAAAGAACTGGAACATAACTCCATGTTGTTATACTGTTATTCAGATCAAAATCATGATTATGTGATATTACTTTTATGCAACAGCCTGACTAAAAAAGAAGTAAATATTGAGTAACTTACCTCTTTATTGACAATATTACCACGTTGCCTGTTTTTGCAAAGGCTCGAAGGAGAATCAACCATTCAGCATGGTGTTAGAGGTTTTTTCTTCAATGAATCAGATTTTAAAACAAATGGTTGAGTAAATGATTCAATGATTCACTCATAAAGACAGTCACTTGTTGGCATATGAACGTAACCTTGAGGCTCACTGAAACATTCCCAGCACTAAAGCACAGAGTCAGTCTGAGATTGTTTGAGATGTTTAGTGGTGCTTACTATCACAATTATTGCTCATCCTAAAGGGGTCATTAACTGCATTTTTAGTGCATTTTTTTTAGTCCCCGTGTGGTGAAAATCCAGCTTTTAATGTTGTTTCACGAATTCACACTTACTTATAAATAGAGGGAGTAAAGCTTAATGGGTATTTGGCGTGCTGTCTGGGAGGAATTACCCTGGTAATCCAGAGTTCTCACGAGAGCAGAAGTTTAATTTGCTCAGCGAGTTACTCTGGTGTCGAATAATGATGCTCATTAAATATGCCGCTCGATCTGAGCTGCACCAATCACATCGGGTTATCTGATATAGGCGGGCCAGAGGCGAGATGACGACAGCGCTGTGACGTCGAAGTCATTAGTAAACATTGCAAGATGGCTATGGATGAACACCAGTTGTTTGAAACGGCTTTGGCCGCTACAATGAACGAGTTAGACTTGGCTTTTTATCTAAAACAGGAACAGAAGACGCCGCTCGAATCGTTCCTTTGCAAGAAGGACGTTTTTGCTGTTTTGCCGACCGGATACGGTAAGAGTATAATCTACCAGTTAGCTCCGCTGGTAGCTAAGCGTATGGGGTTTATTGTTGTGATTGGTCGTAGTGTTATCCAATTGCGTGCAGTGAGATCTTCAAATGCATGCTTGGTGCCACCCCTCGAGCTGGCCGAGTTTCATTAGTCGACGCCAGACCATTAATCTTTTATATTTAGGTCTGGATTTCCAGGCTACCTCTCTGGCCTTGTGGAAAGGCAAACCGGATCTTAGAGAGAAAAAATAAAAAAAAAAAAAATATATATATATATATATATATATAAAAAAAAAAAATTCATTCCATACATGTTTGCATTTCTTTCATGGAACACATAAGAAAAATGTCACATTTATGTTTGACTATGCAAAGAAGGTCAGCGGGTTACAAATGTTATTCTGGAAAACAGAAAATATACCATAGAATTCCATTTATGGAGAGATCCTAGCAACCAAATATGAAAATTCACTCAGAACACCTTAGTAATTGCATAGCATCCAGGAGGGTTAAAACTCACTACAAAATGTTATACATTTCACATTTTCTTCAGAAAATGTAAAAATCAAGTAATTAATTACAATTATGCAAATAGCCTACCTATGAAATGTACATATTTCTTGCTTTGTTAAAGTGCATTTACGAGACGTTTCACAGCACGTTTCGGATTGATAACATTTTCTTGGAGTGCAGCAGATGATGGCTAGGTTGTGCTGAGAGCACATCTGAGCGCAGTTAATAGTCAGATAGATGTTTGGAGGAGATGTCAGATGAAGTGTCTGGATCATCATCAGTGGTTCACGTGCCGAGTTTGACCGGACGCATCGCGCGCACATTCATGTCTGTTCACTGAGCTCGAGCGTCAAGGAATGGTCGAGGAGATTAAACTTTCCTTCAGAGGGACCGAGCGCCTGGAGATTTTTCCATCAGGAGACGGGAATTATTGGGTTGCTATCGAGTTCTGCCGTCAGGAGATTTGTAAATGAAGATTTCTGCCGTATTACACTTGGTTGCTTTCGCGACTTTACTTCACGTCTATTCTCACGTGAGTTCAGATCAGTAGCCTATGATGAACATGATATACAGGTGACGCACTACAGAAACTGTTTATATGATTTAAAGTTTATTTAATATTCTTTTATAGTTAAGATAGAGGGGCATGGTATCACGTTATGGGGTAATTGTAGCTTGTTTGTTGATTCAAAGCTATAAACGCAAAACATTTCATGAAACAACAAACATATTAAACTATTGTCTCACCAATAGATATTTGATTAATAAATAGTATTAAATTACAGCATACAAAACGTGTGACAACTTGACCAGAATTTACAAAAGCCCCTTGTCCCGATAATTATTGCATATTGCATTATATTTTTATATTTAATTTCTTTATTTGAATCCTTGCTTTCTGGGTGGTTTGGTTGATAGGCTACATTTCTCATTTGATAACAGTTAATGCATTAACTTACATGAACTAACAATGATCAATATATGTTTTTCTGCATTTTATTAACCTTCTTTGATGTTAGTTAATAAAAATTTTCATGTTAATTATTAGTATAAAAATGTATAAATGTTGAGATTAACATTAACTAAGATTGATAAATGCTGTACACATATTTTCTTTGTTAGTTCATGTTAACTAATGTAGTTAAGTAATGTTTGGTTTGTGTTTGATACAAATATGTGTGTGTGTGTGTGTGTGTGTGTGTGTGTGTGTGTGTGTGTGTGTGTGTGTGTGTGTGTGTGTGTGTGTGTGTGTGTGTGTGTGTGTGAAGGTGTGTGCCATTCCGCCAGAATGTGATTTAGAGTTTGAGCTACTCAGAGAGGAGGATGACTGCCTCAAAATCATCTATCAAGAGAACCTGACAGAGACCGGGTCCACACACACAGGCAAGCCATTACATTCACTATCTCTCATACACAAACACTTAATGAGAAGATTGAGTTCATATAGAGGGCAGCTATTTTCGATATGCCCAGAGTGTTTTCCACAAGCCTGCTCCATACACATCAATACACCTAATGCCTTTATACTTGTTGTTTATGTGGACAAACAAAATGATAAGTGTTTATGTGTGTTCCTGAGAGTTGTAATATGATATCTGGGGGGAAGTTTAGAGAATGCCTCCATAATCCATACTCCATAAATCACACCCTTATCAGATTATAGATATATAATGCCATTCAGCGCAGTTTACACGCACAATTGCTGGTCTAACGCTGGCACAACTATTGCCTACTCGGGATACATTTTCAGTTGAGAGAGGGTGTGTGTGTGTTTAAGTGACAGTATCATAAAGTCTAATACTCAATAATCCGTTTACACGTACAGTGATTTGGACAAAGTGAGAGTGATAAAGCAATCGGAATGCCTGATATAGTTGTATATATTTGGAACGTCTAATGGCAACAGACTTCCCAGCTTCCAGCGAATTAAACATTGCTTATATGAATTTTCATTAATGCATTTACAATCATTTAAATGTATAAACATTCATATAAACAGTATTATTATTATTATTATTACTCATTAATTGTAACAGTTGAAATGGTTTGATAAATGATTCAGTCTCTCTAAACACAGCCTTTCCGAGAGCCTACTCTCCTCTGATTGGTTAGATGGCCTACTCTGTTGTGATTGTCGACTGCTTACAGTGTGTTTTGGAAACCGAACACTCATTAGCATATCAGAATTTAGGCTCCGGATCTTCCCCAGCACTTGATACACAGTGATACGAACAGTAACAATGGCGTCGGTTTTACGGAATCAATTCTAGCCCAAGTCCTCATCATTTGAAAGATCAGAAAGCGTCTTGGGTTACGACTTCAACACTGTTTTTTTGAGTAGGGAACGAGTTGCTACATCTGAATATTGACGCTTTGGGAACGCTTTCGCATGACCGGTCTAAAGCATATTTTAAATAACGCTAATTCTTTTGGCTGCCGATAGTCATATGACGTGAAATGTGGTGTACATATGACTGCTTAGAACCCTGCAGAACCCCTGTTGCGTTCTCCAAAACAGACGAACAGTTGTTCTGACCACCTTTGTAACATAATCCAGCCTAGGATGTAGAATAGCTCTGACTCCACTCGGAGCAAACTTTAAGCAGGAGGAGCTGGACAGGTCCTGCAACCCTCCTACATCTTTAGCAAAGCAATTGCTGAAGAATAGCCACCTTAAGAGTCAGAAGTTTCTCAGAGGCTGACTCAATAGGGTAAAAAGGAGCCCTTGTCAGACCTTCCAGTACAATAGCAAGTTCCCAAAAAGGAACTCTAGACTGGCAAAAGTCCTAAGACATCTTGCTCCCTTCAGGAAACGAGCTATTAAAGGTTGCCTCCCTAGGTATGTACCATCAATTGGTCTGCCTCAGGAGCCATATCCAAAGTCTCCATATATTGAGTCGGGTGTGATAAATTGTGCCATCTGCCTGAGACACAAGATCCCTCCAGACTGATATCCCGGAGAGATATTAGGTCTGAAAGCCAAACTTGGGCCGGCCAAAACAGGACTATAAGTAATAAGCTCGGCTAGGACTCCTGGGAATGGGGGAGTGTTCGGGGACAGCAGGCACTTCTGCACAATGGCATCCAGCCCAAACGGTTCTGGTGGTGTGAGGCAGAACCAGAGCGGACAACATGTCAGAGTCTCTGATGCAAAAGGTCCACTTTTCACATAATTTTTTTCCATATCAAGTTCACACCAAGTGGGTGAAGTCTCCATTCCCTGAGCCTCAGCCCCTGCCTCGACAGGATTTCTGCCCCCTGATTCAGGTGCCCAGGGATGTCGACTGCTCTTACTGATAACAGCTTGGCCTGAGCCTAGAACAAAATCTGGCTCGCCAATCTGGAAAAATGGCACAAATGCAGACTGATGTAAGACTACCAATGCATTGTCTGACTTGACAAGAATATGGTAACCCCTGAGATCTGAGAGTAAGTATTTCAGTGCCAGAAATACAGCCCTCATCTGAAGGCAATTTATGTGCCATGAAAGGTGGTGACCTCTCCACCGACCTTGAGTTGAATGGCCATCTAAGATAGCCCCCCAACCCATAAGAGAAGTATCTGTCTTTAATGTTTTGCAATGACATGATGCTCCCAACATGAGCCCTTGGGCTAAGAACCAATGTTTCTACCAGTTCACTAGGGTACTTTGGCATCTGTTTAGAGGGTAAACTGGAGAAAGTACACATTTCTTGGAGTTCAGTCTCAAACCCAGGCACCTTATGTGTGCAGAAACAACATCTCAATGTTGAACTACCATCACCTTGTACTCCGGCTAGAATTAACCAGTCATCGATGTAATTGAGTACACGAATACCCTGGTATCGTAAAGGAGCCAGAGCTGCATCCATGCACTTAATGAAGGTGCATGCTGATAAGTTTGAAAGAAAGAACCTGAGGAACTTCCTGTGCTGGGGAAGGATGGATATATATGGAAGTATATGTCTTTTAAATCCGTTGTGACAAACCAGTCCTCAGACCTGATTTAGGGCTCAATGGCCTTTAGCGTTAACATCTTGAACCTGTATGTCCATAGAGTATGGTTCAGATGACATAAATCCAAAATTGGCCTCAACCCCCCATCCGTCTTAGGAACTAAAAAGTACCAGCTGTAATAGCCTGATTCCCTTTCGAGAAAAGGAGCAGTTTTATGGCCTTTTTTAAACGAGGGGGACAGATTGAAACTGGATCCTGTAACCCCGTTCCACAGTTTGCAGAACCAAAGGAGACACATTAGGCAAGTTGCCATGCAGCCATATGGTCTGGAGACCGACCTCTGGGGTAAGAGGAGTAATACATTTGATGCCCTGAAGCGGCTCACCAGCAGGGAATGGCTGAATATACTTCTCCAATATCCTCCTCTGAGGATCCAGGCATCCCAGTTCCTCCCTGTTTTGGGGCAGATACTGGGTAACTGACCTGCTGGAAACCACTGTGCCTTGAATCAACGTAGGTTGCGGGGTAAGCAGACGGACTTCCCAAGGGCAACGTCTACTGCTTGGAGCAGTCCATTTGCTTGGTGATGTGGAGATCCAGATCTGTGGCCCGAGTTCTTTCACCACCTCCGGCCCAATTCCCTTGCCAATTCATGCACCAGCCTGACCTGACCTGCAAGCGACATACACTTTGCCCACCAACCCAAATAGCTTGGCGAAAAAAGCTGCATGGCATAAATAATAAATCATTAGGCAGTCTATTAGCGAAAGCGTGCTCCGGCCTAGAAATGCAATGTGAGTCCAGGCCAGCGGGGGAGTGGGGATGTGGGACAATCGCGCCAGGGCACGGTACAAGACAACTGTGCCTAGTGTGAGTACACCCTTTGTCATTTTTGAGTTTTAAAGTTTAATACAACTTTGTGTTTGTTTAGGCAATGAGAAAATGTGAGTATTGGTTACTCAATTTGACAAGATGAAATTAGTTCCGCCATCTTTTCTACTGCTTATACTACTGCTAAACTACTTATCTGTGAACTAACCCAGGTATGTAGCATAACATGCTTTCTAGAACACTCGTCCATCAGTAGGAATAACCTGCACTCGACCACTCTCAGACCTCCAGCAATAAAACTGTCAGTGTGAAAAGGGCTTAAGTTTTCTCACTCTATAAGCAGAAAGTCTTTCTCAAAATATTGACCGTCCTTTACATACACAGGATGCAGTCAATACAGGCCTGTCAACACAGACATCACAATAACAGAAAACACTGTACAGATCTCTTGGTCCTCACAAAGTCTCCTATCTGTATTTCATTGGAGAAAGTACCAAGAGAAACGTTTACAACTTTTCCTGCCATTCATCAGACGGAGAGGGAGAGACTGCAAAGGGGGATAAATCAGATACTGTGCCATACTGAGAGAGAGAGAGAGAGAGAGAGAGAGAGAGGGAGAGAGAAAGGGAGAGAGAGAGAGAGAGAGAGAGAGAGGGAGAGAGAAAGGGAGAGAGAGAGAGAGAGAGAGAGAGAGGGAGAGAGAAAGGGAGAGAGAGAGAGAGAGAGAGAGAGAGGGAGAGAGAAAGGGAGAGAGAGAGAGAGAGAGAGAGAGAGGGAGAGAGAAAGGGAGAGAGAGAGAGAGAGAGAGAGAGAGGGAGAGAGAAAGGGAGAGAGAGAGAGAGAGAGAGAGAGAGGGGGGGGGAGAGAAAG
>FLSR01004881.1:5532097-5562633 GCA_900092035.1 Leuciscus waleckii | reverse complement strand
TGTGTGTGTGTGTGTGTGTGTGTGTGTGTGTGGTCCTGGTAAACCCTAAGTTATGAGGACCAAATGTCCCCACAATGATAGTAATACTAGTAATTTTTGAATTTGTGGGGACATTTTTTAGCCTGACAAGTCAGACCCACACCATTGTCAGGGCTCAATCCGAGGGGCGGGATAAAGGTTGTCTTTCAGATTCCCTCTGCACACAATAGGATAGCGCTACAACCAACCAGAGCGTTTTCCCACCAGTGGATCTAGTTGATGGATTAAAATATTGCCGTATCCGGTCGGCAAAACTCAGAACACATCTTCCTTTTTTAAGAATGACTTCAGTGCCGTTCTTTGTTCTTTTCTCAAAGAAAATCTTAACTCCAAGTCTTCCAGAGTCGCAGCCAAAGTCGATTGGAGAGACCACTGTTCGCCAGCAGCAGCAGCTAGCAGGGAATTCATGTCACAACTCTGCCGTCATCATGTTAAGCCCGCCCACCGGCTCTATACACGATGTGATTGGCCTGACTAGAGTTTGGTTTTTCCAGCTCGGAGAGTTGCTAGACGACACTGAGTGCAAATTACATTTGCTGCCGCTAGGGTGCGTCTAGATTTCTAAGCTAGACATTTTTAGGACCACATGAGGAAAACGATCATTCATACAGAATTATCTTTTATTTAAAATGATGGGTAGGGTTAGGAGATAGAAGATACGTTTATACAGTATAAAAATCATTGTGTCTATGGAACGCCCCCATATAACATAAAACACAATGTGAGCGTGTGTGTGTTTGGTCGTTAAAAAACAAAAAATTCTGATAATGCACAAAAATAATAATGCATAAATATTAATGTTGTTGCTAATCATTAACCAATCATATCCAAAAGTCAGTGAAAGCAGAGCAAAATATTAATATATTATATTTGTATGATTTGTTTTGGACACAAACATGTCACTTTTTTGAACTTACACACAAGGGTTAAAATTAAAGATGAATTTAAACTAAATTAGTGAATTAAAACTACATCCATGAAATGATCCCATGATGGGAACCCATAAAAGGGTCTATATATGAAGCGCCTGACAGAACCTTTAAGTTCCATATAGAACCTTTTCTTCTGAGAGTGGCAACAGGTGAACCAATCAGAAATGCACAGTCCATTCAAACCTGAATCAAAAGCTTTCAGTCGACTGACACTCACTGAGAGAAAGCTTCATGGCCATAACAAACTGTCTGACAGTTTAGGGAAATAGCACCCAGGGAACATGTGACGATGTTAGCCAATCAGTGACCGTTTACTGAAGTCTTAAAGGAGACAGTGCACCACAACTAAGTGTTTCTGAAATGAGGCCGCACTGGAAAATCATGTTTCGCAAATATAAGACTATTTTGTGTGCAAATAAAACTGTAAATAAAATAAGTGCAAATAAAAGTGAACCTCATGAAACATTAAACTAGTAAAAAGGCATATATTTACCCCTTTAATGTTATTTTTTTCCCATCCCATTGTTTGGCTGTGTAAATATTGAGATAATAATGATGCCTTGAACACCTAATATCCATGTGTTGTCCTGTGAAACAGTGTGAGTTGTGAAATACACAAAAATGTAAAGACAAAAACATTATTTTTATTAAATGAACTGTCTAGGGATCTCCTCATTGAAGATGTATAGATAAGAAAGAATTAAAAATACTGTAAAAAAGCATCTGATGTAAAAGAGAGAACATTTCATTAAATATACTACAAAGTCTAACTGTAAAGAGTCATTTATTCACAGATGAAAATGTCAGCTATCAAGTGCTGATCATCATTAATTATATCATTATTGAAATTAAATGGAAATGAGAATGAATGACAAAATAGATAGATAGTCTGAAACGATCTGCTGTGAAAGAAATATTTATGATTAAAATAAATAAAACACAAGCAAACAGAGACTAGTAAAAACGTTCAGGTTTGTGGAAAATTAAAGTTATTATCTACACTGGAAAAAAAGAAAAAAGAGAAAAATGGAAAGTTGCCGGCATCTCTCTTCCAGGACATTTTCCTTTAAGTTTCCCTTCAACCATAAAACACAACACAATGCAACGTGTCATTAAAAATACATCACTTGCACTTTTAAAAATAAAGGTCCATAATTGGGATTAACATCCATGGAACCTTTTCATTCCACAAAAGGTTATAGTGGAAACCTGGTTCCTCACAACAAGAAAAAACATGGTTCTTTTAAGAATGTCTCACTGAATGTTTCTTTGAGGAACCAAAAATGGATCTTCTATGACATCACTTTTGGAACCCCCTTTTGGAACCTTATTTTTAAGAGTGTGTGCAATATCTATATGGAACACTGGGCTCTATTTCAAAGAGTGTACCTGATTATTACCAAACCATCAAAATCCCTCAGACTGCAGATTCAGAGCAGATCTCCTGTCAGATGTCAGATTTCTGCAGTTTGTCAGGACGTCCACTAAAGGGCAGCAGAGGTTGGATTTGCTGGATGTGCCGCGCTGCCAGTCCATTGAGGCAGAACAGGACAGTGGCGGTGAACTGGCACCAGAAGGTGAGCGTGAACCCTAGGAGTGTTGCAAATGTCCCTAACAGGAGCACAAACACTGCGACCCCTCCGGCGGCCATGATCCCCGCCAGCAGCACCAGCCGTGTCCCGAGAGTCCAGCGCCGACTCGAGTCCCTCCCTTCGCTCGCCTGCGACATCACGAGCAGCTCCAGTCCGAATATAGCACTGACCACAGCCAGCGTGATGACCGAGCGACAGGCCGGCAAGCCCACGCCGAGACCCTCCACCCCGACTCCTCCAGATGTGTGGTGCAGTTCTGGGACGCTTTAAAGCTCTGCTGATCCACCGAGCAGAAATACCACAGACCGAACATGTGTCCGCCGGCCAGCAGCCAGTGACCGTCACACACCGCAACAGACGAGAGGACTACGGACAGAGACGTGCACAGGATGATAAGACTGCGGCACAATACATCTAGAAAAAGAGGAACGGATTTCCCATGTGGAACCGCCGCGACCTAGAGAGAAACACAAGAAATCTGATCCATCTGTGTCAACATGAGATCCTGCTCTTATGTTTTGCACTTCACTCTCAGAAAAGAAAAGATAGACCTGCACCTGACCTTTGGCCTCTGAGTAGATAAAAGCCCTTTTTGCAAACATTTTTTTGTTTGTTTGTTTAAATTTGGCCCGTGGCATCAATTCTCAATTAAGCGACAACTTATCTTTACAGTGCCCCTGTAGTCAATAATTGTATCCCTTAAAAATCATCTTTGATCACCAAACTGACATATTTAAATGTTTTTTCCTTGGAAAAAATAAACCAAAATCTTCATGACTTAAAATATCTTGAATGTAACTCGACACCCTTGCTTCGTTTTGTATACCCGGTTCTATGAATATGCAAATGAGCCCCGCCTCCACTCACTCACTCAGCTCAGAGATCCACTCGTTGACGATCACACGTTGATCTGATCGGTTAGGTAGTTTGTGACGTCAGAAACACCAGCGATTTAAAAAGCGTGTTTTTGAGCCTGTCTTTGGTTCACTGCAGTTTTAAGGAGAAAATACTCAGCAATGGTGTCGACTTATGAATTTACACATGGTTTGTCTTAAAGCATATTAAAAGCACAACATAGACATATAAACAACATTAAAATCTTGATTTTCACCACAGGGGGACTTTAATAGTTCTGTCCTCCTCCTTTCCAACATCCCACGTCACAGCCAACACATCTCCGGGACCTGCCCTCATTGGTGACAGCGAAGTAACGATGGGGTTTGCCCTAAACTTTGGCACTGTCTGTCACTGTGTGAAATTGAACCACTATTTAAACTCTCAATACAGCCAGACTAACTTAGGAAATAGAAAAATTTAGTTTTTTTGAGGAAAACATTCCAGGATTTTTCTCCATAATTATGGACTTCAATGGGGTCCAACGATTTGAAGGTCCAAATTGCAGTTTCAGTGCAGCTCTACACGATCCCAGCCGAGGAATTATAAGAGTCTTATCTAGCCAAACAATCGCTCATTTTCTGATTTAAATGCTGTCAATTAACATTTTTAATAAGTGCACTCAAGTAGTGTGCTCCAGAACAAAGATATAAGGGTGCAGTGACAGCTTTAGAACTGTTTTTGTCTGAGAGAGTTTCTGACTGAAAGCTGCCAGACTGCGGTTCAAAATCTGTTTATCTCCTAAATATGTAGTTTAGTATTTAAAAAAAAAAATAGTAGGCCAATATTTTTTTTGTGCATATAATAATATATGTTTTCCCCGTTCATTATAACACTTCATTTTGTTATTCCTTCTTGTAAAAGTCGATTGCGCTAAATATTAGGAGCATATTATTGCCCTTTAATCCAAAGCAAATGTAAAATTTGATCCCAAACGTAAAATAAACACTTAAAAATACATTTAAAAGGCATTACCCTGATTTTTATTGCCGTCATATTGATTTCAACAGCCAGCAGACCAGGAGAAGCGAGACGAAGAAGCCAAGTCAACTCCAGTCGAAAGTACAGTATAATTTCAGTGTAAGATTAACAGAAGTAGTTCAGTGTTTAAACCCGCCCGTCTCGCCTTGACACGCAGATCACGGGCGCGCGTGTTAGTGTTCCGGTCACGGAGGTATTCGCTAACTAAATCTGATATTATTAAGCGAGAGGCAGCATATGCAGGAGGGATCGAGTTTCTCCAACTTCGCACATTTGAATCCTACAGGATTTTTTTTTAAAGAAAACTAATATATAGATTATGTTTTCTTTATTTTTGCAACAAAACTATCTTGGAAACGTTACGCATTCATATTTCCCCACAGATTAAAACTATACAAGCCTAAAAGTAGACATATTAATAATTACAAAACTGTAATCTAATTAATGAGTAAAATAGACATCAACAATTCCTATATGTTTGTGTGTGCTTTACACAAATTTTAGTGTGTGGAAAATGTATTTTAAGAGTTTATTTTCACTGGTCCACAGCTGAAGGAACAAGAGGACACACATATGGTAAAATGTTTCAACATTTATTCCTAAAAACGATATATCATAACTAGTAGTTATATTTTTAATAGTGACAGTAGTACTTTTCCCATTCTCACATTTTTAGTTTTGTTCAGATTATAATTTTGCCCCCAGTATTAGGTTGCTAGAACTATTTTAACAAATAACTAATCATTAATCTTTTTTTTTCTAGACACTATAGAAAAATGGCTAATTGTTACTAATAAAAACATAATAGTCACTAATAATACTAGGCCTATATGTAGTAATTAGAAAATAGTTTTTGTTGTTTATACCAAGCCTGCATTAGGTGTTAAACTTCTATTGCTAACAATGTTTCTCTTCACAGATTAAACGCTGATTATCATTATTGACCGGCCAAAGTCCTTTATGTAGTGACGGTGACCCAAAACATAAATGCAATTTACACTCTCTAGCAAAAAGACTTTGATCCCTTACCAGACTAAGGTGAAGAAATGCTGAAAGGGACACACCATTCAATCAAACCTCAATGTTTTATCATCATCCAACACATGATCCCAGTGGATAGAAATAAACATTTGAATGCTTTCATGTGTTAGTGAATGTCTGGTCATGATGTGACCCTTGACTAGATGATAAGCCCTCAAACGACTGATAATATCAAGATATTCACACTAGTTGCAGTCAGGCACATTATCAAGTCTGTCTCAGGAAAACAACTCAAGTGTAGTCAATAAAAAGTTTTTTTTTTTTTACATGAATGCACTATAACATCTTGAAACAAGTAAACAGTCACACAGTAAGCATTTGAATATTTGATCAGGTCATTTTTTAATCTCAAAATCTTCCACAGGGGTCTCACTTTAAAAAAGAAATCAATCACAGGATCGTTTTTAAGGGAAATCCAACATGTTTATCTTCATCAGTGTTTGTAATAAAATACAAATTGAACACGGGGGTTTTGAAAAAGTGATTTTATGGCATTGCATTCATTAGGGCTTTTCACTACATGGTTGATGCTGGTCGATTTGTTGCTTTTCAGTACATGGTTGATTTGTTGCTTTTCACTACATGGTTGCTGGTGGTCGATTTCTCTTGGCCTGCGGGGAATGTGCCTATTCTCTCACACAGAACAGAGTCTGCGTGCTACAGCGTAACCGTAACACCCTCATAAGGGACACACTGGATGCCTTAAGGCGCTTTATATGAGGAGAACAGTACAGGTAAAGGCAGGCTGGCTGTGATGGGCTCCGGCTGCTAGATCCCGTATTTCCCTTTCAGCTCCTCTACCTTAGCGATGTAGGCTTTCACAGCATCATCCTTACTCATTCCTGAAACATGCAAGAGAAGAAAAACAGATGTAAAGGGAGACACACACACACACACACACACACACGAGAGAGAGTGAGCTGCTTTTGGAGATTATTTATTCTATATATTAAGACTGAGAAAACACTAACTAATAAAACATAGCTGCAAGCAGCAATTAATATGTGTAAAAAGATATTAAGTTTTATTTAGCAAGCATGTAACCAAATAGATCATAGATAGAAAAGACAATTTAAAGTCAATACAGGAAATATATGTTTTAAAGCTTTTTAAGTTATCGAGGTAACGCCAAAAACCTAGAACTAGTTCGCGAAAGTAGGTTTTCGGATTAATCTCCAATATTTACGAACGTTTTGATTGACAAAGTTGCCGATTGTCGATTTCTTTTGAATTCCTAGCGAATTTCATTCCTATTGGCCTTTGTTAACCTTATCTGAAACCAGCTCGAACTCCACTGGCCAATGGCGGCCGTGTTTTTTGAGATACTCGAATGTCCTCGTAAACAACTACGGACAAACTTTGGACAAAGACACCGCATCCCGGTTTTCAAGTCAATTGACTGACTGTTGCATAGCTATAGCCGTTTTCATGTTTCTTTCATGTTATAGCGCCACCAAGTGGCCAGTCACCACGTCCTTTTTCACGTGACCACATAACAAGCCCATACATAGATAGGTGTACCAAGTTTGGTGAAATTATCTCATTCGGTTAGGGATAGCCGTTTTAGTAGAAGTGTCCACGCCCACATCGACCGTTTTCGACTTTTTGATAATTATTGACAATCAGAGTCCAGAGAATCTTTCTGCACTGGTTTGGTTCCGATTGGTCGAAAAACATAGGACTAGTTCGCAAAAGTAGGGTTTTCAAAAAATCCAAAGTACCCGAACATTTCACCAGTGTGACGATCCAATCAGAGACATGCATTTTGTTCGTTTTGAGCCAAGGATTCCCACGATATAAGACACTTAAGCCTAGGTTTAGGAGTTATGAGCCATTTTGTAATTTTGACCACTGTAGCGCCACCATCAGGCCGATCGGAGTGAGCTTTGGTGACGTTGTAGAGGGTGTGAGTACTACCATCCCTCAAAGTTCAAGTCTCTACGACTTACAGTTTGGTCTGCCTTTTTCTAAGGACTACTAATGATATCTCGCTGCACTCTGGTGGCAGGGAGGAGAAACTGACCTTTCTTTGCCTCCCAGGCGTCCCATTTGGCCTTGCCAGTGAAGTCTAACATGCCTGGTCGAGCTGGAAAGAAACACACACACACACACACACACCTTTTAAAGAGCTGCAATCTAGTTTTAGACTTAAGCCACATGTATGGGTTAGTTCGAGGAAAAGCTGACCTGTGTTGACATCTCCTACGGTGGCCTGTTTGTACAGACTGTAGATTTCCAGCATCTCAGCATCCGCTGGTTTGGCTTTCAGCTGTTTGACCTCCTCTGCTGCTTTCTGAAACTCAGCCTGTGAAACACCAACAGCATGACCAGACAGAACACGTCATGTGGACAATCAGTCAGCAATACTGATTTCAGTTTTCTTTAAGACTTTTGAGATCACTGAAAGTTATGATAACTTCTAAGGACTGGCCTGCTAGCTGTTTCCAGGCAAAATTGCTAATTTAACTTGTGTGCGAAATTGGAATATTGCAATGCATAGGCCTAAAACATTTGCGAATAAAACATAGTTTTCACCCCATGTGTTCAATAGAACAAAATCATCACTTCATGGGAAATTGGTGCAAAATATCTGTAATAAAACTGCAAGTTGCTGAAATCTGGCTCTTTTAATAACGATCAACTCATTTCTTTTATAAAATCATAAATGAGTTGCATCTCAGAGCGTCAGACGAAACGCAATAAACGCTGTCATGTTCTCGGATGCTGGTGTTTGGGAACGCAATCGTGTGAGACTCTTTTGGAGGGAATTAAACCAAATCATTCTGATGACAGACGTTTCATAACAACCAAGCCAACATTTGAGATGCACTGGTCCACTAGTTAGTCCAGTTATCCAATACAGTCTCTTCTGAGGGAAAATCAAACGAGTTTTTTGTTGCACATCAAGGGATTTATATGTGTTTCCATCGTAGTTTATGCAAGTCTTCTCACGGATTGTGTTTCCATCGTAGTTTATGCAAGTCTTCTCATCGGATTGAAAAAAAAAATAATCTGCCTTAATTGAGCACATATAAGTTTTGAGTGCTCATCTTGGCGTTTCCATCCAGTGATATTCCAAAATTCACATAAAAATAAGTGGATAGAACCATAGCAAGTGATGAGTCTTTCATCACATTTCACAACTCTGGTATAACGTGACTTATTTTGCTGTGTTGCAACAGAATCTACAGCAACGGTGTAGATTTGTTTGTGATATGTAACCGCAAGACTAAAGCACGACATAATATCAGTTACGTTCAGTGAAATTTCCCCTAAGCCCCATTCATTTTGGACTCTGCTCTGAAAAAACCTCTACATCCATATGCATTCAATTCTTATTTCTTAAAAAAAGGACTGAAAAGATTTTGGTCATGGCTGTTTTACATTCGTAGTCTTGCTTCACAGTGCTGGTGGGAGACATGGCGTGATTACATAACCACGGCACAACAGCAAGCGCACAATAATGAAGGCTTTCAGCAGTCTCTAATCAGGGCAAACTCCGTTCCTCTTACACACACTTTACTATGCCAGTGATTCTCTGCCCTGATTACGTGACATGCACACCAAGGCACACCATCATCAACCAACTTCTGTTGGTCCATCTTCCTGTTACAGTAAACCAGTAAACCTCAGTCGTAACACGTTATTAGATTTCAGTGTGCAGTAGGACTAACTTAAAAGCCATTTCTCACACCTTTAACTGACAAGTATTTTTGGAAAAGAACCGTTAACGTATTTTACGCGGTACTTTTAATGGGTAACGGCCAAAAAACCCCACATGCTCTAATACTAAAATAACTCTCCTTCCAATGAACTGCAAGTCGCCATTTGAAAAAGCTCAAAGATCATGGAATTAAAGAACATTTTAGTTGATTTAAAAACTTCCCAAAATGTCCGGCTGTTGCACAATGAACGAGACTGTGGTGAAAGCAGGCGCTAACACACAGAGACATGGTTCACGGTTCAAAATAGCAAAGGAACAAATAATGTCAAAGGTTAATTTCCTGGCATCACGATCACGTCCTTCCAAACTTGTAAGAAGTTCTTCAGAGAAAACAACAGAATGCGATGGTAAGTATAATGTTGGGAAGCTTGTTTCCGCCCTGGAATAAAACAATTGAAAAGATAAGACTTTTTTTTTCTCACAATTCTGACTTTTTTTTCTCTCAGAATTGCAAGTTTATATCTCACAATTCTGAGCAACTCAGAATTGTGAGATGTAAACTCGCATTTGCGAGAAAAAAAAGTCAGAATTGCTCGTTATAAAGTAAGAATCAGAATAAACTCACAATTACGATTTTTTTCTTGCAATTGCGCTTTAGGCCTATATCTCACAATTCTAACTTTTTTTTTTTTATCAGAATTGTGAGATATAAACTCGCCATTGCAAATTATAAAGTCCAATTCTGAGGGGGAAAACATACTTTTTGCTGAGAATTTAGAGTTTTTATCTCACAATTTATGACTTTATAACTCAACTTTATCAACTTTACTCGCAATTCAAGAAAAAAAATAATTGAACTGTGAGATAAATTACCTATAAATATTTGTTATTCTGGGGTGGAAAAAGCTACCATAAATAATGTCACCTTCCACTTTTTATTGCATAATTGTTCCATGTAATGACAATGAATGGTGACTGAGGCTATCACCATCTCTCTAACATCTCCCTTTATTAAAGTCGTTCGAGTCATAGGCTACTACAGGATTTTTGGGCTACCCTCTCTATAAGGTGTCGTAAACGCGATGTTGCGGTCCAAAAAGCGTCAAAAAACAACGCTTAAAAACAACGCAACACAAAAGCGCTCGCTCTATATTCTAACGTACGGTCACGCGCCACACCCACGTAGACATGGCGCTCTCTGCACACATGCAGTATTATATGCCCTCCAGCCTCATTTACTACATGTATTGTACTCTATTGTATTGTATTACCGGTACTTTATACCTCTCTCGATCGAGATAAACCAATATCACATATGAAATGCTAACTATTTCACGTGGGCCTTTTCAAAGGGCACCATGTCGTTTTCATACCAGCAAAAGTCATAAATTCAACACATCGCAAGGCTCAAACACCCTCGTATCAAACAAAAGCGTCGAGTTTGTACATACTGACCTCAGACATGGTTGCAGATGCTTCAGTCTGTTGTTAAAATGATGCGCTTTAAACCCGCTGAGAGTGAATGGCAGCAACACACTCTCCGAGGACTGCCGTACTGTACGCACGTGGCCACGCCCCCCTTCACGCCATTGGCTGCTGGAGCATGTACCGAGCCACCTGTCCAATCAGATTCACGAAATTGTAGGTTCTTTCAACTGGGCCACAGGGTCACTCCAGGGATGCCAGATTGAGAGTACTGTGCAAATATAGAGATGGCCTTTATTCAAACCGACATTTACACATTGCAACAGAGGCTCCTATTTACACTGACTGACGTGTCTTCTGATTTTTATCAGTGGTTTTGCATTTGGGTGTTTGGATAAACGACTAATCCTTGCTTTGTATCTAGACATTATCTTAATGGCTATATTTATAAATCTATAATTTATAAAAAAAGGTTTGTGGTACCTGATGTTTAAAATAAATAAATACATTTGGAGTGCAAATACTCATGAAGCTTTTTTGGTAATTAACAGTACACCGATCAACATATGCAAATTACTTTCCACACAGTATGTCCTTCCCTGTGCATGCTGGCCCTGGCCCATATAGTGCACTTGATGTAGACTTATACTTATGAAGTTATACGTCCTTTTGCATTGTCGCAAACAGACTCAACTACATCCTAACAGCATTATAGATAGGGCTGAGGGGCCACTGCACACAAACATGACAAGTGCTGTTTGAAATAGATCCAGTCTGATTTGCTTGCAACTTTCTGTCAGTTGCGAACATTTTTTATGGATTTCTTTGGTAATGACTTTAAAACACTCAAGCGAAAGAGGACTCACACACTGTTTTCAGTGTTGCACACACACATCCAAAGCGTGCGCACAGAAAGCCGCCTCTCATACTGAATAGTGCGCGACACTGAACTGAGCTCTCTTCCGCGTTTTTTGCACTTGAACGGACAAATACACACATATGTCAAAATATTCTCATAAACACAGTTGGTTATTTCTTTAGTGAATGTAAACAGTTGAAACAAAGAAGAATACGCATGTGTATCAGTGTATTGGATCCGTGCAGCTCTTAAAGTGACAGTAGCGTAATATATCTGCTGCCATCTCTAGAATAAAGTTAATCAAACAAAAGAAAATTCACTCGCCGTTCTTGACTGAATAACTTCTGTAACTATATTTGTAATGTATATTTTATTTATAAAGTGCAGTGTTATTTTACATTTGAATATTGTTTCTCTTCCTGAAAATCTTTAAACACTGTTTATTTCAATCATATCTTTGTTTAGTTGTATTTATTTGAGCAATTGCTAATTTTTCAGCAATTTGTCTTTAATAATGCTTGAAATTTGAATTTAGTTAGGTTAGTTATTTTTGCTATGGTATTTTTAAACCATAGGCAAAAGTTCCTTGTGTAAAGTTCTTTAGCCTGATTTCAGTATTCAGCAGCAATCAAATGTTTTGCAAGAAGACTTAGAATAAATGTGAATGATATCTGTTTTTATTTTATTTTATTTTATTTTATTTTTACTTATTGGAATCGAACTTCAGGAATCGATAAGAATCAGAATTCAAATTAATCCCTCCCAGGGAAAGTCATATTTATAAGCTACCACACTCAGAATCTTGTGCAAAAAACGTATGGAGCTAAGCCATATTCTGTCATGTTCCCCAAGATCATGAATAATTTTTTTTTATTTTTTTTTATTCCTGAAGATTTTTTTTATTTATCCCATTTGGAAAGTGTTCAAATTATAATTTTTGCATTCCATTTCTGACAAGTACGAATATAATTATAAATGCATATATAAGTGCTTATAAAATAACTCATAAAACAAGCCATATAATTTTTTTTTTTTAAATGTAACGGATTGTTATGTTGTGGAGACATTTCTTTTTCTTAACCACTAGTTCCACAGTGAGAGAGTCACATGCTGCAGTTCTATTGCTCCTGCTGATACTGCTGTTTCCTACGATCGATGCATCATGAGACAGCGGCTAGTTTGGTCTAGACTTTCACTTCTCAGAACATGCTGGAAATAAACGCTTTGAAATTGTTATTATAAAAGATAGAGTGCTCCTTGTTCCTATGGTCATTTACATGTGTGTATCTGCACGCTCTAAACCTCTGTGGACTGTGTGTGTGTACTCCGTGTAGTTTGAGTGGTTCTGCCCGAGATGATGTGTGATCGTGCGGTTCTGACGCTTCGTCTGGTTCGGTCCTTTGAGCATCGCAACTTTAAACCGCTGGTTTTCAAAGACGTTCATTTAGACCAGACGGTGGAGGAGTTTATTACATTTGTTAAGCAAGGTAGACACGATGACAACGGGTTGACAGAATTCTCATGACTCATGTTTATGAGTAAAAAGTAAATCAGCTTATGTGCTTGATATTAAACATCGACAGATAATGAATAACTAGCACTTCTCTCTTTGAAGAGTTTCAGCCAGAGCTGGATTGCCTCCACCCTTTAAGCAGTTTGACTATGGTAAGTCTACATTTGCTTGCACATTTTCCCCCAAAATAAAAGAAGCAGTTTTGCTTTAACATCCTTTGGTTGTGTTGTTGCAGATACGATGAAAATCATACACCAAGCACACGGAGCAAAGGTAACTTTTAAATATGCTTAGCAACTTGTGGCGTACATTATAATATTGATATGATTATTACAGTTTGGGAAAAGTACTTGAACAAGTTCTTCTGTCCTGATTCAGAACGCGATCGCGTTAAAAGATCGCGATCTCGATTCAGACACGATCTCATTCCTAAATATTCACCGATTTTTTTAACAACGGGTTAAATATGATAGTGTTTTTTTTTATATATATATATTTTATATATAGTGGGTTCAATTTACTCATTTCATGTTCTAGTATATTCCCTATTTATATCACAAAAATTTGGAAATGTCTACCTGATTGATTAGAAACAATTTAATGGTGATAGCTTATAAACAAAATGAGTAAATATTAACCTTTATGATTATATTAATAATATATTTTTCGATTATTTCAGACGAATGAGCTTGTGATGAGTTTGGAGGATGATGAGAAGTTGATTCTGCGTGATGGCTCCAGCTTACGAGCGTGTGGTGTTGGTATGTAAAAGCAATATTAGGGTTTGTTTTGGTGATGGGAGAGAAACTAAATTGGCGTTGGCGATGAACATTAATATATGAAAGCCATATACTGTAAAGATAGATGTTAAAGCTGCAGTCTGTAACTTTTTGGGGTTAAAAATTATCCAAAATAAATGTTTGAGCAAGTACATAACCAGCCAGTGTTCAAAACTCTCTGCTTGCCGTAGCTCGATTCAAAACGGTAAGCTTGTAATAATGTTTTTAATTTCAGTGGTTCTGGTGGATTTCCGGCGGGAAGTAGAGCATGTCTTTGCGTCATTACGTCACATCTGTACACATAAAGAAGGATTAAATTACATTACAAGTAATTGTCTTTGCGTCTTACGTCACATCTGTACACATAAAGAAGGAGTCTCGGCTAGTAGGCTATGAGTGTGAGGATGTTGGAGGTGGAGATTTATAGCCTTTTCTCACAGCACTTGATATAATTGAACTTATCAATTTAATGGCGGATCCAGAAAGGTTCAAATGACAATCATCAGTGACAGCTGGAGATTCACACGCTTTAAAATGCAAAAAACTTCGGACTTCGGAGTGGCTACAGAAAAAAAAGAGACTGCAAACGGCCCATGCGAATAACAAGGATAAATATGCATCTGATTACAGATATGTGTGTTTGTATTTCAAAGTGAAGCAGTTGGACATTAATTTGTTGGTCTGACAATTAGAAATTAGACAGCACCGAAATGGAAACTGAACTAATACACATTAAATGTAGTCACGCAATGCTGATGTTATTAACATTAACAATTTGAGAACAAAGTATAATTTGCACGGTTTAACGTGATGTGACAAGCGATCGTTAGATTTAATCAGCGCGATTTTCTGCAATGCTTTTTCCCCCTTAGTTGGTCAGAACAAAGTGGATGTTACTTGTTCAGACGACATTTTACGGTGAAAATTCTTATGTTGGTCATACTTCCAAAAAGTAGAATCTGTGATTGCGAATGACAGGATCCACACCGGCGCGGTGATTGACAGCCGCACGTTCTCCTCAAAACATTGGATTCATCCGCGCTGTGCCGTGCCGAGGCACAACCCACGTAAAGTTGATCATTCCGCGAATAACTGCAATTGCAGATTTCGAACAGAGATGGCGACAAAGAGGAAAAACTACGGTCTGCAATCCAATGTTTTGGATGTAGCCTAGGGTCAATATAGCCTACTAGCCGGGACTCCTTTATGTGTACAGATGTGACGTAATGACGCAAATTACCCGCGGAAATCCACCAGTACCACTGGAGATAAAAACATTATTAAAAGCTAACCGATTTGAATCGAGCTACGGCAAGCTTTTTAAACCCAAAAAAGTTACGGACTGCAGCTTTAATTAATGTTAATTATTACTATAGCAGACTATGGATTTAATGCAGATTGCGTAATATATATATATATATATATATATATAACAAATGGAAAACTAAACCTGTCCACTTCTGGTAATTTGACTATTTGTGTCCCTGCTGAAATCTTGATTTCAACACCTTTCATCTCTTCACAGCCAATGAGACAGAACTTGCCTTCTTCAAAATGGCAGACTATAAACAGTTCAAGGCCAATCCACAGACAGAATGGTGATGGCCATCAGGATTCAACACCAGAGGCGCTTCTTTTCGGCTGTGACGTGGGATTGAAACATCTATTTTAATTAAATCTATAGCTTTACATTTTATATTGCATTCTTACAATTCAAATGTTGTTAACACAGTTTCAGATATGCAAGTCAAATTTTGAGTGGAAATATTTTTTTGTTTGAATATTCTTATGTAAGAATATTCTTCTTTTTTTTCAGAGAAAAATGTGTGTGTTTACCAATATTATTATTATTATTATTATTATTATATATATTTTTTCAGTAAAAACAAGTCACGTTCCAGAAATTTGTTTAATTTAAATGACACATTGGAAGTTGTTTGCTGTTTTTGTTAAATAAAGTTGAAGGTATGAATCATGCTTTCACATCACTAAAAATATTATTGATTGAAAGTTCAATTCAAAACTTGTTTCCTGTACAATATCCACAATAACTAAAGCCAATCAGTCAGGCCGAGGAAAAGAAGTGAAATGAAAAAGTTTGTAAGTTTATCAGAGTAAAATATGCAGGCCATACCATTTTGGTATTGGATTTGTGTGTGTGTTTATAAACAGACATTCAAATATTTTTTCCTTTACATTTAATTACAAACTGTAATTTCACAGGCTTCGTTTACAACAGTTTACCTGCATTACATGCAATGCGATTTTTGTCATTATTAGTACTGGCCCAGAGGAAGTATTGGGTAAAGTAAACTGAAGTGGTAATAATATAAGGCACACATTAAGTCCATTCAGTGATTTGTAAAAGTTGAGTCAGGAGTTATTTGGGACAGAAAACCTCAGCACGATATCACTTTCAGGCAAGGCTGACTTAAACTAGTCAGAGATTTTGACAAGTCTTAAAATACTTTATAAACATTTTCCACTTTATATTCAGCCCTTAGATGTTTTAACCTGCATATTTAAACTGTTGGCCACTGCATATCTGTATATCTGTTTATCACTTCATCCTATAATAAAAGTCCTCCTTATATTCCTCCTAGTACTTCTTTCCAGACTTCCTATGGTATTCCATTATCCGCCACATGCTGAGTCTGTAAGACTGGACAGTTGCGTTTGCTCTCCCATCCCCGGCGGATTAGTGCCAGTCTGGTGGAGATGCATGGGAGCAGCAGAAAGCCACGGCACACCAGAACGATGCAGGGCAGAACCACAGCCAACACGGAGCTGGGTGGCATGTAGAACGGATACGCCTCGATGTGAAAGGCAAAATCCCAGTCAAAGAAGAGCGTGTGCATGAGGGACAGAGTCAGAGCAATGTAGCCCAAACCTGACTGAAGGAAGAAGAGAGACAAAACTTAGTTCAATTTAGTAAATGTTAAAAAGCTGTGTTTGTGCTTGAATGTTCATTTGCATGCAAATCAAAGACAATGCTAAAATTATTTACATTCAACTATCAATCAATTAATGCACGAAAACTAGCGCAACAGATCGTGCAGCATGTGCTTTGGTAGTTAAAGGGGTACTCCACTTTTTTGGGAAATAGGCTCATGTTACAACTCCCCCAGAGTTAAACAGTCGAGTTTTACCGTTTTCGAATCCATTCAGCCGATCTCCGGGTCTGGCGGTACCACTTTTAGCATAGCTTAGCATAGATCATTAAATCGGACAGGACCATTAGCATCTCTCTCAAAAAAATGACCAAAGAGTTCAATATTTTTCCTATTTAAAACTTGACTCTTCTGTACTAAGACCGACGGAAAATGTAAAGTTGCGATTTTCTAGGCTGATATGGCTAGGAACTATACTCTCATTCCTGCGTAATAATCAAGAAACTTTGCTGCCGTACATGAGTCCAGCAGGCGTAATGATATTGCGCAGCGCCTGAAAATAGGTCTAATAGGTTAGACAAACTTAGTCCCGGTCACGTTGGAAGTTACCGAGCTGGGGACTATTTTCAGGCGCTGCGTCATATCATTACGCCTGCTGGACTCATGGTACTTTTAAGGAACCAGGTTTCAACTATGTAACAACCATATTTTTGGAGTTGTTCAACTCTGCCCCTGGAGACCCAGTCCATTTCTCACTATGCATTCTTGTGCGGTCTTGCGTCCTTGTGTTCTCGTTCTACGTCATCATGAACTGTGAAAGACTGATTCAAATACTCCAAAACACAAGTACAGAGGACGCTTCGAATGACCAAGATGTGTTCTTGATATTGAGGATGTAAAAGATGCAGACTTTAGAGAATCGTACCGTTAGAAATCCCAAAAGTTGATGTGGATTGACAACGTATGGAAGCCTTTGAGTTTTAAACATCTCTTGTTCTCAATTAATATGAGAGATTCCCGCTGCCAGCTCAGAAATGTGACGGCTTGTGGAAGTAAACTGTAAGATTTAAAAGAATCTTAAAGTGCCCCATTATGGATTTTTGAAAATGACCTTTCATGCAGTGTGTAACACAGGTCTAAGTGAATGAAAACATCCTGCAAAGTTTTAAATCTGAAAGTGCACCGTATATAAAGTTATTGTCTTTCAAAAGTAAGAGTCAATGAAATGAATCGTTTAAAACGAGCCGTTTCGTTGTGATGTCAAGACGAAACATTAGCATATTGCCCGCCCTTGTGCACGCAGACACCAGGGAAACCTTTAACCTCAAACCAGCAGCTGATTCCTGTGGACGCTGGATAGCATCATGTCCAGATTAACCTGCTCTTAGTTTTCATTGATGACTGATTATTGCTATGTCCTGACTGTCCTGTGTCGTCACCCGTAGGTTTCTGAAGAGCATTTTTGAAGTGCGTCACTCCCAGATAACAGATATTATATCAATATTATATATATATCATCATATCATCCAGCCTTAAAATTGTAACGTTTTTTTGTCAGTGTTTACTTAAAAACATCCAATTATGCAGAATATACGATGGTAAATATTTAATTGATGAGTTGTCAATACATTATATAAAATTACAATATATACGGTATGATTTTAGCCCTAAACTCAGCATATTGACACAAAATGATAAACTGCAATTCCACCTTTCTCTGCCTGGATCCAGTTGTTTCTGTGAATTGCAGCGATCCCTTTGCTTCTCTGTTCTGTATCTTTCGACAGTCTGTAAAACTATGCCTCAGATTTCTTGTCAAAGCTAGTTGTACAGTCAATCTCAAAGCTCTTTCCCGTTTTAGATGTGTTTTGTGTGTTTTTCACGGCATTCACGCTGAAAATAAATGCTGCTGCTCAGCCTTTTTGCCACTCAGTGAGTGTAACCGCAGTCGCTCCGGCTGACGGTGACGTCACGCGCATATCCTCTATACAGAACCTTTTACATCATGGGATCATTTTATGGATTTAGTATAATCAATTTTAATTCACTGATAATTTTAATTAGATTTTGTCAATTAAACGCTCAAAAACATTCTTTATCTCTAGAATTTTTTTTAAATAACCCATTAAACATGAAAGTATTATGCAATAATATAAGACCTTTCTCCGGCCGACAGTGACGTCACGTGCACACCCTCTATTTAATACCCTCTATAGTGTGAGCACATAAACATCGTGAGCTTTGGCTTTACATCGCATGCGATCTACTCGTACAGTGTGAGTTGGTAACCTTGCTGAAATCGCACTGTGTATGCCCGCCTTGATCCCAAATGTGTCCTGTTAATGTGCCTCAGGAACAGGGATGGGAAACACCTGTATGTTATGCATGGGCTCACCTGTACAAAGGTAAACTCTCTCCAGTTGAGGGTGTTTCCCACTGAGGGAAGGGAAGTGATGGCCAGTAAAGAGAGGACGCCCAGACCCAACACTCCACAAGAGAGGTACAGCTCAGATCGCCAAACTCCCAGCTCATCCCAGGGCTCCTCTACACCTGCTTTAACTGATATGTCAGACAAAACATAGCATACACTATGCTTTTGGGTAACACTTCAGAATAATGGTCCGTCATTAATAAGTAACTATGCAGGAAGTAATGCAGGACTGATGAGTATCTCTACGTTAACACTTCAGCTACTACTATTAACTAATATAGAAACAAGCTTAAAGGGATAGTTCACTTTGAAATTAATTTTTGGTATGTTTTAACTTACCTCAAGGGCATCCAAGATGTAGGTGTCTTTTTTTCCGCAGTAGTTTCAATTTTGATATTTTTAGCAGTCATATAATGCAGGTCTATGGTCACTGTTTCAAAGATCAATCACAGAGTCCAAATTAAAACAATTCCCCATCGTTCAAATTAAACAATTCCCCATCGTAAGTACACATTGATGGCCTAAGACATGAAACGAGCGGTTTGTGTGAGAAAACTAACAGTATTTATATCGTTTTTACCTCTTATACACAAACCGCTCGTTTCGTGTCTTGGGCCATCAGTGTGTACTTACGATGGGGAATTGTTTAATTTGGACGACGGGGAATTGTTTTAATTTGGACTGTGTGCATGCTCTTTGAGACAGTGACCATAGACCTGCATTGTATGACTGACAGACAAGAACGGTTTGACCTAAAAATATAAAAATTGAAACTACTGCGGAAAAAAAGACACCTACATCTTGGATGCCCTTGAGGTAAGCTAAAACATACCAACATTTAATTTCAAAGTGAACTATCCTTTAACTAATCAGTAAGTAATATCTGAATATAGTCATACAATGCATCACTAATTACTCAAGTATCTAGTCACTATGCAGGAAATTCTAGTGAACTGGACCATTATTTTAAGTAAAAACCATCTTTTTCACTTTAAAATAATGGTCCAGATCACTAGTAGTCCTTGAGTACACTTGAGTAATTAGAGATGCATTTTATGACCACGTTGAGAGTAAAATAAGACAATTGCTAACGTCTTTAACGTAATTAATAAATAATTATTTATAATTTGTCATAATTACCTATTATTTCTTAATGATGCCAATCTCATTGTGTAATTATTGGTAACCTAATAAGGAACTATCTTATATTACTTACTGATTAGTTAAGGTTGTTTCTATATTAGTTAATAGTAGTAGCTGAAGTGTTAATGTAGTGCTACTCATCAGTCCTGCATTACTTCCTGCATAGTTACTTATTAATGACGGACCATTATTCTAAAGTGTTGCCTGCTTTTGTTAGGCACTAAACATCTCAAGATCTTTACTCTCGGGCTGTTTTTTGTTGCGCACCTGTCTGTAGGCAGTATTGACGAGCCTGTGGAGTGTAATTCTGCGCAGCGGTTGGCAAAGGCTGTAGACACCATGCAACGCTGCACACAGAAAGCTCAACAGGCCCAGTTGTTTCCTCCGCTGCAACCAGTTGTCCAACCACGATGGGAAACGCTGGTATTTGGTGCCCCTCCAGAGCTGCAACCAGGCAGCAAACAAGCCTGGGAAGTAAACAAGGGCCAGGGTCACCAGGGCCACTGCTGGCAGGCTCTCGTTCACCAGACCGAGGGCGAGACGGTAGAAAGCATTGTGTCCTTGTGCAAGAAATGGCAGCAGAATTCCCCGCAGAAAGCCATAGCCATAGAAGAAGAAAAAGAGGAGGGAGGTGACAACGATCGAGCCACTCCAAGATGGGAATAGGCGCAATGATGCTACCTCAATTTCTCGGGCAGCAGACAAGCCGCCCATATCCACTGGGTGGAAGCCCATCTCCGAGCCAACTCCACAACTTTCCTCTTCCCCTCTGTACTGTTACTGCAGATCAGGACCTACAGCAGTGAAAGGTACAAAAAAAAAAAAGAAAGAAATTTGCTGCTTGTTCAAATTGCTTAATTCAAATTATGTCATTTTCCGTCATGAAATATTTTCCGCCATTTAGAATTTTCCGAAAACCGACTTTTTCTAACTCGTCCTAGACGGTTGCTCCGATTTTCAAGCAAATTTAACCAGATCATCTTCAGACCATGCAAAAAAAAAGTTATGGAATTCAAGTTGATTGGTCAAACTATCTCTAATACGGTGCGAACAAATTGCAGACGTAAGGCTGTATCTCCGCAACGCTTTATCGTATTCAGACCAGACTTGGTACATGTCATCACAAGCATGACCTGAGGCGACATGCTGCATTTCGGCGCATCACCACCTACTGGTCCGGAGACACAAAAAATTGCTATTTTTGCTTATAACTTCTTTGTCCAAAAATCATAAAAGTGGTCTCATTAGATCTGGGGTGTCATGTTTTCCCATAACGGCCATTAGTATTTTGTACTAAAATGCTGTATTTTATGAACGCATGAACGTATTGTTAAAAAACTTGGTATGGGTAATCGGCACGATGCCCTGAAATGTGGTTGATTTATTTTCACGGGAGTCCTGAATCCTTGCCGAGTCCCACGATACCAAACATGCTAGGTTTTGCCTTATTGTTAGTGCAACGTTGTGATTTAGAGCTTAAAAAAACTTTTGCGAATATCTTTGAAACCGTTAGTCCGATCGAGACGAAACCACCGTAAGAAATTCGGAAGCATAGGTCGCTGGCTATACGCTAATGCCCAAATGTCAAAATTTTTATAGTAAGTGGCAAAAAAAACCTAATTATGTTTGTTTAACTTAATTGGTTCATGTGGGACCGATGTACAATATTAAATCATGTAAATCAAACACACTTTTCAACAGATACAGACAGCACAACAGCAGCCCTGACCTGTCTGCTTCCATCATGAGCGCCAGTCGCAGCTCCCAGGCTGAAACCGTGTTAAATCCTTTGACCACCAGACTGTCTGGAAACAGCTCAGCTAGTCGCTCCGCATTGGAAGGCCCATGGATATTCATCTCTGCAGCGTTACTTACATCCACAAGCACCTTCCCTGCAAGTGCAGACTGTAGTCCCAGCAGGGAGCGGTAATGCTCAGGGAACAAGGCCATAAACACCACACACCCTGCTTGTGATGCTGCCCCCTCCTGGTTCCTCAACTCCACTGCATCAGGGAACAGTCCTGATGGGATGCGGTTCACACACCGACTCCCGACCACCACTGGAACACCACAAGCTAGCAGCCGCTCAGCCAGCGAGCGAGAAAAGTCTCCAGAGCCGAGTATGGCCACCGTAGGGCTGGTTAGACACACAGCCGGCGCATCAGCAGGAGCTTCAGAGTCTGAGAGCAAGGGAGTCGTCAGATCTTCTGCCATAATCAACCTGAGATGCAGAGTGTGAGGAAATGATATAATTATGCATTTCAAACTGCTGTGCCATTAAACTTTAAAGCATATTAGATATATAGAATAAGTTAATTAATACTTGTGTGTAATTAACTTGTTTTACATTGCAATACAAATATTGGTAACACTTTTATTTTAATGTGTCCTTGTTACACGTTACATGCATTAACTATAGTAATAACTATAAATTAGGCATAATTACATGCAATTAACCCTAAACAAAACCCTAATCCTATAGTAAGCACATGTAGTTGCTTAATATTATCCAGTACTTAAATATATAATTACACTGTAACAATGACACCTTAAAATAAAGTGTAACCCAAAACCCTAATCCTAAACCTAACCCTATAGTAAGTACATGTAGTTATTACTCAGTACTTATATGTATAATTACATTGTAACAAGGACACCTTAAAATAAAGTGTAACCCAAAACCCTAATCCTAAACCTAACCCTATAGTAAGTACATGTAGTTATTACTCAGTACTTAAATGTATATTTACACTGCAACAGGGACACATTAAAATAAAGGTAACTAAAATATTTGTGCCCATGTCCCCATATCAAAATGATTATCAATCCATAGATTCTCTAACAATATGTTTTCCCTTTCTACAGCAAAACAGGAATATATATATATATATATATATGTATGTATACTCTGTCCATTTTCTCAATTTTAAACTCAACCATTCAACCGTGTTTTTTGCCTATGTTAATGTTTACTGTTAAGAAATATCAAAATATGTTTATGAAAAATGTCATAATTACCCATATTTTACATTACTGATTTGCCCATAAAGATTAGTGGACTGTTGTTTTGTTTATTTTAAATAAATATGTGGATGACATGTTATTGTTGTTAGTATTTTTATTATTATAGTTGTCGTTGTTGAGAATGTTAGAAGTTTCTATTTTTGTTCTTTCAAATGAGTTGTCAGTAAGTTTCGTTTCTGCTAAAAGGGGTGCTATTGACGAACATGCTCAATTACTCAGGACAAATAACATTCTGTAACTTTTACATTCCTTTACATCATTATTTAGCGGTCATTTCAGAAAATCCATTATACTAGCCTATTGATTTAACGCGTATATACTCACCACTGTCAAATAACTTTTTCTGGCGACTCTTGGACTGTGCTGTGCTGTTCCAGGACTGTATAACCGGTGCGCGCTTCCGTTACTGTGCAATAGAGATACGAGACCATGCAGAAAAAGACATTTCTTATCATTCACTCGCTATCTGTACAGAACATAGGGGAGCGTTGCGGCGCGGCGCGGCGCGTTGTGTTGCGTTCTAAATCGAGTTTACAGCGGATTGGTCCGAGAGTGATCAATCTGAGATGACGTCTCGAAACCCCTTCCATTCCGTTGCGTAGCTTGCGCTCCGTCTTGCTGCTGTGAGCTCCTGTGTTAGGAAGCTACTGAACGGGATTGTAATGCATAATATAGGCCTCTCATGTAAAGTGTGGCACCTCGGCCGTCCTTGGTGGAGCTAATCTTTTTTTCCCAGCTGATCTGGATCCTACATCTGTGCGGCCGCGATAACGCGGCATGAGCTCAGGCGAGGCGTGTTCTCACTCCTTGTGCAGCTCTAGCCGCACGCGCACGATGGTGGTGTGGTTGTCCGTGCTCGCGGCGCTGGTTCTCGGGATCGGGATACTGTGCGCGTTGGCGGCCGGGCCGCTCCATGCACAGTGCGCTGTTGAGTGGTACGGAACCGCAGTAGTCATGCATGCAATAGGCCAACTTGGCAATCACAGATACTGAAAATCATCACATTTTTAAAATTATTATCTGCATGTGTCTTGCTGACTCCTGATTTCTATAAACATATTAAATTAATACATTGAATATTTTTTTTCTAAATTACCTATGATATGCCTATTAAATAAGCTATTATTTGCATATTTGAGTATTTGTTCAATATACTTCTTTTTATTTATTTTTCTTATTAACCTGCATTTATTTATTTATTTATTTTAGGAAACTTGATATTGCCTGCTTTGACGTTTCCTCTCTCTTGGTCAACCAGATTAAAGAGTGGTCAACAGAAACATGTCATGGGAAGAGCCAAAGATGCCTTTATTCTGTGAGTGATTATAGAATTATATATTCATCACATGAATATACTGTAAAGAAAAGACTGAAAAGGGGGGCCAGGAAGCTGTAATGGGTAAATTGTATGCAATTGTTTTGTATAAAATTAATTAATGTATCATCAAATAATATAAATACAGCTCACATTAAAGGGATACTTCAGGATTTAGCATTAAGCTTTTGTATTAGTAGAAAACCTGTAGTATTTTCGAATTACCATGCTTTCCACCCTCAAAACCCCCCTGAGACGAGAGATTTATGTATTTTTTGTCTGGAAAAAATCCTCCGATGATGCAAAAATCGTCATTTTGCGTCATCTGAGGATTTTTTGGCCAGAGGCTAAAGACTACAGCCAGTAGTAGGGGCTGTCCCGCATGTTTCAACCCGCCCATAGAGGGTGGGATCTCACTCACAGAATGTACACACAGTGTCAGGAAGCTACAGTGTTGCCAGATGTACGATAATTATCGTATTGTACGATAATTTTGACCTCTGTACGATGTACGATCAATAATGAAAAAAATCCCATAATGTACGATAATTTCCGAGTTTTCAGTCGTTCGTCCAAACACACATCCTACCGCCTCTCTCTCTGACCCCGAATCATTTCGCAGGCTCGCCTGCCTGCACGCAAGCACACACACACACACACACACACACACACACAGGGACCACACGGTGTCGTCCGCACGTCAACACTACACTACAGTTTTGCACTACAATTTTTTTTACACTACACTACAATTTTAATTATGGTCTAGTTCAAAATGTGCACTGTAATTTAGGATCACTTGTAATAATATGCCAATGTTTATTTAGGACTCTACGAAACTCTGCACCCAATACTGAGTACTTCGTCGCGCAAATGGGAGCATTAAGAACTTGCGTTTTATTATTATGTTTTGTTTGCAAACACTGCATTTGAGATGTCTCGTTGAATTTCTTTTTGGCATTTTCGATCCATTCTATACGGTAACCACGATTCAAGAATCTTTTAGTTAAATCAATGGATTGATGAGTGTAAGATTCATCCGCGCTACAAACTCTACGCACACGCTTGAATTGACTGATAGGTAAACTCTTAACTAAAGGTCTAGGATGGAAACTATCGCCTTTTAGAATGGTATTGCGATCCGTTGGTTTTCGGTACAGATCGGTATGGAGTTTCCCGTCACATATGTATACTTGAACATAAAGAAAACTAATGCTTACTGGATCACATTCCATAGTGAAATTCACATGCTCAGTCCTTGAGTTAAGATAATTCAAAAACGTCAACATCTCTGCAGGTGTGGCCTTAGTACACATTTCTTCTACATAAATGACCCATTTTAAATACACGTTCATCTTTCCAGAGGTGAAGTATCCCTTTAAATAGTGGTACCCTTGCCATATTCCTACACTAGGATATTTACATGGTACTCCAAGGTTATTCCAAAAATACCGTAGTATTAACCTGAAACAAATTGAAACCATGGTAATATTACATCCCTGAAGAATCAAAAATACAAAATGGTGTGCACATCCCAAACACCCAGATTGGGCACAGGTGCAGGACAACTGAATGATATAGACAAATAAAGAAGTGTGAAGTCCGCACACTGAAAAATACTGCTCCAAAAAAATTGTTTTATTCAAGCAACGTTTCGACCCTCAGGGCTTCATCAGGCACAATGTCAATGTAAAGTGAAGTCAACTTTAAATAGACACAGGTGATCACCTTAATTAGGCACACCCAAGAAATCATGTGACAAATAGTCATGTGGCAAATACAAGTTACAAAAAATGTTTTAATCACTATAAAAATGGCTTAATATAAAAATCCTCATTCAAACCTAAAGGTGACAAAGTATTTAAGGTATAAATCCAAAAACATTCCCTCTGTAATAATTTCTTCTCATAATCTCCTCCTCTTGAGGGTTTTGTTACCTTTTCTATACCAATATACTGCAAAACGCTGACGTTATGGCCTACTTGTCTAAATGAGACGCTATAGGACTGCGCATATCTCCAGTTCGAATGTTACTGCGATGCTCACTAATACGCGTGCGCAATTGTCTGAATGTTTTACCCACGTATGCAAGACCACAAGGACAACGAATTAAATAAATCACATGAGTGGAAGCACAGGTAATGGTACCCCGTATCGGAATATCGCGACCAGTGCGTGGATGACTGAACGATTTACATTTGTGTGTAAAAGCACACTGAGCACACTTACCACACCTATAATTACCTGGAGGAAGAGTTGGAATACCTTGTTTTATACGTGAAGGATATTCAGATTTAACAAGCAAGTCACGAAGATTGTTTTGACGTTTAAAGACTAATTTCGGACCATTTTTAAAGACACCTGATAATTTAGGATCTCTTGTAATAATATGCCAATGTTTATTTAGGACTCTACGAAACTCTGCACCCAATACTGAGTACTTCGTCGCGCAAATGGGAGCATTAAGAACTTGCGTTTTATTATTATGTTTTGTTTGCAAACACTGCATTTGAGATGTCTCGTTGAATTTCTTTTTGGCTTTTCGATCCATTCTATACGGTAACCACGATTCAAGAATCTTTTAGTTAAATCAATGGATTGATGAGTGTAAGATTCATCCGCGCTACAAACTCTACGCACACGCTTGAATTGACTGATAGGTAAACTCTTAACTAAAGGTCTAGGATGGAAACTATCGCCTTTTAGAATGGTATTGCGATCCGTTGGTTTTCGGTACAGATCGGTATGGAGTTTCCCGTCACATATGTATACTTGAACATAAAGAAAACTAATGCTTACTGGATCACATTCCATAGTGAAATTCACATGCTCAGTCCTTGAGTTAAGATAATTCAAAAACGTCAACATCTCTGCAGGTGTGGCCTTAGTACACATTTCTTCTACATAAATGACCCATTTTAAATACACGTTCATCTTTCCAGAGGTGAAGTATCCCTTTAAATAGTGGTACCCTTGCCATATTCCTACACTAGGATATTTACATGGTACAAAAAAAAGGCTTAATATCAAAATCCTCATTCAACCCTGATGGTGACAAAGTATTTAAGGTATAAATCCAAAAACATTCCCTCTGTAATAATTTCTTCTCATAATCTCCTCCTCTTGAGGGTTTTGTTACCTTTTCTATACCAATATACTGCAAAACGTTGACGTTATGGCCTACTTGTCTAAAATGAGACGCTATAGGACTGCGCATATCTCCAGTTCGAATGTTACTGCGAGTTTCACTAATACGAGTGCGTAATTGTCTGAATGTTTTACCCACATATGCAAGACCACAAGGACAACGAATTAGATAAATCACATGAGTGATGTTGCTTGAATAAATTCTTTTGGAGCAGTAATTTTCAGTGTGTGGACTTCACACTTCTTTATTTGTCTATATCATTCAGTTGTCCTGCACCTGCGCCCAATCTGGGTGTTTGGGATGTGCACACCATTTTTGTATTTTTGATACTGGAACTATAGAAACATCCAATCCATTCCATCTTTTGATGTCTGATCCAGTTTGTGGTTGAATATCCAGTTGATATTCATGAATATCCATATCCAGGCTGAATATCCAGTGATCTTACAGGCGATGGTGAACGTTTTACTACCATGACAGGAGGCTGATTCAGCTCATACAGAATAGACCTACAATCATTAAAGCATTATATCAGTAATACAAATTGAGCTCTGTTTATTTAGCAAATATACAAATTGCAGTCTTTTTATAATTTTTTTTTTTTTTTTTTTTGTGAGCTCTGAATATACTCATAGGGTGCAGTTGCCAAAAGCAGTACATGATTCTGGTTGTATTTCACTGTGGCTCTGTAAAACACTAAGAGCCTTTATTATGTCTGTGTGCTCCTGTTTACATGAGAGAAAGGTGGAGATTTGCATTGACGTAAAAATCTATATATTACAAACCCTTCCTCTTCATTCCTCATCCCTCCCTTCTGAGTCATGTAATGCACAATGGATTTAAAGTCTACAAACCTGTTAAAACAGCTGGTTTTTGTGATGTATAAAATGAAACAAGCATAAATCATGTCAGAACATTTGCACCTTTAATGTAAAAACTGCAGCCTATATAATGTAATGCCACTGAAAACTGAAGTGACACATTTCAGGGGTGAAACACACTTGGAATAACTAACTTAATAAGTGTGCACACCCCTGAACTAATAGTTAGTTGAAGCACCCTTTGATTTTTTTTAAAGCAGTTTTTTTTTTTAGGCTATCATAACTTTTTATAAAGATCATGCAATCAAGATCATGCAATCAGGACCATGCCGATTACAGTATATGTCACTCAGGCTTCACTAACGTGTTTGGTACCATAGACTATAGGCTAGACCATAGACTGCCATCAAGGCCTCAATGAAGGGGATTATGTGAACAGAAAGGGGGTTCACAATGTAAATGTGCAGCCCAGTTACTTGTGATTCTTAATATTCCAGATTAGTAATATTATATCAAATTAAAAAAAGGCAGTTGACTAAAATCTTCCATATCACAAATGTGAAAGCAAAATGGCCAGGATCTGTGCATGACTTAAGAATTTTCAGAAATTCACATTTATGCACATTATTTGAAAGTGGTAAGAAAAGTTCCACAATTAAATATCAAGCTCACTGTATTACATACACTTATGCTGATCCTAACAGAACTGCATTTCTTCATAGGTGATTATGACATGTTCCTGCAGACAGGTGTTTTATGACCCCATTCCCTGACCCAAACCAGTTACAATGCAGCTCTAGCCAGGACAAGGGCACACAATGAAATGAACTTTGGCTAAAGGGAAGATTTCAGTGTCTGAAAAGTCTGAGGGTTGCACACCTGACAGGGCCTGTGACATTGTTGCATGTGCCATATTACACAACATTGCCCAAAAAAATCCCCCAAAAAAAAAAACACTTTTCATTAAATGTTTAATAAAAGACAAATATGCTTAGTTCCTTGAGTTTTATTTCAATTGTTCTTTGTAAAGAAAAGCCAGTGGTCAAGTACCTGCATCAAGAGATATTCGACACATGCCTCATGCAACAAATAAAAAGGAAAAGTTGGCTATACACTGCCCACCTGTAGGCCTATGTCTCCTCTGTCTGTGCAGACTCTTCTGTAGGCCTTTCTGTAGATGTGGAATCCTGCAACTTATATTGCAGCCATAAAACATACAAGTATAAATTAAGTAAAGTTATTTATGCACTTGCAGGTAGGCTAGTTCCTCCATATGACAGTTATCTGAGAGGGTTTATTCACTGTCCAGTGCAATGGAAACAAATAGACATTACAAAGTCTTATACTTTCTTTCCTTTGGAAAGTTAGAAAATGTCCACTTACTGCACATATTTCAGCCACCACTTTCTTAGGAACAGATACAAGTGTTGGTGTATTATGTAAAAGTGCACAAAAGAGGAAAACACAATGTCATTACAATGAACAGGGAAAAATGTGATCAATAACTCATGGCAAAATATTTTTACATTAACAAGTTTATCAGTTTTCACTTTCACAAGTCAAAGCAATGCATCATTACTCAAGATTTAACAGTTGAAATGACTATACAGCCTTAATTTAATGCAGCAAAAATTATTTTACAGTGTAGGCTACTAAGATCTTTTCTCTTTTTTTCTCAGCCTTTTTCTTGATTGCTTTTATAAACAGACAACCATTTATTTAACAGTGCCTTTTATAAAAGAGACTATAATATAACTAAAAATTACCATTATGTAGAATATTTTTGTACTTCACTTTTATTTGTTCCCATGTTCTAGTGTGGTGACTCTCACATTACAATGAACCAACTAATTATGCAATTATTAAAATACAAATATATAGGCTAATAAGTGATAAAAACATCTAACATGGCCACTTCTAACGGATTTAAATTGTCTGCTACTTTTTGCCAGCCCTCTCTCCTGGCTTATGCAGACTTTGAGGTGTTCCCCGGCGTCTTGATTAAACATTAAAAGGCCGAATAAACTTCCACGCTTTGTTCTAG
>FLSR01004881.1:5501834-5516712 GCA_900092035.1 Leuciscus waleckii | reverse complement strand
CACACACACACACACACACACACACACACACTCTCTCTCTCTCTCTCTCTCTCTCTCTCTCTCTCCTGTGGTTTGATTCATACGTTTATTAATCTGCTGCTCGTTCCTGATCCTGATGCCAGAAATGTTTTCAAGCGCATGTGATATAGTGGAGTCTGAGTGCTTTAAAGTGATAACACACACTGTTGAACGCCACAGATTCATAGAAATACAATTATATTCACTTAAAATTCCTATATTTGCATGTTGATTGTTGTTCGAAGCTCATCATTGCTGACAGGATTAACTATCATGGATGAGTTTATCAGAGGCTTGTTCTGGTTATAACGCATCATCAGCTGATCAGATTAATCAGCCGTTAGTGGACTGCTAATGTCCCAGAATGCAACAGATCACAGGAGCCGCCGATGACATCATGTCTTCTCCTATTCTCTCGTGTAATCCTCTTTAGTGTTGGTTTGGTCGTGTGTGTTTCTGCCGGTCAGAGTCACAGGATCTTCATTTGAGTTTCAGGAAATGTGCTTTTTTAGACCATGTGACCCATTATTAGTGTGTCAGAGGCGTGTGTGCTGTGTGTGTGAACCAATCAATCAATCATTAATCAAAGTAGGTCATTAAAAACACAGAGAGAAAGCGAGTAACTCTGGAACATTCACACCATACAGTGTATGGTGTGTGTGTGTGTCCAGTCCTGAGCTCATGATTGGCTGCTTCTAATCTTCTCTGGCTGATGATGTAACAGTGACTGGTCATGTGACCGCAGTGACATCACAGCTTCACCTTCTCCACTGTGATGAGCAGTGAAGCATTAACATTAGCAGCGCTCACACACACACACACACACACCTTTAGCGCTCTGTGGTTTGGCGTGAGGCTGGTTTGATTGACAGCTTCATGATGAAGATGATGAAGATGCTGTTCTGGGAGCTGGAGCGACGCCGCAGGTAAAACACACTCTGATGAGGACGAGGAACACGGGATTAGGGACAATATTTGATTTTATATATTTATATATATATATATATATATATATTATATTTGCTTTATTTCATGTAATATTTTTACCTAGTGTTTTTAGTGTGTCTTTCGTCAAAGGAACCATCATTTAAACCAAATTTTCTTAGATTCAAAATGTAAAAATACAAAATATCACGTGCATTTATATTTTATGCATTTGGCAGGTGCTTTTATCTAAAGGGACTTACATTGCATTCTTTATTTGTATTGCACAAGCATGGTGGATCTCTGCTATATCAGCAGTTTAACTGCTCGTGTTTGATTAGACTCTTTCAGCTTTTCCTTCATTTATTTCTACATGATCAGAGCATTTTTATAATCGAACAAAAAAGAGCAGTGCATAATCTGTGTGAAATATCATCTGAGAACTGAGATGCACCGATATGACAATTTTGTCCGGTAATTCTTTATATTTGAAAGCCGATAACTGATATATAATTCAAATTTTTATATACTTTCGAGAGCCTGATTACAAAAAATCAAGTCTCACCATTAAAAACCATGACCCAAACACACAATTATAACGTTCTCATTATGATTTTATCCAGCCGATATGACAGACTTGTGTTGCACTTCACTGTATTTTTATATTTTGAAGTGATTACAATCATATTTCAAGCAGTTTAAAACCATCATGTTGAACAGTCGCATCTGAAGTGTCTCAGCTGGAGGAAATAATACATTATTGATCAGCTTTAATATATCGGAAATTTTTGGTAATCAGGACGATAACATTAAAAATGAACATATATTGATTGATCATAGCGATATAGTGGCCGATACATCGTGCATCGCTTCTGATTTGTGCATGAGGTGTGTAATAAACTGATAGTGATGAAGTGCTGAGATGGACTCATGTCTGAGGCTCGTTCTCTCCTCTGGGAGTTTGGCTTTTACATCCTGAACCAGTTGAGGAACTTTGGCTACTGTGAGATCTGTTGCAAGCGTACTTGGTTTTGGGAAAGGCCTTGTTTCTTTGTTCACTGGCATAGTTGTGTGGCGAACAAAATGTGTTGTTGAACAGCCTGATCTGATATCTGATCATGACCATTCATTCATTTCATCCTATGTGTGGCGATATGCATGATTTGCCATTTGTTTAACACATTTTAAGTCACTATGAAATCAAAATTGGCTTATTTTTTTAATGGAATATTGCAGAATTTATTCTACATTATTTATCTGTGCACATCATTATTGTGTTAATAATCTTGAATCAGAATAACTCCTTGCAGCTTCTCTTCTCTGATGACGAGGGCAGGGCAACCTGTCACTCACATGAGATCAGCCAATAGCAAACCATCCAATCAATTCCACACGGACACAATCAAGCCCCGCCCACATTTGTTCTTGTTCCTGAAGCGTTTCACTCAGATATACGGCATTATAGAGAGAAAAGACCAGTGCAAATTCCCTTTCATGATGAGTTTAAAGATTACGAGGGCATATGAATAAAAAAAATATATATGATGTGCACAGATAATAATTTATAATAAATACAGCAATATTCCATAAAAAATAAGAATGGTCTGTTTTGATTTCAAATGACTTAAAATAGTGTGATTCTGTGTAGTGTGATAGTGAACGTGGCGATATTATAATGATAGGCAGTGATTGTGATTTCAAACGCCCTCTCGTGTCGCTTCAGAAGCAGCAGCAGGAGGGGCGGGGCTCTGCATAGATTAGGCAAATAACCCGCGCTCTCAGCCAATGGCGTGCCGCCGTGCGCGGAGCCTGTTATTATGCAAACGCGCCCGTGGCTGCAGATTCTCTGATGTGAGTCTCTCATTCAGAGCCTTTGTGTCGAGATCACCGGCGCCACACCGAATAAAGCACGAGAATGTGACATTTAGCGTGTGTTTCGCTTCTATTCGACGCGTTTATGGGCGGAATAGCATGAATTCTCCGTGTTACACGGTGGCGATGGATGTCGGTGTTTGTCAACTGAGGAGTTTTTCCATCTCGTTTCTGTCGTCGGTTCTGAGCTCGTCATCTGTCAGTCTCGAGAACAGGTGAATATGGAGATATTAATCATCATCATCATCATCATCATCATATGCTGAGCAGTGGGTGTAAATGTGATGTAATGTAATAAGCGGAAAACCCCTCATCTGATGCTCGAGCCTTTCAGTTTCGATTGCCTGGAATCTTCTGCTTTATTGAAGACTAGATGTTATGCAACATCATCAGAACCGCGAATGAATGAATGAATAAATGTGTTTCTTCCTCTTCTTTTCCTTCTCTTCTCCCGCAGTTCTTCAGGAGCCAGTGTAGTGGCCATAGACAACAAGATCGAGCAAGCCATGGTGAGTTCACATCGATGTTTCCCTCGGTTAAGATCATTATTCTGCTTCACTGCGCGTGAACATCATCTTTACATAACCTGCGATGACACAAAGACTTCTGACAGATTAATAATGGAGTCACACCGCATTTAACACGCCTTTATAGGCGCTTGCTATGCATAATAATTGGGTTATTGTGTATGATAATGTCATATATGACGTGGATTGTAATGTAATGACATGCATCTGTAGTTTTCTCTGAAGGCAAGTTGGGAACAGTTTTTTGGAACTCCTCGTTTTTGTCGTGATGTTTCCCACAGTGTTTATATTGTATGTGTGTGTGTGTGTGTGTGTGTGTGGAGCCTGTGGTTGTTGCTAGGCAAACACTGACACCGATGCCCTGAATAACTGAGCTGCTCCTCCCTCTGGATGAAGAACATTCTGTTCCTCTTTCTGACTGGATGCAAAGATTATATACAGGCAGAATCCCTGATCGAACGCTTGTAAATCTCAGAGTAAAGCTGTAGGTGATTTAGGGACTTTATTCTCACGGAAATATAAAACTGTGACTGAGAATTTCTATAAGGATTATAGATGTTTCTGGTCAAAATTGTTTAGGGTTGGAAAATCCTCCTCATCCGATCATGGCAAACTACTCTTCTGATTGGCTGTGATTTTTTTTATTTTTTATAATTTTTTTTATTCAGTTGATTGTGAGTCTCCCAATCTGAGTCTCCGCCCACACACTCTTCTGATTGGCTGTGATATTTGATTAATTTGATTGCGAGTGCAGTGCGCTTCCATAGACTCCGCCCACATGCTCTTCTGATTGGCTGTGATATTTGATTAATTTGATTGCGAGTGCAGTGCATTTCCATAGACTCCGCCCACACACTCTTCTGATTGGCTGTGATATTTGATTAATTTGATTGCGAGTGCAGTGCATTTCCATAGACTCCGCCCACACACTCTTCTGATTGGCTGTGATATTTGATTAATTTGATTGCGAGTGCAGTGCATTTCCATAGACTCCGCCCACACACTCTTCTGATTGGCTGTGATATTTGATTAATTTGATTGCGAGTGCAGTGCATTTCCATAGACTCCGCCCACACACTCTTCTGATTGGCTGTGATATTTGATTAATTTGATTGCGAGTGCAGTGCATTTCCATAGACTCCGCCCACACACTCTTCTGATTGGCTGTGATATTTGATTAATTTGATTGCGAGTGCAGTGCATTTCCATAGACTCCGCCCACACACTCTTCTGATTGGCTGTGATATTTGATTGCGACTGCAGTGCGCTTCCATAGACTCCGCCCACACGCTCTTCTGATTGGCTGTGATTTGTATTTAATTTTGTGACTGGAATCTTGTGGCATCGCTTCGGGTTGTAATATGATTACATTTTGAGTCTCTAAAATGCATGTTTGAGGGTAGAAGTCGATCCTCTAGTGTATTGAATACATCTTGTTCCTGCAGGACCTGGTGAAGAGTCACCTGATGTACGCGGTGCGCGAGGAGGTGGAGGTGCTGAAGGAGCAGATCAAGGAGCTGGTGGAGAAGAACTCTCAGCTGGAGCAGGAGAACACGCTTCTGAAGAACCTGGCCAGTCCCGAGCAGCTGGCCCAGTTCCAGGCGCAGGTCCAGTCCGGTTCTCCCACCTCAGGGGCCCCACCGGCCCCCACGCCCAACCCGGGCCCCGGGGCCACCGCGTGACGGACCCCGCCCACACTGTGAACGGACTCACGCATGAACATTCGCCATGCTCTGACTTCATCGCACACCTTGCTGTCAAACGTCACGCGTAAAGCGCTTCACCCGCCTCAGACAATCAGTGCTAACCGAGCCGGAGCTGAGCCGGAGCCGAGCCGGAGCCACATTCTCCTCCTGTTTTTATGATGATTTCGTTACTGGTTTACTTTGTTTGCCTTTTATTTTTGTTTTAGCTGTATTGAATAAATGAGCAATTTGTAGTCGACACACAAGACCAAACGAGGGCGAATGTGAACTTGACCTCAGTGTTGTGGGAATCTGGGACTGTTCAGAGGCTCAAGTGTTTGTGTGTAAAAATAAAACGTGGGGCCATGAATCGAGTTTCACGATGAGAACGAAAACACACACACACACACACACACACACACACACACACACATGGACTTCCTCACGGACGATTAAGTTATTTGCCTTACAGTCCATCGCTCTGCTCAGTGATCGTGACCCTTGACCTCACAGTACATGCATGTTTCCTTCAAACGATGTGACGTCATGCAGTTGCACATTGACTTTAATAAATGACCATGAAATGAAAGCTGGTGTCCTGCTGCGCTCCTTCACACGGGAACAGACACCGCTGGCTCTCTAGTAGCTGTCGGTCAGTCAGTGCTGCTAATGTTACTTCTGTGACCCAATCATGACCCCAAACACCTTTACATGACCTCAAGGCAAAGCAAAACCAGTGTATCTGTCATGCACTGTTCAGTTTTGAGGTCTATTTTAAAGTGTTCCTATTGTGCTCGAATGAGAAGTGATTCTGAAACGAGTCGTCAGTAATTCAGTCTCTACTGATCCTGCGGAGGTTTGTAACTCATTAGCATAATACCAGCCTGTGGTGTTGATTGGCTAAGCAGCGTCTCTTAGCCCCGCCCCCAAACACTGTAGTGTATCTGAGACTGGGAGAGTTTGGTTCGTGTTGTTCATGTGGAGAAGACGCTGTTTTCTGAGATTGATACGGTAAAATCCACGCCATCGTTACTGTTCGTATCACTGTGATCAAGAGCTGAGATTCAGATATGATAATGAGCGTTTGCTTTCTGACCAATCACAGCAGAGCAGCTCTCAGAGAGGCGGAGCTTAGAGAGACTGAATCTTCAAACGAAGCGTTTCAGACACAGAGAGAAAAGAGCTGAAGCTGCAGTGGAGATTATGAGGAGATTAAAGGTTATTGATCTTGGATGAATGTAAAACTATCCAAAACAAAATTACGAACATAAAAAAGTAGCATCATGGGGCACTTCAAGTGTCCATTTCATTGACTTTATCTATTTGCGTCTGTAGATTTCAATCTTTAAAGGCTGTAAAATCTCCACTTCTGCAGCGTTACACACACCAGACTTTACAGTTTTATTAATATCTATATTCTGAAGGGTTGTTCATTCAGCATCATCATCATAGAACATTGTACTTCTATAAACATGGTGAAAATGTATTTGTTTGTGTCTGTTTACAGTCTCTTCTGATTTATGAAGTGATAAAAAGAGCAATCCAGAATTTCCCCTCCGGAAAAACCTTTAATATTTTGACGAATCAAACAAGAATTAAGAATCTGGCTTCTGGAAAATGTATGTAAATGAGTGCATATTTAAATAAGATAATCCCTCGTTTGCATTTTTAAATGTAGCATTTAAGAGAGCATGAAATATAAATCAGCTGTCTTAATGTGCTGAAGTTGATGTATATATTAATTAGTCTTTTATTAGTCCTAAATAACTAAACAGACATGAAGAAGCTAACTTTAGTCGTCTGACCGATGACTGATTCACACTCATGACATCATCCATCTAGTTGTTTGTTCTTCCACAGACGGACTATCATCTCATCTTCAAGCCTGATATGTAATTATTGTAAGACAGTTCAATTTTTAAATGGAAGAGTTTATTGAACGTTTAGACAAAATATATTTTATTAAAGTTTCCTTATGTGTTTTATGTTGAGTATCATATTTGATCCATCAGGCTCATCTCGTCTGATATAGTGAGAATGTGCAGGAAAAACAGCTTTATTCTGAGGTCTTCTACAGATTCAGATATTTATATGAAATGCTGATGATCGTAATGTAAATAAACCGTATAGAAGATACTTATAAATGCATGTAATATCGAGGCCGTATCAGATATGATGCTGTGGCTTTATAGGGTTAATATGTGTTGCTGATGGTCACTGGACTTCAGGTGTGACCTTTACTTTAAGCCCCGCCCCATCTTCCCCACAGCAGCCAATCAGCAGCAGTGCTTGCTGAAGCATCTGAAGCCTCGTGTGTCTGAATGTGTTTCCTGTTGATCGGAGCCCAACAGGAAGTTGCCTCTCACAGCCTGAAATGTTCTCCATCAGCAGTTCAGATTTATTCCACATTAACGATAAAGTGTTTGTTCAGCGGATGTGAAATGCAGCTTTCTCTGCTGATGATGTGAACGTTTGTGCAGAACATTATTTATACATTGTTTTGTTCTGAAAAACGTTTATTTGGACGTTCGTCTAACTTTTTTTTGTTTCAGAGAACATACAAATGTAACGTTTCTCATAATGTTTGAAGAACGGAATGTTCCCTTAATGATCACATGACCAAGAAGATCGTCTGCATGTGTTGAACTTTCAGAGAACATTCAGAAGTAATGATTTCATAACTTAACGGGAACATTAGAACTGGGGTATGATGACTTTTGACCTACATTGTTTTCCACATAGATTTGAACAGGATATTTTGTGACAGTGATTCAGGAACATTCCCATCAACCAATCAGATCACGTCTGATGATGAAACACTTCCTGTTGAATGTTCATTTGGGGAGGTTTTATTGAACACTGCAAGTTTAAAATACTTCACAGTTCTTAATGACCTCAATCATTCCTATGAAAAATGATATTTTATTTATTTTGATTTGAACTCAGTGAACCTGCAGAGCTAGTTTCTAGTTACAAGTGCATTTAAATGCAAAACAAAATGCTGATTGAAAAACATCTCACTAAGCACCTGTTTTAAAGGTTTACATGTATATGTGACGGCTAATAAACATTTAATGAACTATTCCCTGACCAAAAACAAAATTTTTCAGAATTTTAGAATGTTTTGGACCACAGAAAAGTGGGAAATGTCCCAAACACTAGTTTTGAGTGTGTACTTGTGTCACTGGTCAGTGCTGGTGTTCCTCCAGGCGAGTCCGCAGATCGCGCAGCTGCTGCTCCAGGTGTGTGACGTCACTGCGAGATGCCAGTGTCCCGACTGGGCCTTCATCAGCTGACTGCGCAGACGCTTCAGGACCGCCTCACATCTGCGCTGCTCAATCTGAGCACAGAAACTCAGTCAAGTCTCCTTCATTTATACAGCGCTTTTACAACACAGTGTTTCAAAGCAGCTTTACGGAGATAACAGGAAAATAATGCAACGAAACATCACCAGGATCACGTTTGAATTCGTCTCGTAATCGATGAGGTTTGCATCATTTTCCTGTTTATGACTGTTAATTTGATGAAGGCAATTTGTAAAGAAAGACACTCGCCTGCGCACATATATATGCAAACGCACATATCTATAGACTAAACATGTGATACGCATGTGTGCCGTCAGCGTTCTCACAGGTTCACGTTTTTGAAGTTTTCACAGAGATGATCACGCTTTTAAAAATGTTCACCGTTTGCACCAGAACCTGTGTCAGAGTGTGTGTTCTTCAGCTCCAGAGTGTGTTCTCCAGCTCCAGAGTGTGTGTTCTCCAGCTCCAGAGTGTGTGTTCTCCAGCTCCAGAGTGTGTGTTCTCGAGCTCTAGAGTGTGTGTTCTCCAGCTCAAACACGGTGTGTGAATGAACGGCCAGAACACATTAAAGTTTCTGTTTCCTGTGAGAAAGGTGTGTGTTAGCGGCCGCTAAGTTAATAACTCATGATCTTTACAACGGAAGTGAATCAATCAAAACTAAGTTTATCTGGACAATAACTTTATTCTAGATCTGCTGTAAAGCCTAATCTCTGTTACTGTAATCTCCTGTTATCACTGTAAAGCTGCTGTGAAACTCTGAATTAGAGCGCTGGATAAATGAAGGAGACTCGACTGACGCTGCTATGGATCGGTCTGTACTGTATAAAGCTCGGTTTACCTCGATCTCTCTCCTCAGCTGTGTGTGTGTTCGCTGTTCCTCCTCCAGTTGAGCTCTCCTCTCCTTCAATGTCCGTCTGCCGTCGTGAATTTCACCTTAAGAAAGTCAATTTCCTTCTGGAAAAATCCAAACAAACAAAGCATGAAGTTTCCATCCACCTATTTTATGCTCATTTTGGAGTACATAAAACACACGCTCAACTGAGGCTGATGATGTTTGTATCTGATAAGAAGACATGCGCATAATGATGGAAACACATTTACTGAATAAATCCCTCAATAAACTCATGTGACTTTGGCTCAGCGTCAGCTGTGACTGGATAACTGGAGTAGCCAGTGGACCAATGGCGTCGCAGCGTCTCTAATGTTGGTTTGGTGTTTCTGAAACGCCGGAGTGGAAGTGTGTGATCAGAATGATGTGGTTTAACTCCCTCCAGAAGCGTCTCACACACACGAGTGTGTTCCCGAACACCAGCATCCGAACGCCAGAGAACATGACAGCGTTTACTGTGTTTCGTCTGACGCTCGAGACACACTCGTTTATGATGGAGGAAAAAAGAGTAAGATAGGAGAAACTTACAGTTTATTACTGATATTTAGTGACGGTTTTGAGCACATGGGATGGAAACGCAGTATGTGAGTGTGAGTACATTTTATGATTGTCGGATGCACTTTTATGATGGACAGATGCACTTTTATGATGGACAGATGCACTTTTCTGATGGATAGATGCACTTTTCTGATGGACAGATGCACTTTTCTGATGGATAGATGCACTTTTCTGATGGACAGATGCACATTTCTGATGGACAGATGCACTTTTATGATGGACAGATGCACTTTTATGATGGACAGATGCACTTTTATGATGGACAGATGCACTTTTATGATGGACAGATGCACTTTTATGATGGACAGATGCACTTTTATGATGGACAGATGCACTTTTATGATGGACAGATGCACTTTTATCATGGACAGATGCACTTTTATGATGGAAAGATGCACTTTTATGATGGACAGATGCACTATTATGATGGACAGATGCACTTTTATCATGGACAGATGCACTTTTATGATGGAAAGATGCACTTTTTGTGTGTGTGTGTGTGTGTGTGTGTGTGTGTGTGTGTGTGTGTGTGTGTGTGAGAAACCTGTGTCTGGCGGACTGCGCTGCCGGCTGGGTTCTGCAGATCCGTCTTCATCTCCTCCAGAACACACACCTCCTGCTGTTTCTGCTGGAGCTCCTGATGGACGAGAGCTAGAGTCTCCTGCGCCGACACCGCGGACCGGAACCCGTGAGTCTCTGCTCGATACGAGCCGAACTCCATCAGCTGCTCCCGCATCCGCTCCCGCTGCTCCTCGATGGAGTGTGTGAGCCGCAGGGTCTCCAGCAGAACCGCCTCGATGTGTTTGTTCAGACTGATGATGCCGTTGGGATCCGGTCCGTGTCGCAGTGAACGACGCTGAGCTGCTTCTCCTTCAGACTCAGAGCAGAACACACACACTCGCAGCTCCGATCCGCTTCCACCAGAGCGCCTGCAGGAAACACACACACACACACACACACACACACACGGATCATTCGCTTTGAGGGAGTAGGACCAGTGTGTGTGCGTTTAAGTCTTGTTTTATTGTATTTTATGTTTGTATGTTGATTTATCGGTGCACATCATTATTGTGTTAATAATCCTGAATCAGAATATCTTCCCCTTGCAGCTTCTGGTGCCGTTTGGACTTTCATTCATTTCCAGGATATGAATTCTTGATATCAACAATGACAATATCACTTGCAGAAATACTAATTATTGATATCAACAATTGAATTTCAACTAGTAAAAACAATAATTATTGATATCTGTAATTGTATATTCAATAGTGAAACGTCACCATAGGCTGCCATTCAAATTCAATTGTTGATATCAAGAATAGACATTTGCACTAGTAACTAGGCAAAAATAAAGGTTTTTACTAGTGAGAATTGTATTTCTGATAATGTGAAATTGGAATTTCAACTAGTAAGAAATCAATAAACTGAGATAATGTGAGAAATGTTGAAGGTGTCTGAATAAATTTAGGTTTGACTGTAAATCAGCTGATTGAGGTCCGTCTGATTAACGATGTGTCGGGTCACAAACGCTAAATCTAGTGAGTGAAGATTACTGACGTACTGTACTGAATTCTGCAACATCGCCTCTGTCACTGAACTGAACTGATCTGAGTAACCACACTGTTGTCTTCTGTAGAGAACTATTTGAATTCGCCTCATATTTGATGAAGTTTGATTCTGTTATTTTCCTGTTTATTACTGTGAAGATGCTTTGAAACATTCTGTATTAGAAATAAAGCTTGACTGTCGAGGTTCATATTCACAATCAAACCTTCAGATGAAAACATCTCATGCTGACGTGTGTGAAGGAATCTAACGAGTGTGTTTGGCCTGTATGTCATGAGCTGTGTTTCCATCCACTTATTTTATGCAAATTTTGTGATGTTGCATGAAAAAACTGGATGGAAACACCAAGATGAGCATAAAAACACACACTCAACTGAGGCTGATGATGTTTGTATCTGATAAGAAGACATGCCCATAAACTATGATGGAAACACATTTACTGAATAAATCCCTCAATAAACTCTTGGATACTGATTGGATAACTCGAGTAGCCAGCAGACCAATGGCGTCACAGCGTCTCTAATGTTGGTTTGGTGTTTCTGAAAGGCCAGAGTGGAAGTGTGTGATCAGAATGATGTGGTTTAACTCCCTCCAGAAGCGTCTCACACACACGAGTGTGTTCCCGAACGCCAGAGAACATGATAGCGTTTACTGTGTTTCGTCTGACGCTCGAGACACACTCGTTTATGATGGAGGGAGAAACAGCCGACTGCAGAAACTTACACTTTATTACTGATATTTTGCTCCAATTTCACAAGAAGTGACCATTTTATTCTCTTGAACACATGGGATGGAAACGCTGCTTTATCCACAGATGATTTATGCAATATTCCAACATTAGTTAAACTGTCATCATTGTATGGACACACAGCTAGTGTCGCTCCTCACTGCGTCTCGTTCTCTCTCTCTCTCTCTCTCTCTCTTCAGGCTCTATGTGTCCCAGATCTCACCTGTGCTCCACCGCGGCTCTCAACGCTCTGCAATGGTGTCGGCACGTTCTCGATCAGCTGGAAACCGCCGGACACTCGCTCTGCCAAAGACTGGACTCCGGTAGGTTCTGTGTCCACACAACCAAAATGTTCAAAGCACACACACCGTATAAACCTTTACATTCAGCCAGTTTGAATTGATACGTCGTCGTATGATGGAAGCCGAGCATCTGGAGGGTGGTCAGCGGGGGTCAGTCAAGTCAGCGGGGGTCAGTCAAGTCAAGTCAACGGGGGTCAGTGGAAGTCAGCGGGGGTCAGTCAAGTCAAGTCAACAGGGGTTAGCGGGAGTCAGTGCGGGTCAGCGGGAGTCAGTCAGGTCAAGTCAACGGGGGTCAGCTGGAGTCAGTGGGGGTCAGCGGGAGTCAGTCAGGTCAAGTCATCTGTGTCTGTGTGTGTGTGTCTGTGTGTGTGTGTGTGTGTGTTTGTGTGTGTGTGCTGCTCCTCACAGGCCGCAGTGTTCGGCGCAGTGTGATCTCTCAGGCGTCAGTGGACAGTGATGTGAGTGTGTGTGAGCCGGACGAGGGCTTTAAGCTGCAGGATCTGACGGATGTCCAGGTGATGGCGAGACTTCAGGAGGAGAGTGAGTAAACTCACCTCACATTACACCGCTCACTTACAGAAGATGACAAAACACGTCTGTTCATTCCAGTATATCAGAAGTATGATCACATATTATGCTTATGTAAATATTATACATCATTGTAGTGTAAGACGAGACACTGCAGGCTCTTACTTCACATGTGATCAGTGGAAAGAAAACATCCAGAATAGACATTATTTGATTGCACTTGGTGTATTTGTGTCTTTAGATTTCAATCTCAATCCGTCTCTTTAAAGGCGGTGAGTTTGGGTCAGAAATCTCCATCTATATTCTGAAGGTTTGTTCATATTTCATTCGCCTGATTTAAACAACATTTTACTCCTAAAAACATGCCGTAAAATCACACTATGAAAAACCAAAACCGATCAGGTAAAAACACGTAAAACTTTAATATTAATGCTTCTCACACTTTACAACAACATTTAAAATGTATTCATTAAAAAATAATATTAAAAACAGTATTGCAACTATTTTTTTAATTTAAAATGTAATCTTTTTTTAAACGTTTTATTTTTATTTTTGTGTGTTCACTTTCCTGAAGCTCTAACAGTAGAGCAATGCTAGAGACGCATTCGATTCCCAGAGAAGAACGTGCGTCTTCAACACATCTATTATTTCTTTAATAAAAGCGTCTGAGAAATGCATGAATGTACATTTAAATCTCCTCAGGGTTAGATGAGAAACTGACATAAACAATAAATCATCGGTTAACCAGTACTTCATTCCACTCAGTTATGTGTTTGACCCCGCAACAAAATACAAGGGATTAAAATTACATTTCAGAAAACTTGGATTGTAATCAATCAGTTGGGGACGTATGGCTCATGTACATGAGATTAATACAACTGATGTTCATGACTGTATTACAGAGATGAGTGTGTTGGAGAAATGTGCAAAAGATCTTAATGCAAAATATAACTATTTATTTTAAATATGACATTGAGCGTTCGTTCCTCTCAGGTCTCCGTCAGGACTTCGCCACCACCGCCTCTTCTTCTTCCTCTTCCTCTATTAACCGTCGCAGCACCAGCTTCTCCTTCCAGCGCAGCGACTCGCAGCTGGACGAGGAAGGGAGGATGATGAAGATTACGGAGAGATGCCGCCACCGCAGCCCCGCCTGAGCCGTGCCGGAGCCATGCCGCACTCACACACCTTCAGCAGCATCAGGGACTGGAGGCTCTCCAGCGCGGCACAGACACACACACCTGCGCAGACACACACACCTGCGCAGACGCCTGCCAGCGAGCCGCACGGACTCAGGAGCAGCGCAGGTGATTATCATGATTAACGTCAGGTCAGATTCTGTGAGGAAATGATGCATTAGAGACGCTTTGACACTGCCATGAAAGAAACAACACCAGTATGCAAACTAAAGGGGACATATCAAGAAAATCTGTCTTTTCCCGTGTGTAAGTGCTTTAATCCGGTGCTTCTACCAACACAGAAAACATGAAACGTGAAACCCAGTAACTGTGTTCTGGTGAGTCTTTCTCTGCAAGCATGTCTAAAAATAAGCCAGTCAGATTTCGCTCTCCTTCTGACGTATGAAGAGGATCTTATTATAATATTACCGGCCCTTAATCTGCACGTTTACACACACCAGCCGACATTTGGTTTCACACTCGACAACAGAGACCAGTTCTAACACAATGATAAAGATCCAGCAAAGCCTGAAACTGTTCTGTGGTTGAGCACAGACGAGCACTGAACACTATTGACCAGAACATGTCACCGCTGTCTTATAAACACCTCAGGAACTGTGGACACTTGATGATGATGAGATGATCAATGTAACTCCACAACAACTACAGAAATGTCTCCACTAACATTCAGAAACTCTTCCTGAGTCTCTCCGTAAGGCTGCACTCGCTACTGGTTATTCTGGGATTCTGGATGAGGGAGATTGGCCTGTTCTGTTATTGCTGGAGTTTCTGAAGCTTGTGT
>FLSR01004881.1:5482696-5501744 GCA_900092035.1 Leuciscus waleckii | reverse complement strand
CACACACACACACACACACACACACACACACACGGAACAAACCGTTAGGTTTGGTGGAGGGGGGGTGATGGTGTGGGGTTTTAATGCTTCAGCAGACCAAGACATTTTGGACAATTCCTGCTCCCATTTTCGTGGGAAGAGTCTGGTGATGTTCCTGTTCCAGCATGACTGCGCTCCAGTGCACAGAGCAGGACCATAAACACATGGATGAGGAGTTAGGTGTGGAGGAACTGGACTGGCTGGAGTCCTGAGCTCATCCCGATAGAACAGCTTTGGGATGAACTAGAGCGAGACTGCTTACATGAATATCATACATCTCACAAGTTATTTTGGTAATAACCAAATTCCGGTTATTTTGGCTGGAAGTGTGTTACTCATAGCCGGACTATACCGGGTCTATAGTTAAACGAGACGGTGAAATGACGGCTATTGCTTTGCTGGGTATCGACCATTCATATGTAAGGAAAGATATTTTCTGCTTGTAAGGATGTGTGTGTGTGTGTGTGTGTGTGTGTGTGTTCTGTGCAGTTCCGGCTCCCGGGCAGCTGCAGGCTCGCGTTCAGAGCGTCGGGAACTTCTCGTCCCGCCAGACGCTCAAAGCCACCGCTTACGTCAGTCCCACCATCAAGGGTCCGTCGGCCAGTTCCCAGTGTGTGTCCCAGTGTGTGTCCGCTGGGAAAGCGTCCGTCTCCCAGATCCCGGCGCGCAGTGGCTTACCGCGGCCCGCGTCCTTTATAGCGAGCGGCTCGCGCGGCAAACTCACGGCTCCGGTGCGCAGGTAAGCACACACACACACACACACCAAGGGTGTAAACATCATTGACTCTTTATATATTCTGCAGTGGGTTAATTATCCCACACATATTCATGGACACATGTTGGATATCTGTAACTGAAGTTGAAGTTCTGCTATTTCTGGTCATTTTCCTCTTTTATTAAAGATGTCTCTTCCTCAGCTCTCTATTGCACCTGTATAACACCGCTCAAGCGCGTGCACATTTACCTCATTTTGAAGTAGATCTTATTAAGTTCTATAATGAGGTTAATCCTCTTCTATCTTTAGAATCCCCATTACCGGACCTCGATGTGGAGCTTCATTTAAATACTGTTTCTGAAGATACTTAAAAGACTTGAAGGAGCAGTAAGATTTAAAGTCAAAATCTACATCCAAATCCGAGTCATGGGTCGATCATAGTACACACTCCTTGAGACACTCGTGCAGGAAAGCAGAAAGGAAGTGGAAAAAAGACACAGGTCTCGTACGAGATCTTCAGGGAAGGCCTATTGTTATATCAGAATGCGGTTAAGAAAGCTAAGGCTTCCTATTTTACTAAATTGATTTAGAAACATCATCACACCCCATAAGCACTGTTTCTGCCATTAACTCAGTTTTAACTCCCCCTATAAACTCTCTTCGCTGCCCGTCTTCGGCACTCTGGGAGGATTCTTCCAGCTACTTTGGCAATAAAGTTTCTAATTTGAGAGCCCAATGTCAAGTCTCCGATCAGGAATACCAGCAGAGCTGAGTCCACCAACCCTCTCTCTTTCAGTCCTGTCTCTCTGCATTCTGTAAAGGAAGTAATGTTTAAACTTAAACCTTCCTTTTGTACGTATGACACTTTACATCCTCGTTATCTGATATTATTCGACACTGTCGGCCCTGGGTTGGTGTCGTTGTTGAATAAACCCTTGCTTGAAGGAGCTAAACCCTCGAGTTTGAAGATTGCCTCAATTACACCCGTACTAAAGAATCCCTTGCTTGATGCCTTTATCTTATCAAACTTTCGTCCTATATCCATTGTGCCGTTTATTTCCAAGGTATTGGAATTTTTTTTCAGACCTTCTTAAATGACAATAGACGTTTCTCTGTAAAAATGGGACGTTTCTCCTCTTCCCTCCGAAATGAATCCTGTGGTGTGCCTCAGGGTTCTGTCTTGGCTCCTGTCCTATTCTCACTATATCTTCTTCCTCTGGGATCTATTTTTAGGAAACACAATGCCTCATTTCACTGTTATGCTGATGATTCATATGCCTTTGTCTAGGAAGAATAAGAGTGCTCTAGACAGTCTGACAGCCTGTCTTGAGGAGGTACAAGCTTGGCTTGCCAAGAATTTCCTATTTTTTCCTATTCTAACCCCAAGTACAGAATTAAGGTGTGTGTTAGATAATTCCCTCAAATTCGATAAGCAAATTAGTGCTGTCACTGGATCCAGCTTTTTCTATCTTCGCTCTCTAGCGAAAATAAAAACTCATCTTCCCAAGCGCTCGATGGAGACTGCGATCCATGCTCTTATTACCTCGCGCTTGGACTATTGCAACTCCCTTTATTTTGGTGTATCAAAGTCCCAAACGGCACGCTTACAGGTTGTTCGGCACGCTGCGAGATTGTTCGCACGCTGCGAGATTCCTGAAGAGAAAGAGGAAATCTGACCATGCGACTCTGCACTTTTGAGATCCTTCATTGGCTACCGATACATTTCAGAATTTAATATAAAATGTTAATACTGGTGTATAAATCTTCAAATGATTTAGCACCTTCTTATCTGTCTGACTTACTCCATTTATATTCTCCCACCAGAAGTCTTAGATCTGAAACGAAACTTCTCCTTCAGATACCCAGAACCCGTCTAGAACCACGGGTACCCGAGCTTTAGAAGAGTCTGGCCCGCACTGAGGAACAAGCTCAAAACATATTCATTTTCTATTGCTTTTAGCTTATAATGATTGTTCTGTTTTAAACTGTTTATTATTATAAATGTTACTAATTTCTATTAGCTCTATTTTGTATGTGCACAGCACTTTGGTCGGCCAGTGGGCGTTTTTAAATGTGCTCTAGACCTGAACTTTGTAACGATTCCCTCGTGTCACGATTCGATACAGATCACGATACTGAACTCAAGATACCATATTACTGCGATACTCCGAGACATATGAGAAAAGGTTAACAAAAAAGTGTACTGTTGATTAAAATGCTAAATTTGATATTACATTGTGTGTAAATGAATAGATTTGGACTTGGAGCTGAAACCCAAAGCACAGGACAATAGAGACACCAGAATAACAATATTCATAATTCTGAAGCTGAAAACAGAATTATTTTAGACAAATATGGTTGCACTCTGTCACTGACTAGATATATTTAAAATATTGTAGGCCACTTTTTACACAAATATTCCCCCTTTCATTATTATACATTATATTCAACATTTTATATAGAGCAGTTTAATGTAGTACTGACACTAAAACTCTGAAAACTCTCACACAGTAATTTTTATTTTGAGTGAACTGTCCACGATACATATTGTTGAATGTGTGTATTGCGGGATATTGTGATGCGATATATTGTTTGACCCCTGAAACACACACACACACATCGTCCAGCTTCATCTTCAGCAGCTTCTTCAAATCCTCAAGCTGCTTAAAACTCCAAACGGATTCGGATTAAAACCTAAAATTAGCAAGTTATGAAAAATTCAGGTCGAGATCGTGAAGAATTTAGATCCGCTGACCTAAAACCCGCGGCTTGATGGAGTAAATGATGAAAACTGCATTAATGTGTCCAGTTTCCATGTACTTACCATTACTGTCCTATCCTTTAATGGGAACACTTTACAGTTTACTTTCCATTAGTTCACGTTAGTTAATGCATGCATTCATTGGTAATGCTTTACAATAAGGTTCATTTGTTTATGCATTAACTAACATGAACTAACAATGAGCAATTAATTTCTTACAGTATTTATTAATCTTTGTTAATGTTTGTAAGTAAAAATCCAGCTTGTTGATTGTTCATGTTAGTTCGCAGTGCATTAACTAACACAACATTTGATTTTAATAATGAATTAGTAAATGTTGAAATTAACATTAACTAAGATTAATAAATGCTGTAGAAGTATTGTTCATTTTTAATTTAAGTAATGTTACCTAATGAAACTTTATTGTAAAGTGTTACCCATTAATTTATTAATCTTTTTTAATGTTAGTTAATAAAAACACAACTGTTCGTTGTTAGTTCATGTCAGCTCATGTCCTTTAAATAATATTAACAGATACAACTTTTAATTTGAATAATGTATTCGTAAATATTGACACTAACTTTAACTAAGATGGTTTAGAAGCATTTTTCATTCTTAGTTCATGCTAACCAATTTAGGTAACTAATCTTAAAGTGTTAACTATGATGCTATTTGAAAGTTTCTAATTCCTAACAACAGGTTTACATTCATCCAAGATCAATAACACTTTAATCTCCTCATAATCTCCACTGCAGCGTCAGCTCTTTCCTCTCAGTGTCTGAAACGCTTCCATCAAAGATTCAGTCTCTCTAAGCCCCGCCTCTCTGAGAGCTGCTCTGCTGTGATTGGTCAGAAAGCAATCTGAATCTCAGCTCTTGATCACAGTGATACAAACAGTAACGATGGCGTGGGTTTTACCGATCAATCTCAGAAAACAGCGTCTTCTCCACATGAACAACACGAACCAAACTCTCCCAGTCTCAGATACACTACAGTGTTTGAGGGCGGAGCTAAGAGACGCTGCTCAGCCAATCAACACCACAGGCTGGCATTATGCTAATGAGTTACAAACCTACGCAGGATCAGCAGAGACTGAATTACTGACTCGTTTCAGAGACAAACACTTTATTTATCTGCACTTTGATCTCTCAGAGCTTTTACAGTCACAGACAGCTCTATTACACACTGTATGAAAGGGAATATATGAAAAAGCATAATATAAATCATTGAGTTATATCATATAACACATTCACTCTGGTCACATGTCATCATTTCTGATGTTCTCTGTTCTCGGTCAGTTTGCTGACGCCTCCGAGGAGCCTGTCGACGCTGCGGGACGGGAGCTGGCGGGACGGGTGTTACTGAGGTCACGAGGTCAGCGCTGGAGCGGCGGGTCACTTCCTGCTGGTCAGGAAGTCCTCACACACACACACACACACACACACACACACACTGATCATCAACACCTGCTGCTAAAGCTGTTCCTGCTGCGTTTCTTTCTCAAACAAACACTGGAACTCAACGGCGAGTTTGTACGATTGTTTGAAATTGGAATATTTTTGTGATTTCAAATGGTTTTAACCAAATTTCCACACTTTTTAACTCTTTACAGGTTCGAACACTTTATTGTCACTATGTTTATATGATTAATATTCCTTTGTAACTTGATAACAGACGACATGCACTCTAATCTATGATCCAGTTATGCACCTTTTAAAAACATATTTGACTTAAATGATTGTTTAGGTTATAATTGTTCTTGTGTTAATTGGATGTTGCACTTTCACTGTTAGTCTTTATTTTGTCATAAATTATTCCAGGATGAATTTCTATGCACTGTATTTATTTTATTTTCTGATTTTATTGTGTAAAATATATTTAAAAGAGTGTTCTCCATGTTTGCACATTGTTTCTGTATAAGCGGCACAGTTTTCTTCTTAAAAATTCTTTATGATATTTTAAAGGCTGTGTTTGTGTTTAAAGTCCAAATAAACTTCTGTTTGTTTTTAATGGTGTGTGTGTGTGTGTGTGTGTGTGTGTGTGTGTGTGTGTGTGAGTGAGTGTGTGTGTGTGTGAGTGTGTGTGTGAGTGAGTGTGTGTGTGTGTGTGTGTGTGTTCTGGTGTCGTCTCCGAGCTTGACTGATTACATGAGTGATGATGAACGTGTCTCTTCTCCTGATGCTCTCAGAGAGTTAAACATTTATTGAGTCTCACTCTGGATTTGAGCCTTTTTACAATCTATTATTGAAGATCACCTCATGCTTTCAGAAGATTTACCCTTTTTCTCCATATTTCAGTGAAATATGTCCATTAATACCACATAAGAAAAAAAACATTTTGTAAATCACAGTGATGAGATGAAGAGTTGTATAAATTATGACATTAAAAAGTCAAAATTTACAAAAAAGTATCAATTAAGTCATAATTTTTCGTTTTTTGCTCATAATTTTGACTTTTTGTCAAAATTATTACTTAACTTTTTTATTCTGACATTAAAAAGTCGGAATTAAGTAATAATTATGACAAAAAGTCTAAATTATGACTTAAAAAGTCTAAATTAAAATTATGACGGTACGTCATACAAGATGAAAAGTTGAAAAAATTATGACATTAAAAAATTAAAGAAAAAAAAGTATAAATTAAGTCATAATTTGGTAAAACTATTTTGATGGTCCTTTTGAACGTGCTGTTGCCTGTAAGTAACTTAGCAACTATACATCAACTAACACTGTCAGAGTATGAATAGACTGCTTAATATCTGCTAACTCTTTATTGTGATGCTCCTCAACAGATATTCTACTGACTATAAGTAACTCTGCAACTATATCTCAACTTATTCTAACCCTACCAGTGCACTAATACTCTACTAACACTCTAATGAGAGTTTACTTTACACACTCTGACTCTCTCTAATACTAAACTAACACTCTAATGAGAGTTTACTTTACACACTCTGACTCTCACTAATACTCTACTAACACTAATGAGAGTTTACTTTACACACTCTGACTCACTAATACTCTATACTAACACTAATGAGAGTTTACTTTACACACTCTGACTCTCACTAATACTCTACTAACACTAATGAGAGTTTACTTTACACACTCTGACTCTCACTAATACTCTACTAACACACTAATGAGAGTTTACTTTACACACTCTGACTCTCACTAATACTCTACTAACACACTAATGAGAGTTTACTTTACACACTCTGACTCTCACTAATACTCTACTAACACACTAATGAGAGTTTACTTTACACACTCTGACTCTCACTAATACTCTACTAACACACTAATGAGAGTTTACTTTACACACTCTGACTCTCACTAATACTCTACTAACACACTAATGAGAGTTTACTTTACACACTCTGACTCTCACTAATACTCTACTAACACACTAATGAGAGTTTACTTTACACACTCTGACTCTCACTAATACTCTACTAACACACTAATGAGAGTTTACTTTACACACTCTGACTCTCACTAATACTCTACTAACACACTAATGAGAGTTTACTTTACACACTCTGACTCTCACTAATACTCTACTAACACACTAATGAGAGTTTACTTTACACACTCTGACTCTCACTAATACTCTACTAACACACTAATGAGAGTTTACTTTACACACTCTGACTCTCACTAATACTCTACTAACACACTAATGAGAGTTTACTTTACACACTCTGACTCTCACTAATACTCTACTAACACACTAATGAGAGTTTACTTTACACACTCTGACTCTCACTAATACTCTACTAACACACTAATGAGAGTTTACTTTACACACTCTGACTCTCACTAATACTCTACTAACACACTAATGAGAGTTTACTATTTAGATTTAACATTTAGATTTAGATTTAACATTTAGATTTAGATTTAACATTTAACATTTAGATTTAACTATTTAAAATATCCCTAAGTTGATAAATATTGTTTTTAAATGTGCTAAAAAGTGACCGTCAAAAATTCATACCAGTTTTTTAAACATAGTTTGAAGCTAAATGTGACAAAATGTTGCTGTTATTTTCAGCATGAGACACTTTACAAACGGCGCCCCATACTAAATTGAAATTATGATAATAAAGTAATTTCATAGTGACATTTTTCAATTCAGTATAATTGTATTTGTGAAAATGATTCAGTACTGAAACAGCATTTATGAGTTTTTACATATCTTCTGCTTGTGTCTGTAGTTCGTCTAGGCCTCTCTAAGACTATGACTAACTAAAAATGATTATTTATGAACTTGAATAACTTGAATCATGTTGGCAATCTAAAAAAAAAAAATTGTCTTCCCATACCGGGAGTCGAACCCGGGCCGCCTGGGTGAAAACCAGGAATCCTAACCGCTAGACCATTGGGAGGCGCTGATGGTTAGTGCGCCCGAGGCTCTCTTATACTCACACAGCCGTTCACAAGCGTGTTTTTATACAATGAGACATCCATTTATGGTTTTAATGTTGTTTATGATTATGGAGTAATCATTCAGCATCATATTTGTCAGTCTTGTTTTAATTGTACATTTCCAATCCTTCATCACAGTTTGTCGCGCGATCAGTGACGTCATTTTGAAGTGACAGCAGTGAGCACTCACCAGTGAGCATGTAGAATGAGTAAAACATTTATGTACATGTAAGGGAAGAAATTTGAACTTTCCATCCTTCATAATGTAAGTAATCACGTGGATTTTGATCAGACATCCCACGAACTCGCGCCCCTTGAGCTCGGACTGTAAACGATGCGCTAATGCAGTGAAGTAAATGTGTGTGTGTGTGTGTGTGTGTGTGTGTGTTTGTAATGCAGGGCTGATTACTGGAAATCCCAGCCGAAGAAGTTCTGTCAGTACTGCAAGTGCTGGATCGCAGATAACAAGCCCGTGAGTGAATCAATCCGAACCATAACCCGAATCCTTCTCATCCACACTCGATCTGAATGTGTTTCCGTGTGTTTTTCACGCAGAGCGTCGAGTTTCACGAGAGAGGAAAGAATCACAAAGAGAATGTCGCGGCCAAAATTGCCGAGGTAAGAAACACTAACTAGAGTTCTGCATTACACCTGAGATTATGTGCATGACTCTCCTCTTGATTATGCTGTACGTCATATGCGTGCTGAACACACACTCAGTATGCGCTCATTGGGCCTGTCCATTTACCCACACTTGTGCTGTTTGCACTTGACCACTTGTCTACTTGCATGATGTATTACCTGTATTTGGCGCAAGTGTTCAAGTAGGCATGAAGACTGCAAGTGTGTACAACTTTTGATTACCCGATGGGACAAAACTAATAGTGTTGCAAAAAATATAAGTGTTTACAGAGCTTTATTTTGATTATCAATACTTTCCATTTCAAAATAAGCTTCTAAATGTCTGTTCAGCTTCAAATGTCTGTTCAGCAGTCCCTATGTTACTGATGACACAATTTAAAATGGTGGTGCTTCTAATTAAGTGATAAAAAGCAGTTGAAAAATACACATAGCCTACTCATCTGTGCACCAGTGAAATGTGCAACACTTCATTTTACTACCAGTGGAATGTGTCCTCAACATCTAGCGATTTCAGGGCATGTGATTTCCTGATCCTAGTGCATGATGGGATTATGCTTAGCCTCGATATAGAGTGGGTTTAGTGTGCACTTGGCATTTTTAAGACACGGGTCTTGCGCACTTACTTCCTGTCACATGCATGCGTTCTCAAGTGGCCAAGACCACAACTGTAGGTATTTGGACAGGCCAAGTATATAACCTCGGTGTGTACTCAGTGTGCACTCGGTGTGTACTCTGTGCGCTTAGTGTGCGCTCATTGTGCACTCATTGTGCACTCATTTTGCACTCAGTGTGTACTCAATGTGCACTCAGTATGTACTCAGTATGTACTCAATGTGCACTCAGTATGTACTCAGTATGTACTCAATGTGCACTCAGTATGTACTCAGTATGTACTCAATGTGCACTCAGTATGTACTCAGTATGTACTCAATGTGCACTCAGTATGTACTCAGTATGTACTCAATGTGCACTCAGTATGTACTCAGTATGTACTCAATGTGCACTCAGTATGTACTCAGCTACATGCCCTGCTGACATAGGAGAAATTAAAATAATTACAAGAAATAAGAATAATTAAAACAGTTTAGAAAAATAAAATGAAATACAGTACAGTACAGTCTGACGAACAGTGGCACAGTGCTCATTCAGTAAATGCATAGCTAAACAGAAGTGTTTTGAGTCTGGATTTGAATGTGACTACTGTAGGAGCACATCTGATCTCTTCTGGAAGCTGGTTCTAGCTGTGGCTGGCATAATAGCTAAAAGCAGACTCACTATGCTTAGAGTGAACCCTTGGTATTTCTAGCTGATATGATCCTAGTGATCTGAGTGATCTGTTGGGTTTGTATTCAGTGAGCATATCTGCAATGTATTGAGGTCCTAGGTCATTGAATGATTTATATACCAGTAATAATACTTTAAAATCAATCCTAAATCTAACTGGGAGCCAGTGTAAAGACCTGAGGACTGGTGTGATATGTTCATATTTTCTGGTTCTGCTCAGAATCCTAGCTCATTATGTACTCAGTATGTACTCGGTATGTACTCAGTATGTACTCATTGTGTACTCAGTGTGCACATTTCCTGTGTGACCTGTTTTGGGCAGTCATATTTATGATGTAGAAAGTCAAAATTATACTTAAATAATAATTATGACATAAAAATAATAATTATGATATTAACATTTTGAAAGTATGACAAAAAAATCATGATATATAAAAATATAATTAATTATGAGACAAGTCATAATTATGAATGAAATTGAAATTATGAAAGAATTATTTCAGCTAGCTATTCAATTCTTGCATATTTATGCTAAATTATCCATGCACATCATTATTCATATATAGTTCATGTGCCTTGTGTGTAATTATTAATAAGCGTTTCTCTCCGATACATGTCACAATATGGGAAAAAATATGATCTCATTGCCGACTTTAAACAGCCTGATAAAAGTTGAGATGTTTTTACATAAAATTTGATTTAATAGGCAGAATAACTTTATTTCTGGGATTAAAACTGGATTCCACTCACACGGAATATGATGAGATCATGTGACACAATGCATTTCACATTGTATGGTGAATAGTGCACAGTATTCTGAGTAAAGCATCCTGTCCATTACTTTTTCACGTTATACATTACGTTTCAAGTGAAGTTGCGCTGGTCTTGTCGTCCCTATAGTGCCGTATATCCGAGTAAAACGATGAGGGTTCACACTTTATTGGATGAGAACAAAACACTGAACTGAATTGATCTGAATAATGACACTATTGTCTTCTGTAGAATCTGAAGCTGTCTCATATCTGATCTGGTTTGCATCACTGATTCTGTTATTTTCCTGTTTATTACTGTGAAATCATCTGCACTGTAACAAGCGCTGTAGAAATGAGCTGGTAAACAGAAAGTTGGCTGCTGCTGTCAGAGCTGCATGTGTGTGATGATAAGAGTGTGTGAGACGCTCTCTGATTGGCCAGCAGCGCTCATGTGACCCCATCAATGTTCCTGACAGATTAAGAAGAAAAGCGTTGCGAAGGCCAAACAGGAGCAGAAGATGTCGAAGGAGTTCGCAGCGATGGAAGAAGCGGCTCTGAAGGCGTATGAGGAGGATCTGAAGAGGCTCACGGCTCAGTCATCAGGTCTCGTTAATAGTTACTTTTAGAAGTAATGTGTTACAATATTGTCTTTCTCTCTAAAAAAGTAACTATTTGCGTTGACTTTTCATGTAAAGTAATATGTTACTTTTGCGTTACTTTTTCTCACCTGGCTGAGACTCGCTCTCTTTTAGTCCTTGCAGGTTTTTAAAAAAAAGTGTTTAACGCAGTAAGGATTCGACAACATAGATTATATTGTTTTCTTTTCCGAACACATTTAAAATATTATTATATTCTGAGCACATAGAATATTTCCTGATCCCTAGAGCGATGTATGCCATATAAAAGATCTTCTGACATTATCTATTATACAACTCTTTTTATTAAAAGTTATATGTTTTGTTACTTATGTACTTTTTGTCTGTTCCTGCACATGCATGTGACTGAGTTATGAAGGAGAGTTAGAATTTTAATTCAGTGTTTTAAAAATGTTTAAGCAAATTGATTAAACTAAAAAGGAATGTGCATTACTAAAAGTACATAAAAATAATGCGTTACTTTACTCGTTACATCAAAAGTAATCTGATTACGTAATGCATGTTACTTGTAATGTGTTACTCGTTACATCAAAGTAATCTGATCATCTAATGTATGTTGTAATCTATTACTTTATTTGTTACATGAAAAAGTAATCTGATTACATGATGCACGTTACTTGTAACTTGTTACTTGTTACTTTACTCGTTAAATCAGAATAGTAATCTGGTAACGTAAGGCACGTTACTTGTAATGCATTACTTTATTCGTAACATCAACAAAGTAATCTGATTACTTAATGCGTGTCACTTGTAATGTGTTACTGGTTACATCAAAGTAATCTGATCATCTAATGTATGTTGTAGTGTATTACTTTATTCGTAACATCAAAAATTTGATCTGATTACATGATGCACATTACTTGTAACTTGTTACTTAACTCGTTAAATCAGAATACTAATCTGGTAACGTAAGGCACTTTACTTGTAATGCATTACTTGTTACGTCAAAGTAATCTAATTAAGCAATGCATGTTACTTGTAATGTGTTACTTAACTCATAAAAAGTAATTGATTACGTAATGCACGCTACTTGTAATGCGTTACTCGTTACATCAAAGTAATCTGATCATCGAATGTATGTTGTAATCTATTACTTTATTCGTAACATCAAAAATGTATCTGATTACATGATGCACGTTACTTGTAACTTGTTACTTACTCGTTAAATCAGAATAGTAATCTGGTAACGTAAGGCACGTTACTTGTAATGCATTACTTGTTACGTCAAAGTAATCTGATTATGTAATGCATGTTGTTATGCATTACTTTATTCGCAACATCAACAAAGTAATCTGATTACATAATACGCATTACTTGTAATACTTTACTTGTTACATCAAAGTAATCTAATTAAGCAATGCATGTTACTTGTAATTTGTTACTTAACTCGTTACATCAAAACGTAATCTGATTACGTAATGTGTTACTTCCCCCAACACTGATTTTCAACATGTTAACAGTCACGTATGTGTCAAGCTGATGTCCTCGTGTCTCTGTGCAGGCGTGAGTTTGCCTCCACCAGAACCTCCTGCTGCTAAAACGCAGAAAAAATCTAAAAAACGTCCCGCAAACGTGACGTCAGGAAACATGCCGTCAGGAACCAGCAGCCGCAGCCGGCCCGATGTCTGGGTGGGAGGAACCACAGGCGACGGCCAGCTGTATTATTTCAACACCACCACAGGAGGTGAGACGCCACACATGAGCTTCACATGCACACGCGTGTCCGTGTTCTCACTGTGTGTCCGTGTCCTCAGAGTCGCAGTGGGAGAAACCGGACGGGTTCCTGGACGAGAGCTCGTCATCATCAGTCGTGGGACACATGCAGGTGAACTAAACTCATCCGTCTGAGTGTGTGTGAGTCTGAGGTTGTGTGTTACTGATCTAACGACACGTGTACATGCGCAGGATCCGTCAGCCGCTGCGTGGATGGAGGCCGTGAGTCCTGATGGATATATGTACTACTACAACACTGAGACCGGCCGTAAGAAACATATTCACACACATATCTAAACACAAGGACCTCCTTCCCTTCACCTCTGTACAGATAAACCAGTTCGCATGGACGACTCAAAATTTGTTTGATTTCTCATCCTGACCAGAATCCAGCTGGGAAAAACCGGATGGCTTTAGTTCGGAAGACATTTCTCCTCCTGGTGTTGAATCTCCTCGTGACCTGAGATAACAGCTGAGAACTCTTCTCCCGTTCATCCCGAGCCTCCGTCTGCAGAAGAAGACTCGTCTCACCCTCCCAAAGACACACCAGAACCAGAACCAGAACCAGAGCAAACCAAAGAAACCAGCGGAGTGAAGATCAGCTTCAGGGTGAGACGCTGGCGGCCACATTCACTGCCACACAAACACTCGGGTGTGTTTCCCGAAAGCATCGTTAGCCCACTATAGTTGCAAGATCCGTCGTCATCAGCAGTTCAGCGAGTGTGTGTTTCCCGAAACCATCGTTCTAACGAACATTCGCAAACAGCATCGCAGAGTTGTTGTGTGTAACCTGACATTCAGTGCAATCTATATCTGTTATTTAGAATACATACAAATGTCATTTACGTCTTTTAGTTTGTCGAGAGATTTAGAGCGTGGTGTTGAAGAGTGCGCAAGTGTGAACGAGCTCTAGTGTAAGAACGAGTCTGAGTGAATCTGGAAATGAAGCAAAATAACTGAGAGAAATGAGGAATATTCCTCAGATGCCGTGTCTAACTTATAGCAAAACATCTCACATTAATTCGATCTCAAACAGATTCATTAACAGTAGTTATTACTCAACACCTGAGTGACATCATTAACCAACGGTTGAACGACCAACTTACGACAATACAGGAAACAGTCGTGATTAGCTAGTTGATTCTCTCAGCGATGGATCGTACTATAGCAGTGAAGCGGCGAGTTACAGCGCTGTACCGGAAACACACTCCTGAACGACACGTCAATGTGTTTGTTCTCCACACAGAAAAGAAAAGACGAGCCGATCCAAACGTCATCAGACTCATCAGGAGAGAAAACCCCAGACGACGGAGGAGAGAAAGCCCCAGATGATGGAGGGAACGCTGAGGAGAAAGAGGAAGAAACGAGCGCTCCTGTCGCAGTGAAGGAGATCGTGATCCCTGTGAAGAGAGCCAGAAAGATCAATCCATACGGATCCTGGGAACGAATCACGCCGGTGGAAGATCCATAGTAAGACTAATGTGTCTTATGAGATATTGGGTGTAAATTCATCAGATGCTGGTCGAAATAGCACTGTGTGTTCGTGAGGTGAATTACACTTAAAAACCAAATTATTAAAGTTTTGAATTAGCTTTTATTTTTAAATTTTTAGTTTAAATTTATAATGTTAATTTTAGTTATGTTAGGGTTTAGTTAGGGGTGAAGGAGCGTTAGCGTCTGTTGTGTCCGTTTGTCGTCGTCATCTTCTTCTTCTTCTTCTCCTCTGGGAGTCTCTGATTAGAGGACAGTCTGAACACGAACCACAGCAATCCTGGACTCTGTAACTCAATCGCTCTAGCGCCCCAACTGTCCAAACTTCCACACATAACTTATGAATCGTAAGGGCTAGAAACAAATATATCCTCTGCTTCCTTGGCTCAAGATGATTCGATTGCACCCTATGATGTCATTTTCTGTCATTGAATTTTTTCCGCCGTTTTGAATTTTCCAAAAAAAACGACTTTTTCAAACTTTTTGCCAACAAAAAATGATTCATCAAATCGTTCTCGGAATAACGTGTGAACGAAGAGCACATCAAAATAGATATGATGCTATATCTCCGCAACACTTCAGCACATTCTGACCAAACTTGGTGTGTGTTATGACAACCATGACCTGACGAAACCTGCAGAGTTTCAGCGCAGTGCCACCTAGTGGTCAGGAGAAATGCTTATAACTTCTGAACAGTTTGGCCTAAAATCACGAGACTTAGATTCCTTGGGTCATGCCTAAATATTAATACATTTAAAGTTGGCATGAAATGCAAATCCACTATTTTTTAAATCTATAACACGCATTTAGAATCTATTTTCTAAATACGTTATTGATTTTATTATGAACGATTCATTTGCGCATGTTTCATCTTTTTTTTTTTTTACGTTTTGACCTTGTAATGTTTAATCAGACTGTCGTAACTGGATCTTCTGGTGACGTATGCAGGATTCTCCAATCGTTTAGTGTGATTAAGCTCCGCCCCTACAAGCTCACGCTCATCTGCATACACTTCTGGTGCCACGCCCACATCGCAACATCCAATCAGCAACTGATGCACACAACCAAGTCCCGTTACACTCGGATGTACGTCACAATATAGAAGAAAATATCTGATGCTGCTTCTGTTTCATAAACGTTTGACTTTTAGGACATGTTACTTTTTGTAATGTCAGCAAAACCAGCCGAAGCATCAGAGATGTCAAGTCAAGTCTCCTTCATTTATATAGCGCTTTTAACAATATAAATTGTAGTGTTAGGGTTTGTTGCAAAACTTAGGGGCCGCTAACACGACACAGTTTTCACTGAAAGCAGAACCTTTAATGTGTTCTGGCCTTCATTCACACTCAGTGTTTGGAGCTCGAGAACACACACTCTGAAACAGGATCCAAGGGGATAACTAACAAGGTTAATAAGGTTAATAACTACTGATCTTTACAACGGAAGTGAATCAATCAAAACTAACTTTATCTGGACAATATCTTCATTCTAGATCTGCTGTAAAGCCTAATCTCTGTTACTGTAATCTCCTATTGTCGCTGTGAAACATCTATATTGGTAAAGTGCTGTATAAGTGAAGGTGACTTGACGTGTGTGTGTGTGTGTGTGTGTGTGTGTGTTCTCGTCTGTAGTGAGAAGGTGGATCTTCAGCTTCCTCAGGTGGAAAGTTTTGCTCCGGCTCCATCCGTCGCCCCCCCGGAGCCCCGGCCCCCGTTTAAGGAGCGCACCATCACGTCTCTGGGGCCCGAAGACAGCGCCGGAACCACTTTCAGGAAGAGGAAAACCGAGAACGGCAAATCCAGGATCCTCCGGCAGAGAGGGAAGGACGAGTAGAGCTTCTCCACTATAGACTGAGACGAGTCTTCACAGCTTCTTCGCTTTAGAATTTTTTGTATTTTATAAATTGTTGGCAGGCGACGTTTTAACTGCCTTAAAATTCCTTTTTTTTGTGAATATTTCCAGGAATCAGTTTTGCTTCTGAGTGTTTCAGTGATGATGTCTGGTGTGTGGAAGCTAGTTTGAAACACGGAATAAACAATGTGCAATTGTAACTTTTCTCACAAGATATAAACTCACAATTGTAAGATGAAAATGTATTCCATGGCAGAAACGAGCTTCCATGCTGTGGCGTGAGTGCTTTAGAATATTTGTAATTTGGCTTTGAAGAATTAAAGCCATAGTTTAATTACCACTTAATGTCTTACAGAGGAATCGAGACTTTCATTGCTCACGACATTCTCCTCAAATGACATTAAAACTTTTTACATTAAAACGACATAATTCCAGTTCCTTTCCTGTGTTTTAGTTTAGGTTTTTTAGTTGTTATTGTATTGTATGTTATTGTATTTTTACAACACGGCTGTTCCAAAGCAGCTTTACAGTGATAACAGGAAAATAATGCAACAAACTTTGTTTCTGCTCTACAGTTTCTTTCATTTCTGTCCCGTCTCTACATGATTCAGCCTGAATACGTGTGTTTTGGTGATAGCGTGTCATCAGGAGTGTTTCTGTGAGCGTCTGATAGGCTCAATGCCTCGATATCGAGTTGATAGTCGCTCTCCACACCCACATCAACACTATTACAGCCGGCTCATGATGAACTCCACAAAATGAAAACTGTATGTTGTATGTATAAACAACTTTTACTCATATTGATACATACTCAACAAAATATATGCCATAATATCACTCAGCTCAATATAAGACATTAACATGTACACTTCAACAGTCTGACTGAAGGCTGATTGTCATGTGACCTGCAGTGATCGGTCATTCTTGAATATCTTAGTCTTATTTTTAACGCTGAATGTTGATGTTTGAGCTTTAGCTTTTACTGGACGGACTGTATTAATGAGGAGAGACATAAAGCTGCTTGTTATACATATAGAATATAGTTTAATGACAGGAAATATGTACAGAACAGAGACAGTGTGAGGACGTGTGTGTGGATCAGCTGATGTCGTCGAGTTTGAGCAGGTCGTGTTTCTCCTGAAGGATCCGGATCAGTTCCTCTAGATCTTCACCGCCCCGCAAGAAACCCTGCAAACAACACACATATACCCTGTAAAGCCTGGCATATCTTTTTAAATGTTATTGAACCTTTACATGAAATATAAAAATGTGTTTTTTATGTTGAGTATCATGTTTGATTCTTCAGGCTTTTATGGCTCCTATAGTCTGATATAGTGAGAATATGGAGGAAAAAACTCATTTTATTCAGAGTGAAATTGAGCAAAAATACCCTGTTTTCTGCAGAACCTGATATTTATATGACATTCTGATGATTGTAAATCAATGAGATCTTTATACCAGTATAGCAGATACTGAAAATGCATATACAAATCAATATCTGCCAATAATATGATGATATTTAAATACTAGTTTATGATCTGTAGTTTTAAAACATGTTACCTTGATGTCACGCGTCACATGACCAATCCTGTGGTCCGTCACTCGATCTTGACTGAAGTTGTAAGTGCGTATTCTGTCTGACTGACATCGAGAGCCCACCTGAGACACACAAACACATGTTATTAAAAGTCTTTATAGATGTTAATATCAAACCCTGCACTGCAAACAATGATGCTGTTCCTCAGGGTGTCGTTTTCCAGCACAGATATCTAAACATTCTTCAGTCAAGAAGCAAAATGAGTGATGTCATCAGTTGTGTTGGGCTGGATTGGTGAACTGGCCTGTTGTCTGCGAGCGATGTGTGTTTGCTCTCTCTGCTGTCCCATGATGCACTGGTACAGTCGTGCTCGGAGAACACGCAGCGCCGTGTCGCGGTTCTTCAGCTGAGAGCGAAACTGCTGGCACTCAGCGACCGTTCCTGAACACAGAAGATAAACTGAGTCCAGACTCACCGTGGGAAACAGGATAATAGTAGAATCAGTGATGCAAATTCAGCTGTAAAGAGGCAAAAGTGTCGTTATTCAGATCAGTTCAGTTTTGTTCTCATCTGATGCAGTCAAATCAGTAATATTACTGGGATAGTTCACCAAAACTGAAAATTAGCCCATGATTTACTCAAACTCAAGTCATCCTAGGTGTTTATGACATTCTTCTTTCAGACGAACATAACAGAGTTAGATAAAAAAAGTTCCTGGCTCTTCCAAGCTTTATAATGGCAGTGAATGGCCGTTTGTGTTTTGAAGGCCTTAAAAGTGCATCTATCTATAATATACAATATTTTTTATTATAACTTTGATTGTGTTCGTCTGAAAGAAGAATGTCATATACACCTAGGATGACTTGAGTTTGAGTAAATCATGGGCTAATTTTCATTTTTGGTGAACTATCCCTTTAAGTGTCATAACCCTGTGTCATCATAACCCTGTGTCGTGTCATAGTTGTGTCATAACCCTGTGTCATCATAACCCTGTGTCGTGTCACAGTTGTGTCATAACCCTGTGTCATCATAACCCTGTGTCGTGTCACAGTTGTGTCATAACCCTGTGTCATCATAACCCTGTGTCGTGTCACAGTTGTGTCATAACCCTGTGTCATCATAACCCTGTGTCGTGTCACAGTTGTGTCATAACCCTGTGTCATCATAACCCTGTGTC
>FLSR01004881.1:5438014-5459898 GCA_900092035.1 Leuciscus waleckii | reverse complement strand
ACACACACTCTGGGGACATCAGATACTTATTTTACATCTTGTGAAAAGGGCATTATACCACCCCTTTAAAACTTTAGTCCAGGTTTCTTATTTTTGTCTGATGCTTCCACGATGTCAACCAATGTCATGTTGCCAATGTTCATTTACTACTCTTTCACAATTTGTATTAAGATAAAATCAGTTGAAATTAATATACTACTTTCTCAACAGGAATTAATTGAAATTTGGAATGGAAATGTATGAATACTTGTGATGGAGTATTTTCAGATTGTAAAAAATACATAATTTTGCACACTTAGTATTTCTATAACTGTGAATACTATATATATCTTTTGAAATAAACAATGACCAGAGACCATAAACATTGGGTTGTATTTGATGCAACACTCATAATTAAATATATATACGTTATTTAAATATAGAATACAGAGTACTTTTATTTTATTTAGTGCTGCACGATATTGAAGAAAAATGCGATATGCGATAATTCATTAAATAATGCAATATTTGATATATGATATGATAATGCTTAAAGTGTGTAAAATAAACGTATATACTAAAATTATATAACCTACATACGTGTTTCACACTCTTTTTGTGACAAGAAAACATCCCTACAACTTCTGAAAGTGAAAATCAGTGTTTTACTGTAGCGTAAGAAGTGTTATTTTAACATCAGTGTAATCTCGGGGTTAGGGGTTCAGGTTATCGTACATTAGGGTTATTAAACAACAGAAACTGAATAATCAAACGCAAAAATAAAACACTGTATGAATGAAATATATCCTGATTCTTATTAAAGCTACAAAAGTTATTCAGCCGAGAGCAGTGAGTGATTTTCTCTTCGTCTCTTGTTCATGACCCCAGTTATTGCAAGCCGTTGTGATATGCATATCACGATATATACATTTGCGATATTTCGATCATTTCGATATATTGTGCAGCCCTAATTTTATTTTATTTGTTGAAAAGTGTGTTCCAGTGATTTTCCTCTTTTAAAGCGCTGTCTCCTGTTAAATCTCTGCTCTAAGGATCCGATAAGTTTCCTCCCTCTCATGTCATAAGCTTTTCTCTCTCGGATCAGAATGAAAGAAATGAAACGGGATGAATCTGAAGAGCCGGTATAAGCCGAGCACTGCGACTTGTGTTCTGTCTTTGCTTGGGGCCGTTTAGTGTTTCCTGTGATCTTCACATGTTGACTTTCCTGGATCTTATTACATTCCTCTCTCTTCACTTCATTTGTTTTCTTTTGTCTTTCAATCTCTCTCTGCTCTTCTTCTCCACAGAACAATAACACGGAGCACATATGGAGATCATTTGTTGGAATTTAAAAACACCTGTCAGGATATGCCTGCTTATGAACCATCAATACTAATGCATGTTTTATTATGACATTTAAAATCAGACAAGTGTTATGTTGATTTTACATGCATACATTTTTATAAAAAAAATCTAGTTTTGCACATCTCTGTAAGGAGGTTGCGTCTTAAATGACCAATCAGTGTGAAAACCTACCCTGGAAATCCAGAGTTCTCGGGAGAGCACAAGTTGAATTTGCTCAGCGAGTTACTCTGGTGTCGAGTAATGATGCTCATTAAATATGCCCTTGTATCCGAGCTGTACCAATCACAGCGGGTTATCTGATATAGGCGGGCCAGAGGCGAGCTAAACAGAAGACGACAGCGCTGTGACGTCGAAGTCATTGTAAACATTCAAGATCTTACTTCAGATACCACAGAGCTCGCCAGAAAGCTTCCCTGTGACAAGATGGCCGCCGGTGATGCCGTTCGAGACTCCGCCTTAAGACATCTAGCCTTATATGGATATCTATAGCTAAGCGTATATGGGGCTTGTTGTGATTGGTCGTTGTGTTATCCAATTGCGTGCAGTGAGATTTTCAAATGCATGCTTGGTGCCGCCCCTCGAGCTGGCCGATTCTCATTAGTCGATGCCAGACCATTAATCTTTCAGATTTAGGTCTGTATTTCCAGGCTAGTGGAAACTCTAGATGATTTTAAATATGAGTTGTCATGAAAATCATTATATCGGGTGTCATTTTTCTGTCCTGCGGTTTAGTTGTCATTTCAGAAGCATGTGTCGTGACCTCATGATGTCTGACTTCACTTCCCTGTGGCGTAGATATCAGTTCAGGGGAATTTCTGACAAATCAACCGGTCCAGTTTAGTCATATCTAGGTTATTGATCTTGAACTGTGGTTTCTCTATGTTTTTAATCACCTGAATCTGAGTTCAAGGACACAGGACGTGCTGTTTTTACCACACGGGACAGTGAGCACATGCTATGCTAACCGGCCACCGCTGATAGCGAGCGAGAGGGATGTTTTGGCTTTATCTCACTGATGCTAATTTTGGTCGCTTGTCATCGCGTTCCTCTTCTCTCCTTCCAAGAGCTGCTGTTCTGCCTGAAGCTCGGCTCACTTGATATGAATGTTACGCTAACGCTTCACTGCTCTTTACTCGCTGCAAAGCGTCTTCGAACTATGAATGAGTAGAAATACTACAGTTAAAGAAGTTCATCCATAAAGGCACACACTTGGGCTGCATGATATTGGAAAAACTGACATTGCAATATTTAGTTTTTCTGCAATATGAAAAAATACAGGAGTTTTCACCAGATGACTTGAATTGCTCTATTCTTGAATCTTCTGGGTGATTTTGCACATTTGCATATAGAAAATAAAAATAATGGTAACACTTTACAATAAGGTTTCATTAGTTAACATTAGTTACCTACATTAGTTAACATGAACTAAGAATGAACAATACTTCTACAGCATTTATTCATCTTTAATGCTAATTTCAATATTTACTAATACATTATTAAAATCAAAAGTTGTATTAGTTAACATTAGTTAATGCACTGTGAAGTAACATGAACAAACAATGAACAGCTCTATTTTTATTAAGTAACGTTAACAAAGATTAACAAATATAGTAACACATGTATGATGGTTATGTATCATGGTTAGTTCATGTTAGTTAATACATTAACTAATGTTAACACACACACACACACACATACACACATACATATATACATACATCATATCATCATAATATCATAATTTTTTTTTAAATAAAATATTAAACAAAATCAGAAATGTAATTTAATAAAAATATATTTTATTTTATAGTACAGCTGTAAAAGTACTATTATTTACTTCTTAAAATCTTTATTTTCAAACAATAAACAATCCAGCTTTTATTTTGGTGGTTTTTGGCAAAAAATAAATGCAATTTCATGTGAATGAAAACAGTGCCAGACTTCACTCTGAAACCAGCAGTGCATATATTTATTTAATTAACTCACAGCCTTTGTGATTTGATGATCACACTTAGCCATATCTCAGCTAATCTGTCATCATTGTATCAAAAATTATTTAAGTTTTGCAATATTTTTTTATTACTGTAAATAGTTTAGACGAGCATGAAAATGGTAATGTATGGACCATGGGACTGTGTATATTCAAAATTGCATGTAAGCTGCTGTTTTGTTCATTGTATGGAAATGAGCTGTGAGAATATGATATGCATATTCATTCGTTGTTGTTGTGGTCAAAGTAAACACTTGATGTCACTCTTAATAAAGCCTGTTACCGCTAAATGATGACACGTGTCAGTTTGAACATGCTAAATTTCTCCATTTCATTGGCTGTGATTGTCTCAGATGTGGAGCTCGTAGTTCGACTGACAGCTGTCTGTTCTTCCTTTTCTCTCCATCGTTCTCACAGAGGAAACATCACGCTGCCGAAGATCCCGGAGTCCAACATGGCTCTGAGCGTGTTAGGAGTGTTTCTCGGATTGCTTCTGGAAGTTTCCACACACGGCCCCTCCAGCGTTCCCAGGAGCTCATGGAAGCAGGATGGTGAGTGAAGGGTTAATTTAGTTTTCTTGTCAAAAATGTAATGGGTGTCAAACGTCTGCTGGCACTACGTGTGTGTTTGCTGATGCTATGTGTGTTAGAAAAGCCACACATCAAACTTCCTGTGATGGTGAAACCTCGAAACTTCTAAACTGTGTGTGTATTTTATACTGTATATATGTGTATACCAAATATATATGTATATATGTATGTATGTGTATATATGTGTGTGTGTGTATGTGAGATATACATACACACACACACACACACACACACACACACAATGTCACTGATTTGTGGATTTGTCTTAAAGAAATTAATACTTTTATTCCGCAAGGATATGTTTAATTGATCGAAAATTACAATAAAGACATGTATAATGTTACAAAATATTTTATTCTCAATTCTATTCTATTTCAAATAAATGTTGTTCTTTTGAAAAATTGGTTCAATGTTTCCACAAAAATATTCCACAGCACAACCTTGATGATAATAATAATAAATGTTTCTTGAGCAGCAAATCATCATATTAGAATGCTTTCTGAAGGATCATGTGACACTGAAGACTGGAGTACAGTAACGCTCTGTTTAGTTCCTGTCTCTATGAAGCCCCTCCTTCTGAAAAGCACACTGTGCTCTGACTGGTCGGCTGGAGCAGTGTGTTGTGATTGGTCAAGCACTTCGAGCGTGTTTGGGAAATGTCCCGCCCCTTACCATAACATGAGTTTCAACACACTACTAACTAACTCGACCCGGCCCCGCCCTTTTATTCTGCGTATGAATTATTTAAATAAGGAATATTGTGACGGGTTTGTTCGTTTCAGGGAGTTCAGAAACACTGACACTAATATAGAGAAGAACTCTTTGTAACTTTGGAGAGCTTTTTCATGCTCAAACAGCAACATTACACACTGAAAAACATGAACATATATAACAAGTTTAATAGGACCCCTTTAATGCACATCATTTAATGCTGATTAATGTTAATTTAATGGCAAAAAAGGAGCATTTTAAAAAGATGCATTAGCAAATTGGGCTCAGGATCTCCTCTAGAGCGGATTCAACCACAACCAGCTGGAGAATTATATTTTTACTGTTTAATATACTCTTTTGAAAGTTTATTCAGTTTTAAAATGTGCAATGTATTCATTCAGCAGACGTAAAGAGATTCCAGAAAATATAATTTCTTTTCCAGCCGTTTTTCTCCTTGAATTTTTCCATCTTAGTCAGATATGTCTCCTATTTATTTCCAGTATCCAGATCTTGGCCAGTACCCACAAATCCCATCTGATGGTTTGCTAATGTGTGTGTGTGTTCCTGTAGATGTGAACCTGCTTGAGTTCTGGGAGCCGGATGTGTTCAACTACACGACTCTCCTGCTGAGCGAGGACCGAGGTGTGCTGTACGTGGGCGCTCGAGAGGTCATCTACCAACTCAACATGAACAATGTGTCAATCAAGAGCAACCAGGTGACAATTATTCCTGCCTGCCATCTCTTCTAAAGACTCTTTATGTTGGTCACACACAGTGCTCTGTTAGCAGACAGTGTTGTGATGTTGTATTGACTGTGGTCTCTTTCAGCTGATGTGGAAAGTTCCAGAGAACGACATGTCGATGTGTATTTTAAAGGGGAAATCCAAAGAGGTAATGTGGAAAAATGTCTTCCATCTGAATATTTCATCACTGATGGTGGAATCTTTGTAAATATTTGATCCAGAGCATGAACTGTTTTTTTTTGTGTTGTTGATAGACGGACTGTCGAAACTACATTCGAGTTTTGCAAGTCCTGGATGAAGACAATCTGTATGTTTGCGGGACTCACGCGTTTCAGCCTCTCTGTGATTATCTGGTGCGTACAACTCTTAATATTCACTAATTAAACCTTCAAAACATCAGCCGAGCTTGCCAGCAAACATGCTTTCCATAAACAATCTCCCACAGGCCGTGACACATAATTCAGAGTGATGAAGAGGGACATGGGTTGCCACGGGGAATGAGTCTGTTGTCATTATTAATTACACATTGGTGAGAATAGTTGGTTTTGCAGCTCATAATTATTAACCAGGGACACTATGGGGTGTAATTATGCCATAAACATGAGGTCTTATCAACATTACTCTCTCGTGGTGCTTTATATTCCCCTGCCAGGCCTTGTATTAATGTTCTGTCACAGCTGGCTTATTTGTGTAGCTTACCTACATGTTTGTGCAACGCTTGGAGAATGTTGTGGCAGAACCACAGAGGCTGTATGTGCGTGTTTGCGTTAGTGTGACTGTGTCTACGTACCTGTCATATTTGAAGGAGGCAAACATCATTGCAATACAATGCCATACTCGGACCGTACATGTTTTCAATTTGTTCTTTAGCACCAGGCTTGCACGGAATTGAGCAAAGCAAATGGTGAGAGCTTTCAAAAGTAAACAAAATTTGATTTAACTTTTTGAGGGAAAACTTTTATATAGTACTTTATTACAATATTTACACCAATGGCTTTAACCATGAAATGATTTAAATTGGTTAAATGGGTTGACAACGATTTCTATTTCAAATAAATCCTGTTATTTTGATCAGTCTAATCATCAAAGAATCCTGAAAAAAAAAAAGAATCACGGCTTTGCCATCACAGGAATACAGTAAATGACATGGTAACACTTTACATTAGGTTCATTAGTTAGCATTAATGTATTAACTAACATGAACAATACATTTTGAGTATAGTTTACAGTTTAACTATTGTTAACTACATTTACATTTATGCATTTGGCTGACACTTTTATCCAGACTGACTTGCATTGCATTCAAGGTCTACATATATGATGCTTTATATCTGTTCCATTTCTTATTTTACTTTTACATAATAATGTTCTGATGTCTCTTACCGGCTCATTTCTCTTTAGTCTCTGGAGAATTTCAGTTTGCACAACAGACCAGAGGATGGCAGGGGGAAATGCTCCTTTGACCCGGGCCAAAGTTTCACTACCGTAATGGTGGAAGTTCACCTGTAGTTTCTGCAGGACAGCCTCAGTGTTTCTTCTGGTATTCTTCATATCCTCATATTTCCAGTAGTAGTGTGTTAACTGCTAGTGTTTTTCCTGTTCAGATGGCGAGTTGTACTCGGGAACCGCTTATAACTTCCTGGGGAGTGAGCCGATCATCTCTCGATCTTCTCCGTCTCAGAGTTTACTGCGCACAGAGTATTCCACGTCCTGGCTCAACGGTACGTGCAAATGTTTCCATTACAGTAGACAGTAGTATAAAATAATAAACTGTATAAGTACACATAGGGCCCTATTTTAACGATCTAAGCGCATGGTCTGAAGCGCAGGGCGCAAGTTCACTTAGGGCGTGTCCGAATCCACTTTTGCTAGTTTAACGACGGGAAAATGGTCGGCGCTCCCGGCGCATGGTCTAAAAGGGTTGTCCCTATTCTCTTAATGAGTAATGGGTGTGTTTCGGGATTTACGTGCGTTAAACCAATCAGAGTCTCATCTCTCATTCCCTTTAAAAGCCAGTTGCGGTCGTGCCATGACGGATTCGCTATTTACATGACGGAATTTGATAGTGGAAAGACCGAACGCGTCTCCAGAGCGCAAATGGATCTGCTCGTGCGCGAGGTAAAAGAGCGCAAGCAGAACATCTACGGGACAAGCCGGATTTATGTACCATTTATATCTTTATGTACACAATTATAATCTTTTACATTGTAATCCTTTTATTTTAAATATTTGTTGTGTGTGTGTGTGTGTGTGCTGCTGTGCGTCGCTGTGTGTTTAATAAGCAGAGTGTACGCGCGTTGTTGACCCGCGCATTTGCTATTTAAACAACGTGGCGCCGGATGTAAAAATGAAAACTGCGTCGGGCTGAAACTAGCAGAAAACACTTGCGTCGCTCTTGGCGCTGCATTGCGCTGGATGTAAGATAGGGCCCACAGATATACAAGTAGGCATAGAGAACAGTCAAATAAGAGTTATATGTAGACTCAAAGCACATTGGCGTAGGATGTAGTAGTTGATAGTAGTGCTGCTTAATATTGTTGTGAAAACCATGATGCATATTATTTTTCAGGATTCTTTGATGAATAGAAAGTCCAATGAACAGCATTTAGTGGCATTTATTAATTAAATTTATCAAAGCATTTATTAAATAGAATCTTTTATAACATCATAAATGTCTTCACTGTCACTTTTGATCAATTTAATGCATCCTTGACGAATAAAAGTTCTAATTTCTCTTTTTTTTATCTTACCACAAATGGTAAGATCATGGTTTAACTTAATAATACTAATAAAAATGACAAAATCACAATAAAAAAAAAAAAACATTAAACTAATATTAAAATAAAAAAACTGATATAAACATTAAACTAATATTACTGCTAGAGAATCAACATTTGATCATGTGTCATTTTCGTCACATAAAAACTATTCAGAGCTGAAGATTTCTCAAAGATATTCTCGCAAGCCATTTTCTTTGTTCATCCGGATGTAATAATTACCAAATATTTCAGACATAATTGAAAACAAAGCAGAATGAAATTTCAGACCATGAGACAAAAACAAATATTTTTCTGTTATGTATTATACACTACCGTACTAAAGTTTTGAACAAGTTACATTTTTTTTTATATTTTTGAATAAAGTCTCTTCTGCTCACCAAGGCTGCATTTATTTGATCAAAAATACAGTAAAAACAATAATATTGTGAAATATTATTACAATTTAAAATAGCTGATTTGAATATATTGTAAAGTGTAATTTATTCTAGTGATCAAAGCTGAATTTTCAGCATCGTTACTCCAGTCTTCAGTGTCACATGATCCTTCAGAAATCAATCAACAACTAATTTCTTCATTTTAACGTCCTGTTATAAACAAAACACCTGATGAGCTGATGCAATAAAACTTCACCTCGACACAAAGTGTGTGTGATTACAGAAGTCTTTCAGTGCTTGAGGCTATTGTTAGTTTTACTTCCAGTTTTACTTCCAGTTGTAATGAAATATTTTCTTTATGTAAATGACACCATGCAGATGTACCATTGCAAAAAAAATTCGGGTTACACTTTATTTTAAGGTGTCATTGTTACAGTGTAATTATATATTTAAGTACTGAGTAATATTAATGAACTACATGTACTTACTATAGGGTTAGGGTAGGATTAGGCTTTGGTTGAGGGTTAGTTGCATGTAATTATGCATCATTTGCTGTTATTACTATGTAACATATGTAACAAGGACACTGTAAAATAAAGTGTTACCCATTTTTCTATAAAGTGTGTCCCGTCTCTCGCTATAACAGGGTGATCTGGGAGGCCAGCGGACTCTGCAGAAGAAGTGGACGTCGTTTCTGAAGGCTAAACTGGTTTGCTCAATGCCCGAGCTCAACTTTGTCTTCAACGTGGTTCATGACGTGTTCATTCTGAAAGCCCCTCACTGGAGAGACACCGTCATCTATGGGGTCTTCACATCTCAGTGGTGAGGTTTGGCACATTTGTTTATGGTTAGTTGAAGATTAAACATTAAACCCACAGTGCTAAAGGAGCGTGTGTGGCGTGTAAAACTGCTTGTTCCAGTTTGGCTTGATTCATCCGAGTATGTGTGCGAGTCATAACATCACCTGGATCTGAGTAATGGGAATACTGCAAAACAAAAGCGGTAAGAAGAAGTGGCAAGACTGGATTTTTGTGAATGCATTTCTTGTTTGTCTGTGTTTCAGGGGGAATGTCGGCCTGTCCGCGGTGTGTGCGTATAACATGAGCTCAGTGCATGAGGTCTTCTCCAAAGGGAAGTACATGCAGAAGGCCACGGTGGAACAGTCCCATACCAAGTGGGTCCGATTTAACGGGATCACCCCGAGTCCCAGACCCGGAGCGGTTAGTATTCGCCCAAAACATGGGTTTCAATGGTACATGTCTGCTCACATGAGCCTTTTAAAGGGTTTAAAGGGACCCGATTTAAAGGGTTTTGTGAAGGAGTTCAGTTTAAAGGGTGCTGTGAAAGAGAGTTAGTCATGGAAATGAAATATTAAATATTAAATAAATGATAATAAAATAAAATAAAATAAAATAAAGTTTAATTAATTACTTATGTGGAATAACTGTGTAATACGCGGGATAAAGTACATCCACCCGGTTGTTATCTCAAAATAAACCCCCTTCGCGTTGTGGTCCTGATCACCCTGTCAGTGTTTATTCTGAGATAACAACCGGCTGGATATACATTATCCTTTACTTACGGGCAACTGGCGAGTAACACCGTTTCAATGCCGATTTATACTCATATTTGGGGCTTTGTTTGACTAACAATTTAAGGGTCTCCCACAGATGGCGCCGCGCTGCCAGAAGCAATCCATGCATGAAATAAATGTATTAGAAAACATAATATTTAGCAGTTTATTTAGTAAGTATTTATTAATCATAAAGTAACCAGAGTGATTATTAACCATCTTGATCATGGATCTTTTCATCTATATTGTGACACATTTGAGTGAACAAATGATTCAAGATTCAAATTCAATTCAATGCTGACTTTAAAGTGTTAAACTTATTGTTAAACAATTAAATTTGGGTTACACTTTATTTTAAGGTGATGTGGTTACATTGAACTTACTCAAATACTCAGTACTCAAGTACTGAGTAAAATAGAGTTACTATAGAGTTACGGTTTGGTTTAGTTACTTGTAATTATGCATAATTTACCGTTATTACTATAGTAAGTACATGTTGTAACGTGTAACTACATCACGTTAAAATAAAGTGTTACCTAAATTTGAGGTAATGATTTTTTCAAAGCTTTCTGAAATGCACTCTTTTGTATATCTCTATTAGATTGTTTTTAAAAATAAGGCCAGTCGACCATTCAACATTTATCCAAATGGCCTGACCAGCGTTCAGCCTTTGAAGACAACAAACCAAGGTACGAGACGTTATATTCTTACAATTTATTTTTCATATATACACTTTTTTAGATTTTGATCAAAGTTTTTTTTACATCAAATTGGTTAAAAACTATTTTTAATAGTTATATTTCGTTTTAGTTATTTTAGTACTTCAAACAGAACATTTGAGATATTTTGCCTCGACAATTAAAAGATGTTTACATTTGATTTTATTTCAGTTAATGTTTATTTTATTTCAACGAACAAATCAAAACTAAAAATATGGTTTTATTTTTTGTTAATGATAATTACTGTGGTGTCAAATAGAGTGGATGCAAATAACTTTTAATGGGATTAACGCATTTTTCTCTGTTTGTGGGTTGAAGTTAACCAGGTGGATCTTCGCTCTTTGGCCGTTCCACCAGGTGAGATAATGACGTACCTCTGGAAGCTGACAGCAGAAGACGGACCCACAGATGCCGACCCACGATGCCTCACGCGCTTATACCAGAGTACGGTGGATCCCGTTCGGGAGGTGGCGTCTGGGTTGGTGGGACCCCTTATCATTTGCAAATCCCTATCTCTGGACAAAAGAGGCAGAGTGGTGAGAAGAAACCCTGATGTAGATCTGATCATCTCAACACGGGCTCATTTGAAACACGTGCTTTCATGTGGCGTCATTTATGCAAAATTATATTGCGTTGGGGGAGAACGAGACTCTCATGTCACGATTCGATACATATCACGATACTGAACTTACGATGCGATATTATTGCGATCCTCCAAGACATGATAAAAGATTAACAAAAAAAGTACTGTTGATTAAAATGCTAAATTTGATATTACATTGGGGTGTAAATGAATAGGCTTGGAATTGGTGCTGGAAACACAAAGCACAGGACAATAGAGACGCCAGAATAACAATATTCATGATTCTGAAGATGAAAATACAGAATTATTGTAGACGAATATGCTTGATCTCTGTCACTGACTAGATATATTTAAAATAATGTCGGCCACTTTTTACTGGTAACATTAGACATTTGCCATTATCAGGACCCAAATATTCCCTAATCGCATTATTATACATTACATTCAACATAGTACTTTAATGTACTGACACTAAAACTCTGTAAACTTGAATTTTTTTTCTCACAGAAAGTTCATTTTGGAGAAATATACACAATACATATTGTCACTATCCACGATACATACTGATGCATTTTTATATTGCGATATATTGTGACATGATTTATTGTTACACCCCTAGTAGCACATTTTCACTTTTAAAGTGAAATGTTGTGTATAAGTGGCGATAAAAGTTAATGCTCTATCGCTTTTGAAAATAACGTACCACCCTCACTAAACCAAACCGAGCTAGTGTTAACAAAAGCAAACGTGACAAAAAATATTTAAAAATAATCATTTCTGAAGCAACCAGGCCATTTTATCTTGTTTTTAGTCTTTGAGCTCCTTTATTCTGACTCTTGTTTCACAAGTGCGATGCTGTACCGAGTTTAGTATGTCAGAAAAGCCAAACGTATGGAGATGGTTGAGTGATTATGGAAGTAAAATAATGACAAATGTTTTTGAAACAAAAAAGCTTGTTGAATTGCACTACTAATTGCATTAACCCTGCTTGCATTTTAATGCATGTATTTTTAGGGCTTGCATTTTTATGGGCTGAAATTCAACATTTCAATTCAAAACATTTCACACACTAAAAATTCAATAATCCATATTCACCTTTCAGATTTCACTTCCAAATTATTAATTCTGTTTAACAATACAACCTATAATATTCGACCGGCAATTTTCGGTCCATTTTATGTCGCTTTACAAATTCAGTGGTTCAAATTCAGTGGTTCAAATTCGTCCGAAAATTCAACATTTGACTTCTTGGAACGGCAGGAATTTCAGTAGATTGCCGATTGGTAATCGCTAATGTATGGGTTAATGCAATGCATATATTTTTTCAAGTAGTGCAATTCAACAAGTTTTTTTGTTTCAAAAACATTTGTCATTATTTTACTTCCATATGTGATGCAAACGTGAAAATGCATTGCTTTACAAATCATGCACTTATGGTAAAAGTCTTTTGAGGCCATAACAGTTTTTGAGCAAGGAACCATGAAAAAATAAGTCGTAGTTATAGATGATCTGACCCTGTTATCATAACTTGTTGAAAAATAATAAACTTGTTGGTGTTTTACAGACACAAGTGTTATGTGTTAAGTGGCGTGTTTTTCCAATGAGCCTATGTTGGTTTATCAGATGGATGGAAATTATTATTAATAAATGCTACCTATAAGTATAAAGACGGATGGTAGATGATAGTTAATGTTCTCCTAATGTTTTCACAGATAACTTCAGATAAAGAGAAGAAGCTCCTGTTTACGGTGTTTGATGAAAACAGAAGGTGGTACTTTGAGGAAAACATTAAAAGGAATATCGAAGATCCAACTAGGGTTAATCGCAATGATCCGTATTTCTACAATTCAAACGTCATGCACAGTGGGTGGTATTTTTTAGGCTCTATAGTAGTTTGTATTGTTATACCAAACTGGATTAACCTTCATTTTTTTAATTGTGTTTCAGCTGTTAACGGTTTCATGTTCGACCACCTACAATTCAAGATGTGTGTTGGCGATGTGATACTCTGGCATGTGGCGAGCGTTGGCATGCAGAGCAACTTTCTGTCAGTTTACTTCACGGGAAATACGTTCGAGAAGGATAAAACATACGGCACTGTCCTCACACTCTTCCCAATGACTGGAGACACAGTGACCACTGAAGTGGAGATGCTAGGTAAGGGTCAGAGGTCAAGGAACCCCTGAAAGATACAAAGTTTTTACTGTATTTTTGATTCAATTTAATTATTCCAAAATTTTGACTAGTATATAAATAAAAACGCCAAAAACACAAAGGGCCCTATTTTAACGATCTAAGCACATGGTCTAAAGCGCGGAGCACAAGTTCACTTAGGGCGTGTCCGAATCCACTTTTGCTAGTTTAACGATGGGAAAAATGGTCAGCGCTCCCGGCGCATGGTCTAAAAGGGTTGTCCCTATTCTCATAATGAGTAATGGGTGTGTTTTGGGATTTACGTGCGTTAAACCAATCAGAATCTCCCATTCCCTTTAAATGCCAGTTGCGCGCACGCCATGGCAGATTCGCTATTTACATAACGTAATTTGATAGTGGAAAGACCGAACGTGTCTCCAGAGCGCGAATGGAACTGCTCGTGCGCGAGGTAAAAGTGTGCAAGCAGACCATCTATGGGACAAGCCGGATTCCACCATGTCTTTATGTACACAATAATAATCTTTTACATTGTAATCCTTTTAATTTAAATATTTGGCATGTTTGTGTGCTGCTGTGCGTCCCTGTGTGTTAAATAAGCTGCGTTGTGGACCCGCCTATAGGCGCAAAAAAAAGTTAAAAAAAAAGTATTTAAAATTGTTAATTGTTTAAATAACAAATTGTTGGAACAACATGAGGGAGAGTAATTACTGACAGAATCTTCATTTTTGGGGGAACTAACCCTATAAGTCTGATGTTTGATCCTTGTAGGTGAATGGGAGGTCAGCGCATTTGACCCCTCTCTGAAAGAGCGAGGCATGAGCGTTGCTACACGGTGTTAACTGTGAAAGAGTGCTTCCTTTGGTGGACAAAGACGACTACGATGATGACTTCATTGAATTCATTGAGCAGAACTTCCCGATTCCACGGGGAACAATGGACAAGAACCGCACTATCGCTATTCGTGTTTGCCGAAACAGAACTGTGACGGAGTCTGCGACTGGACGAGTAAACATGAGCCGAGCTCCAGACAATGAGAGACAAAACAGAACCCGTGTGTGTGAGATAAGATATGTTCCGGTGAAGCGGGAAAAAGATCTGGAAGCGTTATCGCAGGGTGGGATTCCACAGGATATTTTGGATCAACTGGAAGAGGAGATGGGTGGAAATTCTCTGGAACGTCAGAAAAGGTCCCACCACAAATCTTACAGAAGTAGACCGGAGTTACCAAACAAGATCGATCCTAAAGCCATATTAAGTTCCTCAGAAAACAGGGAATTAACAGCAGAACAACATGTTGCAAACATTCAGTCGGATCACAACAAAACACATCCAAGTGGTCCAAACCCGTTTAGAAAACTCCTTCTTAAAGATGCAAACATGTCGACTAACCTCAGTCAACTTCTGAACAACTCTCAGGAGGTCCAATCAGAGAAAGTGAGGAATCGACGGGAGATGTGGAGCGTCAGCAAAGACAAAAAAGTGGATGTGAAAGTTCACAGCAACAATGAGGTTCTGGAAGAATCTGGAAGTTCTGGTCTAAAGAAGGACAAGATGGAGGAAAGTTTGAATCCATTTAACTACAATTACAAAGATTCAAAGAAGCTCCAATTGGATTTGGAACCGGTTTCAAATTCATCAGATAATCAGACATATGGCAGGAAATCATTGGCAAGTGACTATGATGATTATAGCGATGAGGGAAGCGTGGGTTTGGATCATCATATTGAAGATAATGTCGGCATTAGGTCGACAGAGTCGAAGTTTCGTAGTTACTACATCGCGGCAGAGGAAATCTTCTGGGATTATGGGATTAATAAACCAGCTCAGCTCATCAAACCAAGGTAACGTGCAAGTTACAAACAAGCCTTAGTGAACATAAGAGACAAAAACATGAAACAATTTATGAACTTTTGACCAATAGTGTGTGTTTATATGTATGTTTTATATTGCATAAAATACATTTATGGTATCAGATTGAATCAAATCCGTTTATTTGTATATATAGGTAGTTATAGTGCTAAAATGCAATGCAATGCACTTTTAGATGGCGATATGAAGGAATTAAGGACCTGCCCAATTCTACATGCACTAAATGTTTGATGTGTCCTCAGGGAGATGCGAAGGGGAATGAGAAAATATTTCCCATCCTATAAAAAGGTGGTTTTCAGAGCCTATCAGGACAGAGATTTCAAGCATCCAATCAAACGAGGAGAACTGGACGAGCACCTCGGCATTATGGGTCCTGTGTTGAAGGCTGAAATCAATGATGTTCTTACTGTAAGTTTCTTCATGAAAAGGAGGTCCTAAAAGCATGACATTGCTTTCTTAAGGTCTAGTCTTACCGTTGTTCGTGGGCAAATATTCTCAGGCGAAATATAGTCTTTTCAATAGAAATACACGCAATTGGGAATTTCTCGTATAAAAGGCGAAAGTGAAGATGCTCAGATCTCACCACACTATTCAATGGAAGCTTGTTCTGCCACAGAATGAAAAATAAAAAGGTAATTGAGACTTTTTTTCTCAGAATTGTGTGATATAAAGTCGCAATTGTTTGTTATAAAGTCAGAATTGCGTGATATAGTCGCAATTGCGAGAAATAAACTCGAAATTCTGACTTTTCTTCTCAGAATTGCATGTTTATATCTTGCAATTGTGACTTTATAACACGCAATTGGGAGATATAAAGTCAGAATTGTGTGATATAAAGTCACAATTGCGAGTTATTTCGCAATTGTTTGTTATAAAGTCAGAATTGCGTGATATAAAGTCGAAATTCTGACTTTTCTTCTCAGAATTGCATGAATTCTGACTTTATAACACATAATTGCGACTTTATATCACGCAATTCTGAATTTATAACACGCAATTGGAGATAAAAGTCAGAATTGCTTGACATTAAGTCGCAATTGTGAGAAATTTGCGATAAATGCGAGTTATCTCACAATTCTGACTTTATAACACGCAATTGCGACTTTATATCATGCAATTCTGACTTTATATCTCGCAATTCTGACTTTATAACACGCAATTGCGACTTTATATCATGCAATTCTGACTTTATATCTTGCAATTCTGAGAAATAAAGCTAGAATTGTGAGATGTAAACTCGCAATTGTGAGATAAAAAGTCGCAATTATCTTTTAAAATGTTTTGTTCTGTGGAGGAAACAAGCTTTCATAATTCAAAACTGCATCATCACAAAAGTATTTATTAATTAGCAGTGTTTCAGTTAATCGCCCACTCTAAATTCTTGCAATTTCTCTTCCCATAAGGTGGTTTTCAAGAACCTGGCATCCAGGCCGTACTCCTTCCACTTGCATGGGGTGTACGATAAGACGCAGGGGAGTTTCGGCCCTGGATCGGGCCCAGAAGGCTCCAAGGCTGAGGAAGTGCCAGGCGATCCCGTTCCTGCGGGCGAGGAGAGGGTGTACAACTGGAGAATCTCCAAACGACAAGGTCCCACAGCGTCAGAGTTTGACTGCAAGGCTGGGGCCTACTACTCCAACGTCAACATGGTAATTCAATGTGCAACACAGGAATCAAAATTAGGTTGCTTTTGTTGAATTTGAGGAATCTTTCACGTCTGAAGCACCAAAGTTGTACATATTTATGTTGTTTTTACCACCTCCCGTTGTGTTGGGTCAGATTGACCCCGCATTTTACTTTCAAACGGCTTGAAACAATGACATTGAAACTTTGTGAATATTTCCCATTTTGGCATGCAAAGTTAATTAAAGAGAATGCAAAGTTTTGACACAGTTTCGTGTTTTGGAAAGGCTGTGTTGGGGTCATTCTGACTCCCTGTTGGTTTTCCATGCAATTGACCAAAAATCATCACTTATAGTAGCTTTATCACTAAAATATGAAATGCATGAGAACCAATGAGCGTTACTCAAATTGAAGACTCTTCTTCTGAATCACCCAAAATGTATTGTTTCGTTATCTAGTCACAGTCCAATCCAAAAAGGGTTGTGGCTGTTATTTTATTTTAATTTTTGGATCTCAATTACTGTAAAGAAGTGTGAGAAACACACATTTTACATTAATCTTTTAATGTTGATTTTTGTCAAATTGTATTGAAACCAACCCAAAACAGGTTAAAATAAGATGGATAATGTTCCTCAAACAGAAAAGCATAGCACTTGCAACTCTAAGGTCATGGGTTTGACTCCTAGGGAATGCATGAACTGATCAAATGCATGAATGTAAATATCTTCTGTATTCCTCCTACTTCCACCAGGAGAAGGACATAAACTCTGGTCTAATCGGTCCGATGCTGATATGTAGTCCTGGTACCCTCCGTTCACGCGGAAAGCTTCAACCTGACGTGACAGACTTCTTCCTTCTCTTCACCACCTTTGATGAACGAAAGAGCTGGTACCTCGACTACAACATCGGGAAGTTTTGCACCCCACCCTGCCAGGCCAAAGTAGACGAGCCGTGGTTGGAGATGAGCAACAAGTTTGCAGGTACGTTATGCCATGATTTGTGAATCTGCATGCATGTTGTGTTGAAAATTACAAGATAACCAGTCTGATCTGTTCACATCCTCTGTCTCAATCAATATTTGCATCCAACAAATGGATCCTTGTGTTTATGCTTGTTATTGTGTAATTCAGTTGTTAATATAATATAATTTTGTGTGTTGTGTTTTATTGGTACTTGTAGCTATTAACGGCTACGTGTCAGAAACGCTTCCTGGCCTGATAGTTGAACAGTACCAGACGACTCGCTGGCATCTTCTCAACGTCGGGAGTCAAGGCGAGTTTCACGCTGTACACTTCCACGGACTGCCATTCAGAGTCGGAAAAGATCAGGATCACCGCATGGGAATTTTCAATCTCTATCCCGGTAAACTATACACAAATCCTGGGCACGGCACCTCGCGTGCCTGTTAGAATTACAAATCACATTCATAGGCATAATTTGGGCAATCTCACAGCATAGACCAACAAAAGTTTGGAATAATCAAGATTTTTTTTCACGTTTTTGAAAGCAGTCTCTTCTGCTCACCATGGCTGTATTGATTTGTTTTGCAGGTGTTTTTGGGACGGTTGAGATGAGGCCAGCCATCGCAGGCACCTGGTTAATAGAGTGCACTATAGGGGAACATCAGCTGGCCGGCATGAGAGCCAAGATGCTCGTCTACAACCCACGTAAGAGCTTTTCTCGATAGGAGATTGTTGAGGATCGTTCTTGTCCTCCTGTTTCTGCAGTCGTGTTGGGAATCACTAAATAGTTAGAGGCGCCTGAAACTGATTGATTTTGTTTTACAGGATGCCTTCAGCCATTAGGAATACAGCTAGGGTGGATTAACGACAACCAAATAACAGCCTCGGATCACTATGGTAAGAGCAACAAAATGCAACATAAAAGCAACAAGATAATAGTACGACGAGAGTATTCAAACGTCTGATGTGTGCGATGGATTTGGTCAAACTTTTAAGTAATTTGTCCTGCAACTTTTGTGCTCCACACATGAATGATTCCTCAAATCATGTGTTTTTTTGGGGAGAGATATGCCAGGAATAGGACTTAAAGGAATAGTTCACTAAAAAAAGAAAATTCTGTCATCATTTACTCTCCCTCAAGTTGTTTCAAAGATATTTGGATGAATGTCGGTAACCAATCAGTTGATGGACCCCATTGACTTCCATAGTATTATACTTTTTTTTTAACTACTATGGAAGTCAATGGGGTCCATCAACTGATTGGTTACCGACATTCATAAAAATATTTGTTAAGTGAACTGTTCCTTTAAAATTTTCACCTGGCAGATGATAAAACTGGTGCAAGTTCCATAGAAATTTGGGAGTCGGCTCTTTTGACTTGGGCCATAAAATCTAGTATTTTAAAGGGATGTTTTTGAGTAAAATCAATCTAGTGTCCTTTGCACCATGACCTCGAGCCAAACACCCCAGAAGCCTTTTTTCCTTGGCGAACATTATTAAAGTTAGAGCTTATTTAGAGATATCAGCCGGATGGTTTAGTGCAGGCGCTAATGGATCCAAGACTGTATCTGGTAAATTACTCCACTAATAATGCCCAGAATGGCACCAAACTTCTACAGAAGTACAAATAGGTTCTGTACTCATAAAACGAGGCATTGGAGAGTTTGTAAGTACACCAGGAGTTTATTTAAATAACACTTGCCTGATGGCTGATGCTACCGCTAACCCGGACATTGAGGTCACTTCAGTGATTTGGGAAAAGCACGTAAAAGTCCTGGCAGAAAGCGATGCATAAGGATGTAGTGTAACAACAATTATTAGTTAACACTAAGTTGTAAACACTTCAGAAAAAACTATAATTGTTGTTACACTACATGCATCGCTTTCTGCAGGACTTTTACGTGCTTTTCCCAAACCACTGAAGTGACGTCGGTGACGTCGGTTAGCGGTAGCATTAGCCGTCAGGCAAGTGTTATTTAAATAAACTCCTGAAGTACTTACAAACTCTCCAATGCCTCGTTTTATGAGTACAGAACCTATTTGTACTCCTGTAGAAGTTTGGCACCATTCTGGGCATTATTAGTGGGGTAATTTACGAGATACAGCCTTGGATCCATTAGCGCCTGCACTAAACCATTCGGCTGATATCTCTAAATAAGCTCTAACTTTAATAATGTTCAACCAAGGGGAAAAAGGCTTCTCGGGGGTGTTTGGCTCGAGGTAATGGTGCAAAGGACCCTAGATTGATTTTACTCCCGAACCATCCCTTTAATACAACTTTTTATTGAAATGCCATTTCTCTTAAAGGTGCTTGGAAGCCCGATTTAGCCAGACTTCAGTTATCCGGATCGATTAATGCCTGGATGGGCAAAGGGACAGACTCCTGGCTCCAGGTAAAAGAAACCTTGTGTTTGCAGAGATAACATGCTGTGCTTTGGCTCATTTTTAAGGAAAACATGTTGTGATTTATTTGTGGCTCATATCACAGACAATAGTGACTCTTTGACTCAGTCAGTCAGTCATTTTTGACACATTTTTCTTTCATTCTCAGCAAAAACAAAGTGGGAAATAGTTTTGAAATACTATAAATAGGTTTTGCACAGTAGATTGTATTTAACCTTTGATTCAATATTGTTTGGAAGAGCAAGAGAAAGAGAGAAAGCGTGTAGGATACACAACAATTGACTATTTTTAGCAGGATTCCTATGATCATGCAAAAACTATAGGATATATTTCCTGGAAAAGTCATGGAAATTAATAAAATCTTAATTTTGGCATTGAAAATTATGGAAGCTTGTTTCCGCCACAGAATAAAAAAATAAAAAAGGTAATTGCGACTTTCTATCTTGCAATTCTGACTTTTTATCTCAGAATTGCGTGATATGAAGTCGCAATTGCGAGCTTTAAAGTCAGAATATAAAGTCAGAGAGATATAAAGTTGGAATTGCGAGATATAAATAAAAATTCTGACTTTATATCTTGCAATTCTGAGATAAAAAGTCAGAATTTCGAGATAAAAGTCGCAATTATCTTTTAAAATGTTTTATTTTGTGGCGGAAACAAGCTTCCATGTCTTTAGTGAAGTATTTATTCAGTCGCTTGAAATTGTTCTAGTAATCAAACGCAACCAGAATCCACATCTAACCCTCCATATCTCTTCTGTTTATCTTTGTATGTGTGTTTTAGGTGGATTTGTTAAAGCCCATGCTCCTCCATGGTATTCAAACTCAGGGTGCAAAGATGGGTTTTAGCGAGTATTTCACCATTATGTACAGCATCAGTTACAGCACCGACAAGGAGAACTGGACCATCTACAGAGGAAACAGCACCAAGTCATCTTACGTCAGTACCAACTTCTGAATTTACATAAAAATAGTCTGATTTAAAGGGGGCATATTGCACACTTTGTTTTGTAGCACTTTATTTGTTCCACTACAGTCCTCTTATAATGTTTCTTTCACCAAAAACAGTCCATGACCATTGCCACCCTCAACCTGTTTTTACTACTGTATCTTTAGGGAGAATCTTAGGAAGCTTGTTTCCCCCACAGAATAAAAAATAAAAAGATAATTGCGACTTTTTATCTCACATTTGCGAGATTAGTGATATAAAGCCACAATTGTGTGTTATAAAGTCTGAATTGTGAGATATAAAGTCGCAATTGTGTTATAAAGTCAGAATTGCGTGATATAAAGTCAGAATTGTGAGATATAAAGTCGCAATTGTGTGTTATAAAGTCAGAATTGCATGTTATAAAGTTGCAATTGTGTTATAAAGTCAGAATTGCGTGATATAAAGTCAGAATTGTGAGATATAAAGTCGCAATTGTGTGTTATAAAGTCAGAATTGCGTGTTATAAAGTTGCAATTGTG
>FLSR01004881.1:5424690-5434850 GCA_900092035.1 Leuciscus waleckii | reverse complement strand
GTTTACCTCCAGTCTTTGTGCTAAGCTAGGCTAGCGGTGGGTGCGTCAGACAGAGTTACGGCACGCACGGAGATGAGAAGGGTGTGTGTGGACTTATCTAACTCTGGGGGATACGGTGAATAAGCTAAAGTCCCAAAAAGTCGGGATGTTCCTTTAATTCAGTTTCTGTATATTAGGCTATTATTATTAGTAGGCTAAACTGTTTATTTCATTTGTATCTTTTTTCTATTGTATTTGTCCTAATTTTATTTTTGTAATAGTATTGCTGACTGTTTCAACTTGTTTGTTAACACTGAAACTGCTCTGAAAGAATAGATGAAGGGGTTGGGGGTCATTTTGTGTGTTTAATGAAAGCATTGACAGGGGTGCCTTTACAAAGTTGTGCTTAGGGCCCCCAGAAGTCTAGGACCGGCACTGGATTTCTCATGGGTGTTTGTTTCTCTGAGTGTGAACATTCAAACGTTCATCTGTATAGAAAATAAATAAATTGTTGAACTGATCATCTTATATATTGTCTCTTCCTGTCTTCCTCCTCTTCTTCTCTCTCTCTACAGACTAATAGCCCTCATGAGTGGTTACAGGTGGACTTTCTCTCTATGAAGCGAGTGACTGGGTTGATCACACAGGGAGCTCGATCTGTCCTGAAACTGATGATGGTCACTGAATTTACCATCTCCACTAGCAATGACGGTCACAGCTGGACCAGTGTGAAGGAGCAGGGCACAGACATGGAACAGGTATGGCTATATTTGAGTGTATTAGCTTCTATTAATAATCAGTTTTATATGCATTATTATAAGAATTTGTTTTAGTTAAATTATGGCCAGAAATTAAGAATGTGTTCCTTATTATCCACGACTTATTAATTCCCTCGTTTTGATTGACCTAAAACAAGGTAATGAACAGTGTTGGGGAAAGTTATTTTTGAAAAGTAATGCGTTACAATATTGTGTTACTTCCTAAAAAGTAACTAATCATGTTACTTAGCAACTTTTTATGGAAAGTAATGTGTTAATTTTTCTACTAGTCTGGGCTTGCTTGTTTGTTTTTTATTAACAAAAAAAAGTTATATTTCTGCCAAATGTAACGGCCCTTTCACACTATGGGCCCTATTTTAACGATCTGAAACGCAAGTATCAAACGCGAAACGCAAGAAACTTTGTGGGCGGATCTAAAATGTGTTGGTCTGAAGTAGGTTCATTACTCATAGGTGTGGTTTGGGCGTAACGTGCAATAAACCAATCAGAGTGTCATGTCACATTCCCTTTAAGAGCAGGCGCGCTTGTTCCATGGCGGGTTGCTATTATAACGGCGGATTTGCCAGGAGCACGCCAGGAGCGGTTCACAGCCGAGGAGACTGACGTTCTCGTCAGGGCCAATCATTTGGGTACCCAATAATTTGGGTAATTTAATTAATTAATTAATTTAATATAGCTATTTTTTCACATCTTCATGGACACCACAATGATTTCCCTCGTGTGGAATATTTGTCCTTGTAATTATGTATGGTTAGCAAAAATGGGAACTGCTGCGTCTGTAGATGAGAGAAGCAAAGTGTATGCGTGTTGTTATGGCTATACATTATGGCCAAGCATGCGCCCTTAAAATAGCATCTGAATAACGTGCCACTGACTTTAGACTAGGGTTTTCCTGGTCAGTGGCGGAATTGTTTTCTGACACTGCAAAATAGCACCAGGGGACGTTTGAGCCGGAACACGCCTCCTCTTTTCGCTGAACCGCCCCCGGGAGCGCAAGTTCATTCCCTAATTTACCGCCGTGCGTCTGTGGAGGGAAAAGTCCGCTGTGCGTCGGGTGCAAAATAGGAATGATACATGCGTCGGTGAACAATGTAAATTGCGCTGGTCAAGATAGGGCCCTATAAGTGAAATGAATAAGCCTCAGGCTGAAGGAAATGCAAATCCACACCTGTACAGTAGAGGGCGCCGCTCAAACAAACCTTACAGCTGTGCTGCCGTTCACACTAAGCAATACAAAAATGAAACACAAATGTGATGTTTATGTAAAGTAATTTTTGCTTATAAGAAGTTAAGATGGATCACCGAAGGCCAGAAGCAAAGGCATTGGTTAATAAAGTGAGATTAAATACATCAAGTATATTTGTGTTATTTAACATATTGCATGTTTGCATAATATTCGGAGTATTCATTCACCGTTTTTATTCCCTTTGAGGAATAATGAATGCTGTGCAAGTGAGACGAGTAAATGCTCACATTAAACAGTCAATAAATGGGAGAACAAAGTAACTTGAGTTAATTATTTGACATAAATGGGAGAACAAAGTAACCTGAGTTAATTATTTGACTTTTTTTTTTACTAAAATGAGGGAATTAATTAGAAAAAAATCATCGCCACAATTTTACTAAAATGAGGGAATTGGTTAATAAAACAGGGAAATACATTCTTAAATAGTGACCAAGATATATACATATTTTATTTTGCACATGTCATATGCAAAAGGCTCCATAAAAATGTCATAAAATACAAAGACAGTACAACAATACTGCTATGTTGTGTACTGTGTTGACCTGACTCTAGATCAGTGCGAGTAGCACTATCAGATCGTGAGTGTTTGATTGGCTGGAGACCAACTCGAGCTCCAATTTCTTTAGTCCCGCCCCCTCTGCCTCTGCACCAATCAGATGGCTGCAGTAATGATGATGAGCAGCTGTTGCTGTGGAGGTCGAGTTTACAGGGGAATGTAATGTGTGTGAGAGATTCATTTAGCATAATCTGAAAGCTGAATAAATAATATTTCCAGTGATGTATGGTTTGTTATGATAGGACAATATTTGGTCGAGATACAACTATTTGAAAATCTGGAATCTGAGGGTGCAACATTGAGAAAATCTTGTTCATTTATGTTGGCGATTGTGCAGCATTCACTCACAAAAATACATGTTTTATATATTTACGGTAGGAAATGTACAAAATATCTTAATGGAACATGATCTTTACTTATCCTAATGATTTTTGGCATAAAAGAAAAATTTATAATTTTGACCCATACAATGTATTGTCGTCTATTGCCACAAATATACCCGTGCGACTCGTGACTGGTGACGTGATCCAGGGTCACACATTCATCATATGGTTCATTGTGTGTTTCTTTTGATTTTGGGGTAACCTGTACATGTTCTTGTCTCATTGTCTCCCTGATGTAGATCTATGAAGGGAACAGTGAGCACGACGAGGAGGCGCTGAACATGTTTGATCCGCCTCTGTTCGCACGGTTCGTACGGATTCACCCGAAAGGCTGGTTCAATGATATTGCCCTGCGAGTGGAGTTTTTGGGCTGTGACACTCAACAAACACTTTGAGTAAAAAAAAAAGAAAAAAGAAAGTATGATCGATACAGTGAGATTGAATGAATTATATAATGTCTAAAACACACGGCTCCGTTCCAAACCTAAGGAAAGCTATCTAAAGCCTGCATAAGTTTGCATTGTAACTGTAATGGAACCTCATAAATGACTGATCTGAAACATTTATCATGGGTAGCACACAAATAGTGCACAAAAGATAGATATTTATCACAACTTAATAATCAACATTGCACTTGACACCACCTACTAAGCTGGTTTGCACTGGTTAAGACTGGTCTAGTGGTGTTAGAGTGGTTTTGTGCAATTGTCTAGTTAGAAAGCTCACATAAACACTACATAAGTTGATCTCTAGAACAGGTTTTTTTCATGTGATGTGATCATTTATGTGTTTTAAAATGGTAAGTTATAAGTGTTGTTCGGATCAGTACGCTGCTCATTTTACCGTCTGCTTTTTGAGACATTATTCTGCTGAGAAATTAACTACATATATCTCTATTTTTCTAGCAAAGTGTACTCATGCATATCAGAAACTCATGGAAGATTATTTTTATGGTTATTAGATGTTTGTATATTCTGGTCTTGAATAACTACTGAATCCCAACATATGCTGTACTTTTTTGTATTTTGCACTGTGAAACAGGAGTGAGATTATTATTTTGTAAAATATTTAATGTTTAATTGTGGAAATAAAAAGACTATGAAAACTCCTTGATTTCGTTGACAAATATTATTCTTTCACGGGTCTGTTTTCCTCCCTTTCCTCTCATAAATCTGTTTTCAAATCGTCATCACACATTATTATTCATTTTTTTACTATATAACATGCACACAATTAATAGGCACACACATACAGACTTTATGAGTCTCTGTAAAATGTGTGAATTTAATGGAAATGCAGAGAGACAGACAGACTTGCAGGCAAAGGGTGGATGAAAAGTCCCACAGGAATACGATAACATTTCCATGTTCTGGCCCAGATAAAAATGGAGCGTACTATCAGTTCCTGTTTGACAGGAAGTGCTCTGGGGATGTGTTTAGCTTGGAGGGAAAATGAAGGCCTGAGTCTGAAAGAAGTTGCTGACCTTTTGTGTCACCTGTTATCTCATCAGAGACAAACACTGCTGCTGAGGAACAAACACACACGATCGGAAGCAACACGGCTAAACTTCCTTACAAAACATCATATAATGCTTAACAGATCATTAATAATGTGCATGCAAACCTGTGATGCAACATCAATATTCAAAATAGCAATATTATATATATATAAATATATGAAGACTTCAGATGCAAAAGCCTGTCATCTGAAATTTTCTTCTAGAATGATCTTTTTTTATCAAGATTGTATGTTTATGTTCAGTTATTTCACTTTAATGACAATGAAAATTACCTATTAATTGTCATTAAAGTAAAATTACTGAACCTAAATATTCAAGCTTGATAAAAATGCAAAGATTTCAGATGGCACTTAGAGGCTTTTTCATCTGAAGTCTTAATATATATATATATAATATTCCTATTTTGTATATAAACAGTCATCATGTTATCATATTATTATTATTATCTTATCATATTATTATGTTAAGCATTACAAGATGTCTTGTTTTGTTAGTGCATGGTGTTTTATTGACTATAATGACTGAAGATTCACGAACATTTGTAGAATGTCTGGTAAAGTTATTTTTACTGTTGTGTTTCTCTTTTACAATAATAATAATACTTAATTATTATATGGATTAATAAAATAATTGTTAGTCTTAATAAAAGTGATGCTTACTTTGGCATGTTTTAATAAACCATCCTCCAGTAAATTGTAAAGCTATAAGATTCTCTCTATTATTTTATGTTTAGAGTAGGCCTATATACAAATATATTATTTTATATACTTTTTTTTATATTAAATACATTTTGTATATTTTGAGACTTTTAAGTAGGCCTTATTATCTAATTCGTTTTTTCCAAAGTTCACTTAGTAGTCAACATGTGAAGTGGATCAAAACCTTTTCATCAAAGTTACACATGAATTTTGAACAATACCCATTCTTCTCTTAGGACAACACTGATGAACTTCTCAGATCCACTTCACATGTGGACTACTGTAGATCAGGCCTACCTTGAGCTCGTCCGTGGAGATCTGAGCATGTCTGGATTACTCTTCAGCACAGAAGCGAGACCACACTGACCCCGCAGGGATCTCACATGTTCAGCTCATTTTGACAGCATGACTCAGCATGTCATTCCTCACATCTCACTGGAAAGGAAGAGAACATGACTCAATTCTTTGACTGTGAGCAAAACTGCCCTCAGTAATGGATTAAACAACGCTGTTACTACTTTCCCCCAGACCCACTCAAACATAGGCATGTAAAAGTGAGTTTTTTCTTTTCTTTTTGGTGCCATTTCAGTGGTTAACAGTGACTAAAACAGGCGAATCAGTCACTCTGAGTAACACACTTGAAAAGGCAGACGGTGATTTGATGTCTTACACACATCATCTTCATTCTTTCCATTTCTTTCTCTTTCGAGCTGAAATCCCCTCATCTGTGTTACCTGTTTTATGCCAGAGACAGACTGTGCGATTTCAGAAAATCACACTGTACGACATGTAAGGGATAATGAAGTGCGAGGCGGTTGTTATAGCAAATACAAATGTTTCAACTATATAACAACTATGTAACCCTCCGCTTCGCGTCGGGGTCGTGATCAGCCTGTCGGGGTTGTATTCGCTATCACAACCGCCTCGCTCTACATTATCCCGCTTATTACATGTCTACCTACCAAATAAATCAATAATTTGACACAAAATATTGATTTAAAAAGGAGTTATTATTTAAAAACGATTGTATTGCTTCCGCTAAAGAAAATAGTCCGTTCTGTCTCTATACGGTTAGAATCCTGCGTCCATAGCAACGCTCTGTTTTTCATGGCAACGGTGTGTTATCTTAGCAGCGGTCGGTTATCAAGAATTATACCATGGTCTGGGTGAATACTCGATTCTGATTGGATGTAGGGTGTCCATTAAAAACTGCACACAATTGAAACTGCACACGGAAACTGACTGTTTACCGTTCGAAATGAATAAATAAATGCGCTGGCGACATCAGCTGTGAGTAACCATAGCAACAGGCAGTAAACTGAAGGGTTCTACGAGCTGAGCGGACTATAAATATCTCCGGTTGCTAAATAAACCGTCAGGCGTAACCAGGCAAACCAAGTTATTGTTTGTACAAACTTTAGATTTCGATTGTAAAACTAATTAAAATATAAACTAATGTTTTAAAATTTGTTATTTGGCAAGTGACCATGGTATAAGCGGGTTAATGCCCTTCAAGGTGTCCATTGTCAGGTATTAATGGACTTCGGCGGAGGTAACCGCTCCGCTGCGCGTCGGACGGTTCAAGCCTCGCCGTCGTCCATACCTGACAATGGACACCTCGAAGGGCATTAACCGTTACATAACAGACCGCATTCTACATTAGAATTCAACCAAGCCATGTAATAAGGATCTAATAAACTCGGGAAAGACATGTTTAGTATGTAGACTGTATGATGATCACACAGTGAATCGTAAGCTACGACGCAAGTTAGTATAGAGGAATAAAACATCATCGGCATGTGCATAATAGTGTAAACAAACAGAGCGAGATGAATCACACTTGGAAAATTTTGGTTTTTATGTGCGGTTGAAAAAAAGCGAAAGAGGAGAATATGTACACAGAGTCATGGCGAGGAAAAAGAGGACGACTTGGCACGACAATTTAGCAAATGGAGCTTGAGGTGATTAGTTTAAAGTTTTGATCAATATGCCATTTAATGATGCACTTTTATTGGCTAGTCACTAGATTCACACGAAATCAACATGATTGATCATCTTTCATCCGGAACAGGACAAAATCATACAATGTGTAAGTGTTACAAGTAATAAGTTAAAGGTGATGCTCTTCTCATTCCTGTCTGTATACGTAAAGTCCTCTAAAGGCCAAACACACACAAGACATCATCTTCGTGACCATATATTTCCACACGATCAGGTTGAACTGCTTATTATTATTTACGAGAATTCATCATCAGCCTCTTAAAGAAGCAGATCTGGAAATAATATCCTGAACTTCAGTGTATAAATAGCTTTTAGCTTCTGTGATGGATTTAGACTGAGATTTTGTGAAATGCTGAAGATCTTCTAACTATTTGCATTTAGTATTATTATTATTTCAGATTAGAGATAAACAAGTTAGTAAATGACAAAGCAATGCCAGTTAAATGTGTCACATGTTATGATATAAATGGACATTTACTTGGAAACTTACTTGAAAGAGCTTCTTTTTTCTTGACAGGATGTGAGAATTTCAAGAATTTAGAATTTTGTTTCCACCATGAAATAGAAACTTTTTTTATTCATATATTTGTTGAACATTAATAGAAAGTCAGTCATAACCGAAAGACAGATTTACAAAGACTGAGATTACATTACATTTTCACATCACATTCTACACAACATACAATAAGTAAGTTAAAGAAAGAAAAAATAAATAAGTAAAGGAATAAAAGGAGAAGTAGAGGAGTTTACGTTTTTTTTTAAATATAGCCTATTATAAAACCATAATCCTCCAATAAAGAATACAGATACTTTGCTTTGGGACTTTTCATCCCTCTCAATGTCTCCAAATATATTAGAAATTCCTCTTTAAAAACCAATAACCGAATATTTTAGCAAAATGTAAAATTTCAGCAAAAGCAACAAGATAAATTTTTACTAAAAAATAAAAACTAATAAATACAAAACTATAATTTGGACATTGCAACCTGCAATTGCAAGTTATATCTCGCTCACATTTCTAAGGAAAAAACATGTCAGAAGTTAGAACGAGAGGTGCAATAGGCTAAATAACCTTTTTTTAAATTATTCTGTGTCGGAAACAAGCTTTCATTAAAGCGAGATTATGACACAGAGGCACGTAAGAGTGAATATCATCTAGTAAGTAGCCTATAATGCAGTTTGAACTTCATGTGGAGATCTACTCAACATTATAGCCTAATGCTGACTATATGTGCTTGGAATGAATTCATTACATCATTTCACTCTGTCAGCACGTGACACTCATGACCTCCGTCTGAATGCAAGCAGGAGACTCCATTACATGTGTCATCCTGGTATATATATAGACCTAATAACAATTTATTCAAAGTAAGAATAATTTGATTTTGAAACTGCATCAAAATCGTGTCTGATTGCATGCGGCTTTGCTATGATATAGTTGATACGGTATTCAGCGGTAAGCGTGTTTCTGTGAGGTTCATGTTGCTTTATTACCGGTCCAAGACAAAACTTTTATTTAAAAAAACAGTCCGCTTAGATTTCGTCGTGTAAGATCCTTTTGACCAGGGGCAAAAACGGAGAGACCACTGCTGGCTGGTGATTTTGAATTAGACAGACAGTGAGCGCCACCTGTTGGTTCAAATGTGTCACTACACTTCTCTGCATTTTACATAATTTCATTTTAAAGATTCATTTTAAGATTATTTTAGTTTAATATGTCAGACAAGATCATGTATGTCAACTATGCTAGGGATGAGCACCTTTGTTTCTAGGTCAGATGTTGTTCATGAAAGCGAGGCTGTTGAGGGATAGACTTAACGTGTTTTCAATGGCATCTGCTGTAAAAGGCTGTATAAAGCTCCTTCATCACTTATCATTTTCCACAGCTCATGTTGTATAGAGATTTTTATCTTCTGACATTTCTTAGAAAGACATTTTTGCAGCGTTTTGACTGTTAATTGACTAGTTAATTTATGCACATGGAAACGTGATTTGTGCGAATCTGAGGAGTTATTATTTTGAGGGGGATTTATATTAACCTGTATCTGAAGGAAATTGACTGTCTTCATAAAATTTCCTACCATTTTCCCCATCTTACCATGTGTACAGGAGTAATCGCTCTTCTTTTCCATAAATTGCCTGCCGTTTTTTTGTTCAGACCAACTAGTTCCTGTCCTTGGCTCTGATTGGTTGAGTCGCATTCGAAAAATTGAAGTTTTTGGCATTTAGTATGAATATGTTGAGTATGAATATAAAAGCGTTCAAAACTTACAGCCTCTGACTTCCGGCCTATATTGATAAATTATTTTGATGACATCACTTCTCATCAGATTTTCTGTCCAATCAAATGCTCTCTAGAATCTGAAGCCCCGCCCCCTACATTTTAAAGGGACGCAAAATGGCTGCGACTTTCAATGGACTTCAAACATACACCTCTGACCTCATTGCATAAAAATGTAAATAAATATTTTAATTGACTAACCGTTTTATAAAAGCAATAAGCCCCGTGAAGCCGTGGTTTACAGTGAATTTCAAACAGCTAAGGGGCATTGTCAAAACTTGTATTATTTGATATGTAAAGTTGATCAAATCGCCATTTTTGACGGTCATTTTACCTGATGTTGTTTCAGAAGTATAACAACAGAGGCTAAAGTTTTATTCTAACATCAGAATATTCCGGAAAGATTTCAACTGCTGATTCCAAGACATTTGTTTCAAAGAAAACCATTTGCAATGTTATGTAGGCATAACCAGTTGATTAATATGAACCAGGATAAAAAGAGGAGTAATAATGCAACATTTTTTGAGATCAAGTCTTGCACAAAAGGCTTAACCAGCATCTCAAATATTTCCTGGAAGTTCATGGAAGTTTTCCATTGTTATAACTGGTCGTGACAAGCGTCAGTACATTTGTTGGTCACTTTGTCTCGCTAATCTTAACATTGCACACACACACACACACACACACACACACACACACACACACACACACACACACA